>JAJTUV010002648.1:0-62500 GCA_021653895.1 Mastomys natalensis | reverse complement strand
GTGCCCTTGGCAGAGGTAATTGACCTCAGGGGGAAGGTTGGACTTTCCTGGAGGATTAAGAGAGGCTCCTGCTAAAAACAGACTTTGAAGGGACTGTGGCCAGCCTGAGCATGATGGATCTGGCTCTGGCAGACTTGCTCTACTCCCTAATTCCTTTTACCTTGCTAAACCCATTAGATTACATCCCTACAGCTAGCCTCCAATGTCTATTCCCTTATTTGGCCAATTTATCATTCTGAGGCTGATGAGCAAGGTCCATGCTGTACTGAATTCCAGCAATCAAAAGCTCCCTTTGGTTTATCTAATTATCATCCCCAATTAAAATGAAAGACCCTCATTCTAGCTTTGGATTTCCCTTCTTACCTTTAAAAACTGTCATTTGCCTCATTGGCCATGTCCCTCTCCTCTCTATCTAGAAGCAGTCTTTTGTCCTACTCCTGGACAAATACCTGTCCTCCCTCTCGGTGTAAAACTCTGGCAAGCCTTTTACCAGCGATCCCCTGAGTGAACCATGGCAGAGCTGGGAATCAATGCAAAAAGCAAGAGGAATTTATTGTTCCAAAGCATTGGGGTCATCCTACACTGAAAGTGGCGACCCCACATAGCTCTTTTAGTGAGCTTTTTATACAGTTTTCAGGGCAGCAGCCATTAGGCATAATGTGATTGGCAGAACAGTGTGACTTTTTAAATTCGTTGGTCTTTAAGGAATGAGGTAGCAAGGATTTCACTTGTTTGTAGGTGGCCAACAGTTGGTCCTCTTGAATGTGTTCCCACCTTCAGGTCAGTTCCCCTCCCTGTGGTCTGAAGAATGTTAATTAGCCTCTCCCTTCCTCCCTTCCAGAGGGGCAAGTGTTCCCTGACCTTTCCAGAGTTCCTGAGCTGACCTCTTCATCCCTTATTTGCTTCTACTTCTCCTTTGTCCTCTATCTCCTGTTTTTGTCTGTTATTCCTGTGCTGTCCCTCTGGGGCAAATACATCTCCTTTGTGCTGAGAACAAGGTCTTGGAGTTTCCTGGGCTGACTTTTCCTTTCAATAGACATCTCAACACTGAGTTTCTGTAGGTTTTTAAGTATCAGTTTTCCTTTATCTGTGCAAGCATCTGTTTTTGCTTGAATTGTAATTATTCTTTGCATATATAGCAACAATTGTTTTGTTCCTTCTTTTCTTTTTTAAAACGGAAAATTACCTCAACTGCTTCGTTTACATTGAACCAAGCATTCATACCTGATATAACTGTAATTATATTAGAAGGCATCATGGTCAAGTTATGTTCATTATTATGTTTTTAGAAATTTTGTATCAATGTTTCCAAGTAGTAGTATGCTATAATTTTCGTTGTAAATCTCTATGAGATTTTGTTACTTAGGTTCCAGTAGTCTCATAGCATGAGTTATAAACTGCTTGATTTGGAAACATAGTAACACTGTGTATAAATACCTGATTACTTGGGGTTTCTTTCTAATCACCAAAACAGTCTGGGAAATTATTATAATATTAGTCCATTTATTTTAATGTTTATGGGGTATGGGTATTTCGACTTATTTTTGAACAAGTTTGGGGTAGTTAAGAAATTCTATAAATTGTCAATTTTATTTAAGTTTGTATAAAGCTTAGATATAAATGGTTATAAACTAGTCCCAATGACTTCTTGTCTGTTTAATAGTTGTTTCATTTATGAAAGTTTCTTGGCCTGTTTTATTGTTGGTATTACTGGATTCACTGAGTCTGCCTCTTAGAGGTAGCAGAGAACAGGGAATGGGTGTCACACAAAGTAAAGCTTATTTACAGCTGATAAAGAAACCATGGGAAATCACTTTCAAATACACAACTCCCCCAAGTCAGGCAACCTGGAGAAAAACATCTAAATAGAAAATGCATACACAAAGGATTATAGGTGCCATCAGGTTTGGGTGGAGATAAATTCAAGGAGGTGTAGTCTGAGGAAGTGTATCCACATTAATCTTAGTTTCTTCAATTATAGCATCTGTTCTTCCCTAGGCAGATATTTCAGCATGAAAATGAGGCTGAGACATTTGTGGCTACTAGCACATGCTCCCTGCTGTGTTCTTGTAGGAAGAGTAAGGCTAGGCACCACCTCTATTCTTGATGCTTAATGCTGAGTTGGGGCAAAGCAGAACAATTCTATATTGAAAGTTCATAGCCCATGCAAGATCCGAGCAAGGAAAGAATAACAATGGACTTTGATATCTTGCAACTCCTTAATCTAAGCCTATGAAAACTTGTCCGTGGGGATGTCTGCTGCCAGGATTATTCGATAACTGACCCTACCTGTCCTTAGGGAGGTGGCACCAAGTCAAGGATCCAGGAGCAGGCGAGAAACACAACAGCAAGCTCATCTGAATGCTGCTGCAAGATCCTTTACTACCTTCCACCCACATCCCATTGGTGCCACTATCTCTTTTAAATATCAGTTCCTGAATGGCTAGCATTGCCTGCTTCAGCAATCTTTGGTCTCTAAGGTAGTCTTCAGGTAGGTCCTCCTGTAGGAGATGCCTTTGCAGCTGAGCAGCCCGCATTTCTGTAGAGGTGGCTGCTGTCATTCCTCCTAAAGATGTTTATAGTCTGTGTTGCTGCCCAAAGCCATGTTGATGTCCATGTTCCATTCTTTTGCTGGGGGGCTATATCAGTGACCATGTCTCTGCTGTGGATGAGGGAAAGGTTTACGTCTGTAGTCTCTGTTACCACTGAGGGCCATGGAATTGTCTGTGGTCTATGCTGCCACCTGAATCCATGTAGATGTTGATAGGCTCTGCTATGTTAATGGCTATGGGATGTCTGTGATCTGTTCTCTTGCTTGAGGCTATGTTGATGGCCAACGTCCATGGTACGACTGGAGGTCATGTTGACTTCTGTGGCCTGTGATACCTCCAAAGACCATATTAATGTGTGTGACCTGTACTGCCACTGATGGCCATGTTGGTGTCCATGTTCCTGTTGTGGCCAGGGTCCATACTGTCACCAAAGACCACAGGGATGTCTGTGCTCTCTGCTGTCACCTGAGGCCATGTTGATGTCAGTGGTCCATGCTGCTTCTGACTATAAATGGCAACAAAGCTTCTTTTGCAATGGTAACAATGACTACAGAATCCCAACTGAGAATGAAACATAGAAGTCTTCCATGACCAACTCTCTCTCCCCCACTTCCATCCCATCTCCCCATGACCCCACAAAGTCTAAACCATTTAAACAGGAAGCCATTGAAGAGAACTCTTTATAATTGTAATAAGGATGCTGAAATGTAGCTCTTTCCAGTTGATGGATTCTGGGGAGTGGGCATAGAAGTGAAGAAATCACTCAGTTTTTGTAAGGGCTGCTTACCCCTGAGAGTTTGCCCATAATCTAGGGTGTATGTGTATGCGGGCAACACACATTGTATCTCCTTCTCCTTCTCTTCCTTCTCCTTATCCTGTTTCTCCTCCTTCTTCTTCTGTGAGTGAGGTCACAAGGGTAGGGTGGTAGACCTGGGAAGACTGGGAAATGTAATTGCAGTGCATTATGTAAAGTTTAAAAATAATCAATAAAAACATTACATATTTTTAAAGCATTTGTCTAGGAGGCACTGAGGATGAGGAAGGGCAGGGAACGAGAGGAAAGAATAACAAGGAGCTGTGCAAATAACCCATGGAACATAGCATCTACAGCACAGCTCATGTTTACTCTGCCAACATTAGTTTTGTGCCATTTAATTTTAATGATTTTTATTTACACAAGTTGTATTCTTTCCTTTTATAAGTAATTTCTTATGCTGAATGTTTGCCTCTTTATTACTTATGCTAACTTCTAGAGTTCTCTTATATTTGGATATTTTACGATTTGTATTTCAAAATATGTTTTCATGATATTTTATATGTATCTGTTGCTAAATAAAATGTATGGCACACAGTTGTTCTGCAGTGAGGTCCTGTGCTAGCCTAGCCCCTTCCAGGCCCAAACAAAATGGAATCAATTGTGTTAAATGCTATCTAATCCAATAGAAACTTTAAAATGGGAGAAAGTTATAAAGGAAATAAGCTTAAAACAAAAACAAAAGTCGTCAGCAATCAATGGGAAACCATGTTTTCCTAAGCCAGTAAAAGACAACTTCTGAGTAACATCTACCTTGGCTTTTGTTTCTGCTTCTTCTCGCTCATTCCAGTCCCCCATCCAGAGCTCTTCCATCAGGCTTTAGGAGAGATGCTGCCTGATTTGCCAGTCACCAATAAAAGTCAGCTATATCTTACAGCTAAAAGATGGTAAAGTGATTTAAGGCAACATTACATCAACTGTTGACATGTAAGGGTCCTTTGCTTTATTTGTGACTGTGCATTAGAGCAAGGTATTTACCACACAAAAAGACACTCTGTAAATGTGGGATAAATTGAATATAAAATATTCTCTGTCTGAGATTTCCAACTCTGAAATATTTATGTGTCGGCTCTTGTTTTTGCTTTTCCTCCTGTTCACGCACAGTGTATTCTCTTTCCAGGTAGACTTAACTGGTTTTAATTTAACCTCACATTCTTTGGAAGTTAATTCATGAAACCAGTATTCCTCTAGAGAGGACTTACATTCATTTCTACCAGCTCCTTGGATGTGCTACCAAGTTGGAACAACTTTAAATTAGATCATTGGATTAATGTTTTCCTCAGAATTCAGTAGCAAAAATTCACTTCACAAAATCTGCATGTGAAATATATTACTTACATTTTCATTCTCCTAAAGCTAAATTCAAAAGAGATAGTTTTCCTTGTTAGTATTTTGTTGATTGCTTTTTGTTTTGTTTTTATTTTTATTTTATTTTTGTAAACACACTTCACTTGTTCCATACATTGAGTGTTAATACATAATCATAGCACTGTTCAACAGCAATGTAACAATATATACATGATATCAAAGACTAGAGTAGTATAACTTAATGTAAAGAGATGATAAAATTAATTTTGTAATATGTATTTTACTAACTGTCATATTAATGGGTAATCAACATAGAAATCATTGAAATATTTCTTCTTTTTATACTCTAAAGGTTTGAAATGTAGTTCGTTACACTTCTGCACTTATTAAGATTCTCTAGAGAAACATAAGCAGTATTATGAATATAGAACAAAAGTTATTCGTTAGATTTGCTTCACGATAAGGGATGTGAAATCAAACAGTAGCTGCTGGAATGCAAGAAAGGCTGAGGACCAGGCCATTCGTGTAGCTTCCCAGATCACAAGTGTGGATGCCTCAGGAGTGACAACCTGATGAAGATGTGGGATTTGGAAAGCCACGATGTTCCAGTCTGCACTGGAAAAGTGAAGAAGCTGGGTTCGGATAACAGAGCCATTGACAATGAGAGAGATGCATTCAAAGGAAGGAAGCGAGGTGTGCTCTCTTTATGTGTGCTGCCCTGGAGAGGACCAGTTATCCCAGGGGAGGGCTCTCCCCTCAGTTTATCTTTCTTGGAGCCATCCTCACAGACCCACCCAGTAATCAATAATCTTAAATTGTAATCAGATCCAATACAGTGGCAATCTGGATGAACGTCATAAACCCACAGTGGTAAAGGGAGTGAATTTACACACATAAAAATATCTACAGACATAATTTTAGAATTTCATACTTGAAAACGTAGATTGCAATGCCCAAGTTAAAAGTTTAATTAAAGTTAATGTCTATGAAATAACACTAAAGTGTATACCTCAGAATTTTGAGACCTGTTTCAGGTACTCATCTTAACACTATGGTTAGAAATCCCAGCTCTAAAGCCTCAGTATAGGGGGCTTCATGGGACAGATATCCACATCTTGAACTCATCCTCGTTTCTCTCTTCTTTTCTCTTTACAAGATTAGGCTATCTACAGCCCCTGTGCGTAGCAAACGGCTCAGGATCACAACTTCTCTTTCCCATTTATGTTCAGTCTTTATCTGTGTTTATAGTTGTTATTTTGCCTTTGCTGTAAAATATATTAAAATTAAAATTAAATTCAATTACATAAATTTATAAATAATTAAGTGAATTTAATTAAAATTAGATTCTCTGGAAAGGAAGTTCCTTACAGTTTTGGTTTGGTTTTGGTTGTTGTTGTTTGGTTGGTTGGTTGGTTTTTTGTTTTATCCTGAAAAGAAATATAAAAGTTTTTTCCCTCAAAAACTGTAACTTTCAAAAGTCGTTTACTACTTATGGAAAAAAAAACCAGAAAGAATTCATGTAAATAATAAAAATGAAAAAAATCACACAGCATTTAAATTTGGTTATTTCACACCAAATTTTGTTGTTAGTAAAATATTATAGTAGTCTTCTTACTATTATGTCTAACAATAGGTTTTCTATTTCTGTTCTTCAAACATCGCACGAAATTACTAATGTTTCAAAATAAACACATCATCCACTTTGCAAGGCTTATATACTTTGGAATCACGACAGAGACTCTCTTCAGGGAAAATCTGGTAGACTTAATGATTCACGGAAATGGTGAATGTGATTGAGGGTAAGTTTTCTTTTTTTTTTTTTTTTTTTTTATTGGAAATTTTTTTTACATTTCAGATGTTCTCTCCTTACCCCATTTCCCCCCCTCCCTCCCAGGAACTCACTATCCCTTCCCCCCTCCTCCTGTCTCCACGTTGGTGTACCCCCACCCACCCTCCCCTGTACCTCACCTCCCCACCCTCGAGTATCCCCTCCCCACGACATCCAGCCTTCATGGGACCAAGGATCTCTTCTCCCACTTATATATAGCTCCCTTGCATATATAGCTGGAGCCATGGGTCCCTCCCTAAGCGCTCCCAGGCTGGTGGTTTAGACCCTGGGGGCTCTGGTTGGTTGGGATTGTTGCTTTCCTCATGGTGTCTCGAATCCTCTCAACTCCTTCAGCCTTCACTCTATCTTCTCCATTGGGAACCCCGTGATCAGTTTAATGGTTAGCTGTGGGCTTCTGCCTCTGAGTATGTCGGACTCTTGCAGACTTCTAAGGAGACAGCTATATCAGGCTCCTGTCAGCATGTACATCCTGACATCCACATCAACCTCTACCTTTGGTGACTGCACATAGGATGGTATCCAGGTGGAATGGTCTGTCTCTTCTTAAGTTTCTTAGACGCTCTCTCACTGTTCCTGTTCTGACTATTACTGCCCAGGATGCTTTAATGCTAATGTTCTTTGGCTTCCAATTCCTACAAATCTTTTTAATTTGTGATTCACAGTGCACTCAGAAATATGCAAATCCATGATTGAAAATCAAATTAATTCTCTATTTACCTACATGAAACCAAAATCAATAACTATTTTAAAATACTGTGTAGCGTAGGATACACAATGCCTGAGTTGCTGATCATAGATTTTTTTTTAAATACACATAAAATTTTGATGTATTGAGAGGACTAGGTAATAGAATCCCCAAAACATCTAATAACTAGTCTATTTAGCATGCATACATAGTATAAACACACGTGGACCTGCAATGAAAGCAGACAATTACTGGGTACCTCTTGTACTATTTATTTATTTGGTAAATAAATATCCCATACAGAATGTTTGCATTACATAATTTGTTAAGTTAGCAGAGACTCAGTGAGCCAGTATTGTAAGAAAGGTGTAACATAAATATGAATACTGTTTCTTCTTTATGGAACACAGTGGAGCTATGAATTTTAAATCCTGATTTCCTGAACAGGAGAGAAGCCATTAACACCTTCTATTAAATGGAATATACCTCAAAAAAGCTTCTCTCTGTGTGTGTTTGTGTGCATGTGTGTGTGCTTTCCAGTATTTTGTTATCTTTGAATATAATGTCCAGATTCTTCTTCAATGAAGACAATCTGTAAACTGAGTTCTTATTTTCCTTCAGGTTGTCTCTTACCTCTAAGCTTGAAACAATCACTATTTCTTCCCTAAATGTCCATCATGTGTACCCAAGTCCCTCAGGGGAGACATTTCATATTTTACTTCGTAGATAACATTTAGTGTTCTTGTTTAGTATTCTAAGTAGCTTTTTATGATTGTAAATGAGAATCCAACCCTAGTTGACATAGACCCTTAGCAATAACAAGTATTCCAATGGTGAAAAGGAGAGTGAGAAAGGCATTCATACATTTTCCATTATATGTAGGCAAATGATATCATCCTTAAGACTATATAGTAAATGTTACTTTACTTTGTACTTTTAGCACCAGGAATGTTCTAAAAGCAAAAATTATGGTATTGCTCAATGGTACCTTCCCATTTAGTAAGTGAGTTTATGAAGGTAGGAGAGATGTAAGTTACCATCATCAGGATATTATTATTAACTGTAAATGAGGTCCTTAGTAAAATTAGCAATACCACCAAAATTAAAGAATAATTACAGGCATGCATAAGCATGCCTGTAACATGTCCCTTTGGCCTCTGAATTATCTTTAAGAGGAAGCAAAAGGACATTTGGAAAAGCAAACTAATTTGAGACTTAAAACAATTATGTTGGTAGAAAGCTAATGTCAATGTTTCATTTAGATGGCGTGGCTTTGTACAAACACAACATTTTTATTGATCTGTGACTAATTAAAAATGCTATTTTTGTTATGTCTGTAGATTTAAAAGATACTGCAAATCAATAGTTTCATAATATTTCAATTTGTTAGATTTATGGTTAGATTATAAATGAAATAAGTTTGAAATGCTTTTAGAAATTTGGAGCATCATCAAAATATCCAAAGCTGTGAACTAATTTAGTCTAAACAATACATATTTATACCTTCCAAATTGGCATCTAAGTAAGCCTAAGTAATAAGATTTAGACTATGGAAAGAGTACAATTTTCATTTGCAATGTATCATTATTTCATCTAAAGTTCTCTGCTTTTAGCCATAAAATATTGCCTAAAATCAGAAGATGTATTTGTATTTGCATATTCAAATTTCCTAATATTTGTCAGCTTAAGAAATATTGTGCAAACACTTTAGTTTTGCTTTAAGCAATTTGTCATTGCAAAAGCCATCTCTCTCTGATTATTGGAAGGTGTTTTCCATTAGTGTAATGACTAAGCTTTTCAAAAAATTCATGGGGAGGAGAAAAAATTTACATGTTGTTGATAATAGGCCTATTATTCAAAATGCCAAAGGAAGTTGTACTATCTGATGAACATTTTATTAAAAAGTAGAGTGGGACGGAAATACAAGGGAGTTTTTCTCCCTAGCCTCAATCTGTTTTCTCAGTTAGTTTGAAGGAAGAACTTACTCTGGATAACTTTTATCCCTGTCACTTTGCATCAAAGAAAATGGCAGTGTTTTAACTTTCCACATACATGCAACTATATGCTTCCCAAGAGTTCCTAAACCTTAGCTATTATGCTTTCATGTACGATTTAGAAAT
This sequence comes from Mastomys natalensis, assembly GCA_021653895.1. Taxonomy (NCBI): domain Eukaryota; kingdom Metazoa; phylum Chordata; class Mammalia; order Rodentia; family Muridae; genus Mastomys; species Mastomys natalensis. The sequence goes on along the minus strand of JAJTUV010002648.1, from coordinate 53,172 downwards.
TCAGACTGAACTTAAACATTTGGGGGCATAAATCTCACCTGCTTTAGTAACAGCTTCTGATGCTGAGTTCTGACTGAAATAGAGACCTTCTTCCAAACAACTGTGGAGTAAATTGGTTATGAATAATGATTTTTTGGTTCAATTTCTTTTAACTATAGTTATCTAAATATTTATTAAAAGATGTATTATTAAAATACATACACATATCTATAGATATCAATTTAAAATATTTGAAAAAGGAAAGTGACATAATATAGGACTAAAGAGAAATCATCTAAGTTGGATCTATTCTGTATCATGATTTTATATATATAGATACTCATTATATGACAGTCAGCAGTGTACATGTCTTATATATGTAAAAGAGTTACATAAAGTACAAAAATACAAGTGTTTTAAATTATTTTAGTCTATACCTCATAATGCTTTTATCAATTATATAACATATAAAAATTAGATTGTCCATGTTTTTAGGATTTTCAATAATAATTTCATGAAATTTTGATATAATCTGTACTTCACTTATATTCTACTAAGTACAATTATTGATTTATTTATGCTGAAAAATCATTGAATTTATACATATTAAAATAAGAAATAATTGCTATAAAGTAAAATGACTGATAAGTTTTCAAAATGGTGATTTCTGTTTTTCAGAAAAGAATAAATTTGGAATAAAAAAAGCATGTATACATGAGGCAACATTATTCTTGAAAACTGAATCAAGATCTTTTTTTTCTGACACTGAAACTATTCAACACTGAAACATGTCTGGAAAGCTTACTTCCAAACTGCTTTTGGTCTTGCCCTAACACAGGAGGAGATAGTAATATGGAAACAGAGCTTATTGCTCAGCCAAATGCCCACTGAGGAATCACTTAAAACAGAAGATCTTCACTTGACTTTTCCTTGACATTATTTTTTTTTAAGTTCAATTTTCTTCATTAAAAATGGTAGTTGAGGGGTAGTAAATGCATTCATTAATTATACAGACTTAATTCCTCATTATTCACACTTTATTAATCTTCTCCTTTTCACAGGTTAAAATAATCTTTAACTTTTTGAGGTGTTATCTGCATCTTTGTTGTGGATAGCCTTAGCCTTTTATTTTAATCCTAGTTCCCAGTGGATAGCCTCAGCCTTGTATTTTAATCCTAGTTCCCAGTGGATAGCCTCAGCCTTGTATTTTGATCCTAGTTGCACCCTCCTGGGAGGGGCTGCAGAGGATGATTGAATCAATGTTGTGGATAGCCCCAGCCTTGTATTTTAATCCTAGTTCCACCCTTCTGGGAGGGGCTGCAGAGGATGATTGAATCTGTACACAGGTGACGTCTTATAAACCTTCTGTCCAATTAAAACCTGTAAAATAAAGGCTAGAGCCAGAGATTGGGCAGTAGAAGAGGAGGCAGAGAAAAGGGCTTAGGGGAGGAGAGAGTGAGAGGAATTCGATATAAAAGGAGGCAGAAGCAGAGGCAGAAGAGAGAGAGGAAGCAGAGGGAGGAAGCAGAGAGAGAAGCAGAAGAGAGAGCGGAGGAAGCAGAGCAGAAGGAAGCTGGAGATAGAAGGAAGCCGAGATGGAGGAGCCGGAGCTCAGAGGACAAGGATGAACTGCAAGTTATAAGGGATCTCATAGCCAGGGATTAGAGTAGTGTAATGGTAAATCTGCCCAATCTAGGCATGCTATTTATAGCATAATTATTGAGTTGTGTCTTCCTTTACTGATCTCCTTCGGGTAGGAGATCTCATTTGGTGTTTAAATAATTTCCTCTACTACACATCTTTACATATTCTTTGCTTCAAATAACCTTATTAGGGATTGTTATTTTGATTTTGATATTAAATAAATATTATATATTTTTTATTAAATATTTAATATTTAAAATAATGAATAATAAAATGTAAGAAATTCTATGAATGTGAAGAGATTTATCTAATGTATCGTGTTTAAATGTAATCAAAATTAAGATTAAGATCATGTACTACTCTTGTAGAAGACATAGGTTTGGTTCCCAGCACCTACACTGTGATGCTCAAAATCACCTAACTCACAGCTCCAGAGAGTGCAATGCCTGTAGCTTCTGGGGGCACTAGTGCTCATGTGCATTCCATGCAGAGACATGTGTACATGCACACAAACTTCAAGAGTAAAATTTTTTAAAAGGAGTTTTCTGAAATGTTAGCACTCAAATGATTCCAGTAGATCAGTTGTATTTTACAAAAAAAAATAGAATTCAATTGAGTTACCAAATACAGATTTGAATTTTATTTTACCTAAACTTTGCATTTATGGAATGTGGAACAGCCAGAGGGTAGACAGAAGGGGTGGGAGGAATAAACTCTGGAGTGTAAATAAATAAAAGACAAAAAAGGAAAAAAGAAGCAGAAAATGCATGAATACACAATTCAGTCAAAGTAATTTCAAAATGCCATTAAATTTAATCATTTTAAAATTGTAAAAACAACAACAATAAAACCAACCTCTCACCTTCCTAGACACAGAGGCACTACTATGTGGATTATGGTCACACTAGCTGCTGGATTTGCATGGTAGAGACTTGAAAGCCACTTTTGACAACAAAATTAACTCGTCCCTTAGTCTCATAGATGTCTGATTTAGTGACTGGTATAAAATAAAGGACATAACATCTCTGTCTCAGAGTGTGTCTGTCTCCTCAACGATTTTGGGGTTAAAGTCACCCACAAGCTGATGTGACCAGAAACACCAGACCACTCAAGAACAAAAGGAAATGCCACCTAATGTGTTCCCTTTAAGATGTGACTCTCCCCCCGACTTGTCAGCACATCTCTCTCCTTGTCTTCTCACCCTATCTCTGTAACTTGGGTTGGAAAGACTGATTTGAGGGTTCTCACTTCTCCAGCCCTTGCTTATCAAATCAAACTCAGTCTACTTCCATCTCATTAACTACTAGGTTTAACAAAAAGCAGAATTGTGTCCTTTTCTGAGTAACATACCAACGAAATATTGGCTACACTGCCATGAAACATATTATTTGGTATGACTTATTCCTATTTCAATATTTTTCTTCTTTTTACTCTTGATAAATCAGAGGATGAGGATGTCATATGGGGAAAGACCTACAAAAACTATGACCTTATAAAATTTCATGGTGTTTTATTAATGAGAATTCTCTCCCTTTTCTTTCAGTCTATAAAAATCCACCAATATGACTTCTTATAGAGGAATCTTGAGAATATTTTTCTCAATTTATACAGTTAAAAATTCGCGTGTCCAACCTGTAAGGCAGCTGAATTTCATTGAGAACTACAGGATGCTGTATAGTTTTATATAATAGTACCTGAATCCACTTTACTAAGAAATCGGGTATTTAAAAGCAAACAGCCAAACATAATCTGTGTTTGATAATTTGATAATAAACTTTGTTAATTGACTGTTGAACTGGTTAGTTACTGCTACATCAGTGCAACCAAAATGTCCAATTCAAACAATGGAAGAAAGCAAATATGTATCTGAGCTAACTACTTTAGAATCTCTAGTGGCAGGAGCATGGGGGTGCCAGTTTGTTCAGTGACCACAGACCAGGAAGCAGTGGCTGAAACTGGAACCAAGAGCAGACAAAAGCTTCAACAACCCACTCCCAGTGAACTACTTAACCACTCCCAGTGTCCTACTTAACCCACTCCCAGTGTCCTACTTGTGACGTACATTCCAAATACTTCTATAAGTTTAGGAGCAAAGAGTCAATCCCTGAGCCTGTCAGAGATAGTTTCAGGTTTCAATCACAATAGTAAACATTTACATGAATTATATTTAATCTATTTATTTACCCTTATATTTCTCCATTCCATATTAAGTATTTCAAATATAATTAATCTAGAAATTTATATTTGATATTTTCTGTTTCCAAAGTAGAAGTGATTTGTAATCTTGGGGTTTTCTCAACTGAAGTGCATGAATGTGTATATTCTGAAGACAGAACATTTGCTGGTGGATAGAATGGCTTGCACATTTGATGGACTCCTGGTACTTCTGATGCATGCATTTTTTCATTTCTGACTTATTGTCTCCTGTGAATGGTAAATCTTTCTTGAAACAAGTCTCCAAGAAAAAGCTAACCGCTCCAATGTCTTTTAAATTTCATCCCTTCAAAATTCCCCAGGAAATCTTCCATACATATGTTTTGGCTGGATCTATAATTTAGATAAAAGTACAATACAATAGAAAATAGGCCATTTATTATATGAAAGTAGAAATGTTGCTCAGTATTGATGGATAACTCATATTTATTCCTTGTCCTTATCAAATTCTGTGACATTTAAGTTCTTTATTTATATAAAATGGTAGAGTTTTTGTACAACTTTCTATATACTTGAGACCTTTTCTAAATTACACATAAGGCTTAATTTAAAGTAATTGCTGTGCAAATACTTCTTGTACTCTATTATTTGAGATAATATAAAGAAGTCAGCAAATATTCAATACAGGCATAATTTAAAAAGTTTTATATTACCTCTATTAGAAGTGTGTGGGGGGTAGTGGGTATGCGTGCGTGACACATACATATACACCATGTAGTACATGTGGACACCAGAAAACAACTTGAGGGAGTTGATTCTCTGTTTTCACATGATATTTTTGGGGATCATACTTAGGTTCTAGTCTTCTTGTCAGGCCCCTTACCTACTGAAAGATGTAGCTATTCTCAGATGTAAATTTAAATTTTTTTCCAATGCAAATCAATCAACTCTAGAGATAGATATTCTGCATATGCTGAGAGCAAAGCATAACTGTTATTAGCGTATGTAAGATTCAAAGAAGTTAAAAAGAGATAACACTAGTTTCAAAAGAGTTAGTTAATGGTAAAGGGTAGTGTGCATTATGCAAACAAAACTGGTCTACTTAGGCCTGTTTTCAAGGCTCTGACAAAGTAACAAAATCAGAATAAACTTCAACTGCAGAGACTCAGAAAACAGTTCAAACTCTACAAATTATCCTTAGAAGTATTGAGAACAGGCAGCATCTCAGCTTCTGCCTGAAGGCAATTTTGAGACTATGGGCACTGAGGGAAAATTGAAATAAAGGCCTTGTTGAGTTAAAAAGTTGGAGATTGGAGTTCAAAAGAAGCTAAAGTAGCTTAAAGTTGTGAGTCATATTTCCAATAGAGGAGCTATGCAGAAAAGGAACTTCAAATCTCCTTGAATCGTTGCTAATCATTCAACTCTGTGCACTGAATGAAGTTCAACTGTCAAACTTGTGAATTGCATACTTAACAATTCTTAGAAGTCAGAGATGAGATGTTTGAGCTCTCTAACAGAACAGACATTTCAACGATCACCACACGTTAGAAATAAGGCTGCTAGCATAAGCAGAGGACTCAGAAGGTTCCACTATTAGCACAGAGCAAATTCATTTCTGAAGTGAAAACTACTATTAAGTTAGGTGTGTTAAAGTCAGGCCTCTATCCCCGCCTTCAAAAGAATAGAATGCCAAGGCCCTTCTATACTTAGAGAAGGGAGGAGATGTCAGGAGCAGCCCTACATATACACTAAAGGCCTAAAATCAGCCATAGGCCTAAAGTCAGCAATAGGCCTGACATACATGCATGCTAACACCAAGTCTTGGGTCTCTGGAAAAACACTGAAACAGCAGGCTATAAGCTATTGTAAACAGGCAGCTTCTGTGGAAATTTACCAGCCCGAGTAGTCATAGGTCTTATAAAGAGGCAGCCTCGGTGGACAGTACCAACTAATAGGAAAAGTGAATATAGCAGAATCAACTGTCCCCTGAACCTACACCCAGCTGATACCCTGTTCTGAAAGGTATCTTACTCCCCCTGAACACCTATGCTCCAGTGCCATTCCCTTCCCCACATCCTGCCATTTTGTGTTTATAACCCCTGTGTAAATAAGTAAATTATGATGTGATTTAAATAACTAAATAAATTTAAAAAAGAGTTATATAGTCAAGAAAAAAAAAAGATAGGTGTGTTAATAAAAGCTTTTAATCCAAGCCTTGGGGAATCTGACAAAGAGGACTGTTTTCAGTTGAAGAACAGTCTGAGTTTACAGAATAAGATCCTGTCTCAAACAACCATTCAACCACCAAATACATATCATACACAGACAGTAAGACAGGCAGAGAGATAGAATGGGCCTAAATATAGGTCAGAGGTAGAGTGCTTGATTTTGGTACTAGGTATGTGCACACACACACACAGGTTTTGCTAGATATAATACTGTATGATTGTTACCCAACCTACTTGAGAATTTTAAAAGGAAGAATGGCTTCTGATAAGAGCTTGAGATCAAGCTGAGCACCAAAATGAGATTCTGACTCACTCCCCACCCCAAAATAAATAAAATAAATCATAACACTACCTACAGAGAACAGCAGAATGCAGATACTGAAAATGCAGCATGCATATATTATTTCTACTTCACAGATTATTAAAGGAAGGAAGTGAAGCAGCCTGGCAGCTAAAAGCCTTCCTCCCAGCAAAGGCATGCTAAGCTGAAAGACTATCTATTTATCATCCATATTCACAAGTGCTAAAGAAATCAGGGCAGGAACAACAATACTGAATTTTAGTGTGAAAACCAAAAAGGCATATGGAAAATGGCAAAGCGTTACTCCACGGGGGGAGAGACTGTCTGCTTAGAAGACAGAGAGAGAATCGAGTCCAGGCTTTAGAGTTGGAACCCAGCATTAGGCCCGCCATTGTGACACCAGTCTTGAGTGACACCCAGCAACCAGACCAACAGACATAGAAAAGACCCTCAGAATGGCATCCACCATTTCTACTCTAGCACCAACTTGTGTGGCTCAGTGGGGAACAGGGCTCCTCTCATTATGAAGTAAGGCAAGACGTCTAGTACAAGACTCTGTGCAGAGGGGCAGCACAGCTGGAAGATAAATATGCCACAAGCAACGTTGTAATCTCAGAGCTTCTGGAACAATCTAGTGCCGAGACTGGAATGCTAGAGGAACAACTCAATTTTACTACTTACTTGAAATATATTTTAAATAAATTGGATAATTGAGAAATTATGCTTTCCTAATGAGTTGCCATTTTTAGATCTCTAACATCCCTCTATGTAAATCCCTCTAACCAAAAGAGTTCCTTCATATTTCTTGTAGTATAGCCTAATTCTGCTGGTGATAAGCTGCTCCTGTTGTAGTTGTCCTAACATACGCTTTTAGCTTTATTTTGTTTAATTAGTACAAAAACCTGGTACTCATTCAGGTACTATTGTACGTTCTCTCAATACATGTCGATATTGCATAGTGTTCAAATTAGGTTAATCATATTTACTTCATTGAATATTCAAATTAATTTATGCTTAAAAACTTTCAGTACACACAGATGTATCTGCCTCTACTCTCCCAGTGTCTGTAACCACTCTTCAAGACTCAACTGCTATAAGAACAACTGCTTTTAGATTACACATGTGAGTGACATCATGTGGGACTGGTCTGTACATACCTGACTTCACTTGAAATGATTTCCATCTTTATTCCTCTCATAAGCATCAAGACTTTGTTCTCACGGTTTGTTGTTTGCATCTCTAGCAATTCAGCTTAGGTCATGTCAAACTTCACAACTCTCTACTAAGATGATTCACTTTTCATTTAGATTTCTTTTTTTTTTGGTTTTGGGTTTTTGTTTTTGTTTTTTTTGTTTTGTTTTGTTTTGTTGGTTTTTTTGTTTTTTTGAGACAAGGTTTCTCTGTATAGCCTGGGCTGTCCTGGAACTCACTCTGTAGACCAGGCTGGCCTCGAACTCAGAAATCGCCTGCCTCTGCCTCCCAAGTTCTGGGATTAATAGGCATGAGCCACCACTGCCCTGCTCATTTAGATTTCTGACTTGTAGAATTCAGTTGTTTTGTCTTGGGTTTTGGGTTTGAATGCAGTATGGTACTCTATCTTAGGCTAAACTGAAACACACTCTTCAGTGACTGGCCTCAATTCATTATGACCCTTTCAGCTGGGCCTCTGGAGTATTGTAACTACAGGCATGAACCACCATCTTTGACTTGCAATTCAGTTGTAATTGCTGTTAAATATTGTCTTGTCAAGTAATCAAGTAATTTAATCATTGAATGGTTTTTGAGTTGGTAATTGTTATTTCTCTTTTCAAAAGATTGGCCATATTTTCCCACTCCTTTTTTAATATTGAAAATAAATTGGTTTTTATTCAGTATAATCTGATCTTGTTTCCCCTCCCAATTTTTTCCCAGGTCCTCTCACTTTATTTCTTTTTTTCTGGAATTTTAATTTTGCACAAAAATTGTGATCATTAGCTTGTTGAAATGAATATTTTCTGTATACTTATTCAAAACCTTGACATTTTTAAATGATTTTGTTAAATGTTATTGTGGTTTACTTACTAAGGTTGACTGCAGTCTTTAAGTTCTAAGATCAAACGACACTACTTTGAGGCTAATATTATCCTATCCTATTGTTGAGGCAACACTTTTCTGTGTTCATTTAATGCTACAAGAAGTACATGTATTTCTACTCAGTTTTATGAACAAAGGAAACACTTTGACTCTGAAAATGTTCTGTAGGTTAATACATATATCAGTATTTTCTCTGCTCTTTCTTATGTTGCTTCTATCCCAGCATGTACTGATCAATACTTAACTGACAACCTTTAATAAGAAACTATTTCTTTGAAAAAAACTTTTACCTCTATGATTATACCTCAGGCCTGACATTTATTCCTGTAATTCCAGGGTATGCAATGGTCTCTGTGAGTATCTCCCTGAGTTCTCTGTCCCCACACAGTAGTCTTTAAGTCATCACAAAGCAATGAAGCTAGCAGCTGTGAGCTCTCATGATTTGTGTCACATCCTGAGGATCAATGTTGTCTTTTGCCAGGAATCTACACCTTGGAAACCATTTCTTAAACTATTCCAGCTGATATTTTAATTTATTTCTGGCAACAGAATAACTTATCATTTTGTAGAGAAGTCGATAACCTTGAGCTTATACCAAGTTTCTCTTACCAGATATTGATGGAGGATTAATACAGTATATTTATCCACTTTAGTTATGTTGAATATCATGAGACTTATGGCTAACTTTGGTCAGAACTACAGGGCAGCTTGCACTGCATTTAACCCACATTGAAGGGCTTTTCTTATTCTCTGCACCATTCAAAACGGGTTACAAATGTGGAATGTCAATTCTCAGGCAATTGAAGTCTGCCAAGCCAAACATTGTGTACTTGTCATAACGGTAAGAAGATTGAATTAAATAGATTTCCCCCTTTCCTTATGAAAAGTATTCTGGAATTATCAAATTAAGTGTATAATACAAATTTTACTGTCAGACCAGAACCATGAATATTTCAGTGTTTCAAGTTAAACTGACTGATTGAAAATACTAGGGTACGTAAGTCCCCTAAAATTTGTACATCATTGTATGGTAGGTCATTCTAATACCATAGGAAATTTCAGGCCACTTGAATGTAAACACCACTAAATTGTGGTGGGAAAACATTACTATGTATCATTGTTTTACAAACATGCTGCCTTTATTTATCTCCACTGACAGGTAAGGGAAAAACATTTGTCAAACCGCAGAAGTTGCATTGAACTGTTTCAGTAATGATTCTATGTTTCCTGATTTTAAATTTCCTTGATTGACTATGGCTATTAGCTGATTATATTTATGCCATCATAAGTTGCTTACTCATAATTCATCTCATATAAAGGATATTTAAAGACAAACATCTGTATATTTAAAAATTATGTACAGCCAGTGAAATGGCTAAGCAGGTGTAGGGACTTGCTGGCAGACCTGATAATCTGAGTTCATTCCTAGAACGTCCATATTTGAAGGCTCCTTCAAGTTGTCTTCCACACAACTCACCAATGTATATGCATTCCTACATACTCATACAAAAATCCAAAAAATTAATAAATTTGATTATAAACTTTAGATGATTCAATTCAGACCACCACTTTCATAGCTTGTAAGACTACCATTAGACTAATATATCAAGATGTAGCTTTACTATTTGATCTTTTGTCCCTATGCAGAATGGGTTTAGGACCTTCTACAGAGTCCAGTTATGACAATGGCTGTTAAGTCACTGACTTAATGCCAAAATTTTTCTTATATGTTTAAAGCACTTATTAAACTTACACAGATTATTCAGTAATTCTTAACCAATTGTGAGACACAGTTAAATAAAAATTTCCCTTTTATACCTAATGTTGGTAAATTTGTCTAGTTGAAAAATAAATATGGACTACCTTGAGAGATGTGCCTAAGAGCATATTTACATATCTATATATCTGTATAAGATTGGCTCGAATTTTATTAATTGAGTTGTAAAATCTACTCACTATTTACAACACTGGTTTCTTGCTAGGGTCCTAGTATGGCTGGATTTTTCTTTGAAGGGGATTCTTTCCTCAATTAGACTTACTGGAATCCAAGAATGCAAATGACATTGTTCTGAAAATTGAATAAATGGAGCATTTTCCTCATTAGTGTTTGACATAGTTTATTGCTGTGTGTTTTTATATTTGTATTTACACAAATTATGCAGCACATCCTCCTTAATTTCATTCCTATCCTTTGTAGTAACAGAATCTTATAGATATTGCCATAGAACCCTTTTTTAAAAGTGCTTATATTGCTTTTCTAGGCTTATTGCCCACTATAATGATTACACACACCCTATGTCAGACCCTCAATTTCTGCAGCATGCCTTCAGGCACTGGATTTCACGTACTCCGTTAATTTCAGAGAATTCAATTTCAATGACAAGCCGATTTTCAAATTTTTGTAATTGAATTTTTGCCTTCCTCTGAATTCTTTAATTAACTGTTATTGGATATTTAAATTTAAAATTATAATAGAGTTATGATTCTATACCTAATTTTAATATGAAATAACTTAAATAGGTGTATTTTTAAATATAGATATAATAAAGTTTCTCTTACCTATTAAATAAAAAGTAGATGTGAGTTACAAGGTGGGAAATTACCTCAGTTATTGATCAAAGGTTTATTTTGATGCCTAAAAAAAATGATGCATTTAAAATTGGTTTTCCAGTTAATTGATATAAAACTTGTTGCCTAAGACATTAATCCATCTTGTAATAGGTTTCATAAATTAGAGTGATAAAACCCCTTTTTCCTAAGCCCATGTCCTATCCTGAAAGGTTTCTCTAAAGCTGTGGGACACAGAATCCATACCATTGACCTATCAAACCACCACAAATGGCAAGGCTATCTGGGGATAATTGAGCACTTTCTCACAGTTTGGATACTCTAAAACCAGTCAAAAGCCCATGACAGGAGTTCATGATCATATGAGTGAAAGTCACTGATGTTGTTTTGCTAATGGCCATATGGGGCAGTCAGTTTGCCTTTCAAACAACTATGCTAGTGACCATAGATGAGTGCTGCTGTCATATTTGTTTGGAGAAGCTTTACTTTGCCTTGGGTTGGGGAAATAAAAGACTCATGCCCCATCAAAGTGATAAGAAGAAATGACTATTGAATACCCAGATATAAATGGAATATTTATATCATTTCCTTCAAGGCTCAGGGAAATTTATAGTAAGTGTGAAAATAATAGAAGAGTGAGGTAAGAAATAATTATGCAGTGACTTTGTAGTATGGCAAAGTTGTTGCATTCTTCAATTCACAGCAGCTGTGACTATCTAGCACAAGACTGGATCCATTAATACCCTGCCATGGAAAAGGGACTGATTTGTGGAACTCTATAAAGTAACTTATTTCCCTGATGTAATTCTCAACCCTGAGGCTTACCGCCTCAGTCTGCTAACCTAGGCATTATACTGGAAGCTTCTAGCATCCATACAGTCTTATCTAGGCCTAGAATATTTTCAGCCTCTTAGACTTGTGTTGAATAATCTCACTGTTTCTTGTTCTTTCTGAACTCTGGCTGTCTGGTTCAACTCAGTTTTTTTGGCTTAAAACTCTTCTCCAACTGACTAATTCAATCTGGCTTCGCTCTTGGCTGCTAACTGTATTGCTGTAATCCTTTATAATATTCTGGGCCCTTCTCATTCTCTGGCTTGTTCTGTCTTCACCTGTGTCCAACTGTTCTCTCTTAATTCTGTCTCTGTAAAACTCTCCTGGTAAAACTGCCTCCTTCTTCCTCCCTCTGTGCTGCTTCTACACTTTACCTCTCTTTCCTCTCTCTCTTCTTATAAGAGTTGGGCATATTCTATTCTGTCAAGTTTTTCTCTGATTCATCACTCTCTGCCACACATTTAGTCACCACTTTCAAACATGGGTGCTTCTTTCTACAAGTTAGCTTACCTTCATTGTTTGAGATTAAAAGTGTATGCTAAGGGCATGTCTGTATTCCAGCCAGAGTGATTTAACATGTGTGCTAAAGCTCGAGCCACACCACAACTAAAACATGCTCTTTCAGTAAATAACACAATCTTGGGTTCACAGTGTGATCAAATATTCTGCAACATGGCTCCACTCTTCTGTGAAGAGTCATACACAAAATTAATGGTTGATGTGGGAAGGGTAGATGTTTTCTTCAGGAGTGTAGCAATTAGTAAGGTGTCCATGCTCTTGTGAACAGCTCCTAAACTATTGTAATGGAGAGGGTAATGGAGGTTAGATATGACCAAAATATATTATATAAATACATGAAAATGCAAGGACAAATCTATTACGTATAACTAACATAGGATAATAAAACATAAAAAGAATACTGAATGAAATGGGATTTATCTTGATTTTTTTTTCTTTAAAAGAAAATGATATCCTCATTCTGTTCCAACTTATCATCACAGTGGAATTAGCTTTAATATGTCACCAGCTCATGATTCTGTGACATTTTATTTTCTGTTTTTCTTTTTATTTCCTTGACAATTCTTCTTTTACAGAGCTAAGAAGGTATCCCATACAAAATTCCAAATTTAGATCTTCTAGTTATAAATTGAACTGAAGTTATAGATTATGGAAAGGATGTCATGAAAGAAAAAAATCCCAATCTCATCACGTGCTATCAGGGATCCTTTTCATCATTATGATAAAAAATAATATTGACCTTTATCATCTTGGCAAGCTACTGTTTACTACGTTACTGTTTTACCTCTCTCATTACCTGAACTCTTCTTCAAAGCAAACCACTAAGTTTAGCCTGTACTTGGGAAACTCTTTTAAATTAATTCAGGAAGAGGGGGTTATCCACAAATGATGAAGCTTAGAACATACTTATCTTCTATTTATTTAAGTACTTTCTTATAACTCTATAAACCATATGTACACATATATGATAATTTATCATACAATGCTGAAAATACATATTTTACACCACACCTGAGTTCCCCCCACCTGTTATTCCTACCTGTGCTTTATCAGTCAGACATAATCCTTTGAATTAGGCATTCTAGTATATGATCATATCCCTTGATGTGCCCAATCTTTGTAATTAAGCCTTGTTCCAGTTACCATTGGGCACCAGATTCTTTGATGTGGCTGAGAGTGTAATTATGAGTCTGGAAGTCTACCTGTACAGAGTCACTATGCAAATGTTACCAGAAATTTTCAAGAATGAAAACCTAGGGTTATAATTATTTATAAAATTGAAAAACCTCACTTCCTATCTTGAGTTAGGAAATACTCCTTTGCCTCCTGATGCTGCTGATTTCCCCACTGTTCCTGTACTACTGCTCCCAAATTCGTGAAAATTAGTAGTAATGAGCTTGCCTGGCAACAGCTCTTTAAGATCATTTGAAACTTCACTATGCCATAGTCACAATTAGGTGAATTTAACATTTTATGTCTAGCCTGCACCTGCCATTATCATGAATTAGCATGAATAATAATTTTTGTAGCAATTGCTCTATGCCCTTAGCAACAGCTATATAAACTGAATTCTTTAAACATATGTGTCTGTGTATATGTGTGTATGTGTGTGTGTGTGTAGTATAGAACCTAAGAAATGAGAAATGTCCCCTTTGTTTGAGAATTTTGTTGTCACAGCTCAACATCAAAAGGCCTAAATCACTTAGAATATACCTAAAGAATTCAAAACTTTCAGCCTTATATACTTCTTTAGCAACTTTGATCTCTTTGTATTACGGTATTTCTATCTCTACAAACCAAAAAGAAAAAAATGTTTCTGGTACTTGCTAAATTTTTTCTGAACTTCAGTTGAAAATATCATTTGGGTTGTCTGTTGAAGAGGTATGCTTTATAATCTGTATTTTAGCAAGGTCACCCATCTAGTAAGTGGGTGTTGGGATGGACAGCTCACAGATGCCTTGGGTTTAGTGCATTCATTTTTCTTTTCTTTTTATTATCCAGCCAGCAGTCTCCTCACTTAACTAGAATCATGAAGTTTTATTTTTTCCCCCAACTTTAGCATATATTTATTAATCGCTTGTGCTTTGGTGTAGGCATGAATAAAACATTCACTCGCAGTGTTGGTGTGGAGACTTACACGATTTCACTGAATTCAAAATCTCATATAATGATGTAATGTAAATTAAGACTCAGATATATTGTTAGTCCAAAGTCCTGGAAGGTACAATATGACCTTGCTTCTGATGTATTTGAACTTTAAGAAGTCACATTGCCTATTTTTGTCTCTACTTTTCATCTCATTTATTTTAAGTACTAACTTAGTATATGTTGAAACAAAATAAAACACAGCTTTATTTTAAATAAGCCACAAATTTTGAACCAAGAGTATTTTAATCAGAGTTTGTTCAGAATAATAAAATGAGGCTATTGACTCAGTTTCCATTAACATTTGGGTTCTCTAAAGAATTTTAGGAAAGCCTAACTCTATCATTATTATTACTTAAAGTGATTATTACCATATGTATTTCAAAGATTAGTTATATTTGAAATTAGTTATATTAATAAATTAGTTATATTTTTATGTTTTAAATTATATGTATGTGTGTGTGTGTTGTGTGTGTGTGTTATCTGTGAGTATGTGCAAATAAATGTGAGTGCCTGTGAATGCTAGAAGAGAGTATTGTATGTTTTGGAACAGCATTTGTGAAGTGTTCAACAAGGATGCTGGGAACCAAACTCAAGTCTCATGAAAGAATAGTAAGTGTATTAAAAATTGAGTCCTCTCCAGCCCTTTGTTTTACTGTGAACTTATCATGTTCTCACACACTAGTGAAAATGTCCAACGAAATGTCTATGACAGACTCTCTCAGTTACATTAAGTCACATGGCAGGATCTATTCACTGTGCACAGTTCCAATGCTTGAATGTGGAGTCCTAACGATGTAAGAATAGAAACAACAAAAGACTGAAGACTAGCAAACATGCATGGCCATAGTTCATTGCTCCCTGCCCTTGGCTATGACTGGACTGTAACTAGCTGTTTCAAGTACCTGTTACATTGAACTCCCTACAACAATGGCCTGCAAGCTGGAAAACTGAACCAGATAAATTCTGTTTTATATTGCTTTTGTCTGGGTATTTATCACAGCAATAAGAAAGGAAACTAAGACACAAACATGAGACATGTTGCTTGTTGCTTAAAAAAAATGATACTTACTTCCTAGTGGTACTAGACACTTTAATAGAAAGTGGTTAATCTCAACAAACAGTACATTATTTTATTTCAATATATATTTTATTTCACTTCTTTCCATCCCTCCCTCATTACCCTAATTCAGGTCATTATCATTATTTTTGAGATCTACTGTACTTTATGGGGGTGGGGGGTGTCAAGGGAAGTTTATTCTAAATACCTCTTGCTGCTTTGGAACTCACTCTGTAAACCAGGGTTTCCTCAAACTCATAGATCCTCCTGCCTTTGCCTCAAGCATACTGTGGTGGTGTCAAGGATGTACCACCACATTGGTAAGATCTACTTTCTGAACCATGAAACTTCTGTTACCCTTGTAATGGACATACCAGTTAGTTTTATAGGGCTAGATGACAGACTGAAAAGCATGCATGTTAATCCATTAGAATATATTGCTCAAAAAATGCAAGAAGAAAGGAGAACTAAGATTTAATCAAGGGGCCGGGCAGTGGTGGCACACGCCTTTAGTCCCAGCACTTGGGAGGCAGAGGCAAGCGGATTTCTGAGTTCGAGGCCAGTCTGGTCTACAGAGTGAGTTCCAGGACAGCCAAGGCTACACAGAGAAACCCTGTCTATGGAAAAAAAAAAAAAAAAAAAAAAAAAATTTAATCAAGGGGTCATCAAATCTGCTTTTATAGGTGTTAGACACACAAAGAGTTTACGTTATTTGCTACTGGCTTTGAGATCTCAGTCTCCTCTCAGAATACTATTTATTTATTTCATGATTCAACCTTTGTCCTTCTATTTACATTAAAGAAAATTTAGCTCTTGATTCAAAACTCGGTTTGCATATCCTTTGAATGTCTGTTGTGTTATCTGGCTGCTCTTCCTGATCTTATTTCATATCATCTACACTCGTCATTAAAACACAAATTGGTTTATTCATTACCTGATATTTACTTCAGACTAAAAACTGACTTTAAATACTGATTTGGCTAATTTGTATTTAATAAATTTTCTGAATGTATTAAATGTCATTGAATTCAATATTCTCACAACAACAACAAAAAAAGGAATAAGCACAATCACTACTCATGGAGTTGTGAAAACACAAGAGGAATGTAGAGGATTCCTCAGAGATGCTGAAAGAATCCAGCTCCATCCCTGGGGCTTCCTATTGATCACCTCATGTTACATATCTTTTCCTAGTTTTTCTGTTTTTCACAGAAGCCTTCTTTTCCAGTTCAGATTTGAATCACAGTTATTCTATATTCTCATGTTTCTCATATTCTATGTCCTTCCTGGAGTAATCCTTCATATTTTCTGCTGTGTAGCTATAGTTACCTGCCCCAACCAAGGAATATTGCTAATAATACAGTGATAACCACATGACCTTTTCCCTGTGTCACTTCTAACTGACTCAACTGGAAACCTGGTTCAGTACACGTTTGCTTAGTGACTTTAACTTCAGTCACTTAATTTCAATTTAAATAAGGAAAGTTTATGATTTGAAGAATGTCAAATAAGATAGGTAAGTAAACAACAATGGAAACATCGTCATTACAGTAGATATTTATGATAAGCATTTAGTGAATATTTGATGACTTTTGGGTTATTATTAAGATAAATTGTCTGTACTTACATCTAAGTACCTCATTGATTGCCATGTACATAGTTATAAATGTAATGAGAATCTTTATATGAACCATCAAAGGTTAATAATCTGAGCAGGGTCAGAAGCATAGGAAGAAAATGACACTAATATTAATGCTAATAGACTCATATCCCAATCTATTTATTATGTTTCAGATAAACCACATTATATAACTGCCACACAGTAGGAAACATAAAGTCTACTCATTCCTCAAATTCTAATGTAATGCCTTTTATTTCTATTTTATTTTATTTTATATTATCCCACTGGTAGGGAATAGGGCATCTAAGATTAGACTATCAAAAGAACGAAGAAATAGAATCAAATTAATTCCTGCTGAGCAAGGAAACTTAGAATCTTGGCTAAATACGGCTTTTAAAATTTATTTATTTATTTGTTGATTGATTGATTTAATAATCAATTTATTATTCTTACATATAAAACAAAAACATTTGCATTCCCATTGTTTAAAAAAATTAGGCTCTAGGCCAGTGGTTCTCAATTTGAGTGAGGGTCATATCTCTTTGGGGCTTAAAATCAGAGGTCATATTAGATAACCTGAATAAGAGGTATTTACACTATGATTTTTTTTTTGTTTTTTGTTTTTTGGTTTTTTTTTTTTTTTTTGCTGGACAATTATACAAAGTTTTCTTTTTTTTTTTAATTTTATTATTATTATTTTTTTTTGCTTATCACTTTATAACCCTCCCAGTCTACCCCTCCCACAATCCTTCCCCATCTCTTGTTTTCTGAGTACCCCCTCCTCCATGTATCCCCACCCTGCCACTTAAGTCTCTGAGATGCTATGTGCTTCCTCTCCATTGAGGCCAGATGAGGCACCCAGCTAGAAGACCATGCTCCATATACAGGCTGCAATGTTTTGGATAGCCCCCACTCCAGATGTTTGAGACCTGCATGAAAACCAAGCTGCACATTTACAATATATGTGCAGGGAGGCCTAGGTCCAGCCCATGGAGGTAGATCTGTGTAGACTAGGTATGCTCCACGGTTGGTGATTCAGTCTCTGAGAGCTACAAGGGTTCAGGTTGGTTTACTCTGTTGATCTTCCTGTGCAGTTCCTATCTCCTTAGGGCCCACAATCCTTCCCCCTATTCTTCTATAAGAGTCCTCAAGCTCCAGCCACTCAGGTACATTATGATTTATAACATTAGCAAAATAACTTTTGTAAAGTAGTAATGAAATATTGGTTGCGGGTCACCACAACATGAAGATGGTTGAGAACCACTGGCAAACTCACTATTCAGTAGCTTTTTTTTCCACTTAGTGAAATATTCTCCCATTGTTTCCATTACGCTGGAAATGGTAGAATTTTATAGATTTTTGTGTATAAATATTGTTCCATGCATTGCACATTTTTAAATCTATCCAAGCATGGGTAGATACCTATGTAGATTCTGTGATTGGGGACTACAAATGGTAGGGTAATACATATGCAAATGTATATGAATGTTTAGCATATTGGATTGATTTATTTTGCATAGATACTCAGTAGTGGGATTGTTGGGTCATTGGATAGTTCTATCCTAGGTTGTTAGGAACCATGTTTTTGCACTAGCTATGCTATTATGCAAATATGCACTGTACTGGCAATGCAGTCACAGTTGTATGAGGCTTCATTATCTGCATCTTTGCGATTCTGTGTCATTTTGATTATGTTCCTTCTAATTGAAGTGAGATGACATCTCGTCATGGATTTGAATTTTATTTCTCTGATCTTAGTGAAGTTGACAACTCCTCAAGTAACTCTTCTAATTTTAATTAAATTAGTGTTATTATTTTTGTTGAGACAATTTCTTATATATTTTGGGTTCTAATTTCTCATGATACTGTCTATCAATCTACAGATATACTATCCATATTTTACATTATTATATGAAGCTTCTTATTGAAGTTATGCACTGGTTCTGCCTCATAACCCCGTGCTCCGAGAAATAAGACTTAGACTCAAAATATATTTAAAATACTTTGGCCATATAGCTAGACTCTTCTCTGATTAGAATTATAACTAAAGATAAACCATTTATTTTAACCAACACACTGCCATATGGCTAGTTACCTGTGCTCAGGTGACATGTGTCTATTTCCTCACATCTTCCTCAGCCATTCTTCTACCTGACTCTAGCCCAGAATTCTTTCTACTCCTGGATATCCTGCCATCTATTTCTTGCCTAAGCCATAGGCCATAGGCTTTTAAATTGACAGGTGATGCTTCCATACAATACATAAGATACTCTCTACACTTTCTGGCTTGATGTAATCCATGTGCTCATTTTTCTTCAATGACTATTGTATTGGAAGCATGTTGAAAACATCTTTGCTAAGACCAGTATTTGAAAACTCAATCATGGGATATCTTCTACTCATTTCACCACATAGCATTTCAACTAATTTTTAGTTAATGCTCCTATGGTGAACAATAGGTACTATCGTCTTCTTCCTGTGATTTGAGATATAATATTTGAAGCATCATTTATTGAAGAATATTTGTCCATTTTGTGCTGTTGTTACCCTTGTTACCTGTAAATGCATAGATTCATATATGTATTATTTGTTGTCTATTATGTTTCATTTGTGTGTGTCTCTGTTTGATGCCAGTGCCATACTGTTTTGGCTAAGTTTGCAGTATGTTTTAATCCAGGAAGTGGGATGTCTCTAAATTTGTTCTTTTCCCTCACATTTATTTTAGTTATAGTCTTTTTAAGCACAGATAAATTTCATGAGTGTTTTCTGTTTGTGTACTGAATGTTATGGTATTTTTATGGCATTTCATTGACACTTGCTTTAATAATACTCGTCTTCCCATCCATACATGTGGAAAATTTTTATAAGCTTCTATTTTTAAATTTATTTCATTGAAGTTTTGTAATTCTTATTGTACATACAGCTTACTATCTTTGTGAGACTTTATTTCTAGATAATTTGCTTTCTTGATCAACTGAAAAATTATGAATAACAATGCTTCCTTTATTCCTTTCTCAGCAATTTCAGTGTTCATGTATAAATGATAGCTGAACTTTCTGTGTTGATTTTTTATATACATCATTCTTGCTATATTATTTTATAAGGAATAATAGATTATTAGGTGGTTGTCTTTATTAGGATTTTATTGCTATGAAGAGACACCATGGCTAAGGCAACTCTTAAGAAAAACATTTAATTGGTGTGGCTTTACAGTTTATGTATATTATCATCATGACAGAAAGCATGGCAGCATGCAGGCAAACATGGTATGGTTCTGGATAACAGAGAGTTCTTTATCTACATCCACAGTTAGTAAAGGGGACTGTGTTCAACACTAGGAAGAGTTTGATAATATATAAGTAACCTCAAAGTTCATCTCCACAGTGACACATTTCCTCCACCAAGACCAAGCCTATAATAGTGCCAATCCCTACGGGCCAAACATTCTCACTCCTGAGTCTATGGAGGCCAAACCTATTCAAACCACCATAGTAGTCTTTTTCTCTTTTTCTACATATGCAAAAATGTGTTGTCATACAAAAGTATAATTTTATTTCTTTTTCTCATTTTTATGTCATTTCTTTGTTTTTTCCTCTAACAAAGACTTCCAATATTTCTTTGAATAATAGTGGAGAAGCTTGAAATTCTCTCCTGTTTCTGATCTTTGAGGAAATGACACTAGAGTTTCCTAATTTAGTACTGTGTTGGCTATAAGTTTGTCATAAAACCCTTCAGTATTGAACCACATTTCGTTATATCTCATTTGTTGATGATTTCCATGATGAAGGAATGCTGAGCTCTGCTAGATTATTTTTCTGCCTCTACTCAGATGATTATATGGTTTTGGTATTTTGTTTTGTTTTATTTTGTTTTGAGGAGGTTGTCATTTCCATTAATTTATTTATTTTTAACTTTTGATTGCATTTCCTGGATAAATATTTTTAATGTACTATTGGGTTCAGTTTGTTATAAACTGGATGAGAATTTTTACACTTATGTTCCTTAAGGACATTGTTCTGCATTTACTTTTTTTTGTTTGTATTTTTATTTGATTTTGGTATCAGTATAAGTTTTTGGAGCTTGGAAAGATCTCCATTTCAATTCATTGGAATAGCTTGAGGAGAATTAACATTTGCTATTCATCAGAAGATTGACAAAATTAAACCATCTGGTGAGAACATCTGGGGGTTTTATTTGTTTGGAGAAATTTAATTAATAATTCAGTGGTGCTGATTGTTGTTGGTTGATTCAAGCTTTCTACTTCTTCTGGGTTCAATTTTGATAGGTTGCATGGGTCCAGAAATTCACCTATTTTTATAGTCCTTCAAATATTTTGGCATATCCATATTCATATAGTCTATGCTGCATTGTGATTTTTTACTTTGTATCCATTCTTTTCCCTGTGTCTTAGTTTTGCCACATTGAGAATCAAACTTGAGGCCTTATGTATTAAATAAATGTTCTATCATTGATCTACATCACTGGGCACTCCATCACTAGTGTTCACCTTTTCATTTTATAGATCTATATTGATAAGGTTTGATTCTTTTCTTTTTCTCTCTTGTGTAAGAACTAGTAAGTTTCAGACTTTTGCAGATAGCAATTGTTCTTTTGTTTCAAGAGTAGGATCATTCTCTTCAGGAATTATCTGCTGGCAGCTAATTCCCTTGTTTTGACTTGTATGAGCAAAATTTTATCATTCTTATATTTTTGAAAGATATTCTTGAGGTATATTATTTGAGATTGGCAAAGAGATTTCTTTTTGGATATACTATTTCTCTTTTATCTCAAAATATATGCCAAATTTTTGTTTATATGTATTGTGTATAAAGATTCCTGTATATATGTGTTATCACCTCCACTTCAGCTCACATGATTGGAGCAGATTTTCTGATAGCTATGAGAGGAGTGGAACCAGTATGGGTATAAAATCCGAATTACTTCCATAGATTATATGAAGATGTTATCTCTGGTCCAATGTTAACTCCCCAAATGATAACTGTTCAATGACTGGAAAAACTCCCCCCAAAACTGAGATTTTTCAATTTCTGATGATAGAGTAGAATAAAATTTTAACAAGTACTTCAAATTCAAAATAAACTTAAATACTGGACAAAAAAATACCCTCTCCCATTTTATTTTAAATTATTACTGACCAGGAAGAAAGGTGTTTAAAAGCTAAATAAATAACGTAAGTATGATTCCAAGAGGATGGATATAGTAAGGTCGAACCATCAGCTGCTCAGGACCATTATCAGCTGAATACAACTCTTCTAGTTTTTCTTCTTTTAAAAAAAATCTTATAAAAGTTTCAGAAAAAATTTAGAGCTTAACCTTCAAGTTTGGAAACTTTAGAGGATTCTGTCTCAAATGGGAGGCACAAATGTCTACATCCTCAATGAAAGGAAAACTTGTCCATAGAGAATAGCAAGAAAGGACTTCATTCTAACCTTCTACTCCAACTGTGACACTGTACAAAGGAGATCATTTGTAACCGAACTTCTCTCCCCATGTGACTGTAAGTTTTAAGTTCATACCACATATCTGGCCTCCATCAAAATAGAGTATACATGATGGTTGACTAGAAGTAAACCTGACATCTGGCAGAAATACGGATAGGATGTTTCTTATGGAACTTAAAATCTGGGCTCTTAATTTCCCCAAAATGGAAGTTCAGCTAAATTTTTAAGAAGAAACAGACACACACAAACATGAACACAGAGAAATACCTCACCATCCCAAAAATGTAAAAATGTGAAAGCCAGTAAAAATGCCAGAAATGGGTTCATCAAAATGCTATTTATAAAATTGGCAACAAATGTATAATGACTTGTAATAAGTTAAAAATGACAGTATAAGAAAATTTCAGTGGGGTTATAAAACTTTAGGCAGATTAAAAATAATCTTACTAAAATATCTAGAAATAAAATAAACTAAAAATAAAATTAAAACCTCAAAAAAAGATTAAAAATTTGACTTTTAGCTCACTCAACAAAAATTTGGCCAGATTTACATGAAATTGGAATTACTGACTTTCTAGAAAATAAGAGAAACATTACCTCTGAGTAGTAGAAGATACTTTAACTAACCAGAAAAACAGAAAACCTCCAACCCAAGCTAAATATATTCAAATTAGACTTTCTCAAAATATACTGTGCTTACTAAAATACATTGTTCAAAAAACAAAATTTCAAAACAGAAATTGTTACAAAAATGAATTCAAAACATACATCTTACTAGGAACTTGCATCTAGAGACATAAAAATTCTTTACAACCACATTAACATAATACAACCACATTAACATCATACACTCAACATTTTAGTAGCTGATGGCATACCAGCACTCAGTGGCTGAGTAGTGAGAATAAGAAGTTCAAGGCCAGCCTGTGCTACATAGAGCAACTCTGTTTCATAAAGTCAAAATTCAAAGGATGAGTAAACTATAAAATTTTTAAAAAATTAAAAGTAGTGAGATATTACATAAGCTATTCTAGAACAGCCTCAATGTTTATTAGTAGAAACATAGATAAATGCAACATCCCTTCATGATGAAAGTCATGATCCATGAAACTGAGCAGAGGGTTCTCTAAGGGAGATTTAGAAATAGCTAGTGAACACCTTTAAAAATGTTCAACACTCTTGATCACTGGGCACAAGAATATTAAACTAAGCCTGACTCCATGTCTTCCTACTCAGAGTGGCTACTGTCAAGGATTCAAATGACAACTAATGCTGGCAAGGATGAGGGAAAAAGGAAAACCCTTATTCACTACTGGGGGAAGTGACAAATGGGACAGTCACTAAGGAAAGCAGTGTGGAAGAATCTTAAAAATACAGAAATAGGAATATAACCCAGATATACCACTGCTGAACACAACCCAAGAACTTAATAATATACTTCAGAGATCGTGCTCACATCTACACTCAATGCTGTTCTTCACACAATAACTAGTAATAGGACCCAACTTGGATGCTCATCAGAGGATGAACGGACAGTTTAAAATATGACACATATACAGGGTGGAATTTTATTGAGCTGAAAAAACGAAAAAAAAATTTAAATATTTAGATAAATAAATAGAGCTGGAAAAAGTGTGTTGAATGAGACCACCAAGCCTAACATTATAAATGCTATGTGGTTTCGACTAAATGGCTTCAAATCTTCAGTTGTGTTGTTTCTCTTGGAGTGCTTGTGGAAGCCAGGAAACTTCCACAAAGGCACCATTAGAGACAGGGTGCCTCAAGGGGGTGGTTATAGTCCAGTATTGATAAAATGAAAGTAAAGAAGATAGATATTAGGGTGAAAACATGTAAGAATTGACGTCAATTGAGGGTGGGCAAGATATGAATATGGAGGATGTGTACCAAAACTAAGGGAATATGGGGAAGTTATATGGAAATAAGGTATTTTACGATTCAAGTAAATGTAAAATACTAATAAAAGAGTTAAAAGGAAGGTACTATGCATGGGTGGATATGGCTGCTGTTAGAAGCCAGGATTACTACACAAATAAATACTCAAGCAATGGAGATACACACAAGAATTATTGTTATGAAAACAAAACAGGTTCTTGCCATTCCTGTTAGTTGCCCACAAGAATTAGATGGCAAGACTCGATTGCTGACAATGTCATGCATCTTTGGTGCAAGATGTAGAGAAATACAGCTGGCAGGGGACTGGAAGCAGCCTCTTTGCTACCTTTCATACTACTGGCAGTTGCTCAGTAGGCTGCCAGGGAAGGAAATGAATCGAAGTCTTATACCTAGCTGAGAAAACTATGAATCCCAGCACTAATCTGCCTACAAGAATGTACTACCCATCTGTTCTTTCTGATTGCATCTGAAGCCCACTACACTGAGAGAACCTATGTTTGGGACTATAAACCATGTAGGAGACACATGACTGGGAAAGCCATAAGGCTGTGGAGAAATGTATTAGTGTTTACAGCTAAAAGGGTTCAATGTCAAGTTGCCTTTCAAATATGTTTTAGACCTATAGACAAATGCTATGCTCAGCCTTAACCAGAGAAAACTTTTTCTGAACTGAAAGGCAGGCGGTGAGCTCACGGCAGCTCAAGGTGCTGAGAGTGACAGGTGAGGGTTCAGCCCTGAACAAGATGTTTTTAACACCTCCTTTAAGGATCAGGAAGTACTGTGGAAGAGTTCATAGAAAGAAAGGAAGAAGGGCTGTACAATGTCATGTTCCCTGCCTGAAACAGCCATTAAAAACATGATAACACGGTCTTACAGCAACCTCAGCGGTTACCTCTGCTGAACCTGTACAAAACTGACCCTGTCAGTAATTAGTCATGAAGGGGGAAGGGTTGCTCACGGGCCCTTTCCCCACACTGCTGCCCTATCAACTACTAACGGATTCTAGGAAAGAAGACTCATTGTCTCCAGTTGTGTATGCACTGGTAAGTTCACCAAATGGCAGTGTATAGTTCCAAACTCATAGTGACACAGACCACCTGGTTAGACTCAGTGAGTCACAAAACAAATAATGGCGTTCATATAGGAAAGAGATTTGTTGGAAGAGGAGAGTTTAAAAGGGGGGAAAAGAAAATATTTTGAATAGTAAAATTATTAAATAAAAATTGTTTGAATAATAAGATAATTTGCATAATAAAACCTGGGTGAAACAGAGAACAAATGTAATTAATACAAAAAGAAAAATGTGTAAAAATTAAACGAAATTAAAAAAGAGTGTAGAAGGTGAAAACCAAGATAAATAGATAAGCAGTTTTTGCTATAAACATGATGAGATAGTAATAAAATGAACAAGTTAGTAATATAGAGAAATATAGAGTCATAATTCAAATACTTTTATACTTTGTGAAATCTGAAAATGAGCAAAACTAATGAAGATTGAAAAGCATCTGTGGAAAGAACATTGATCCAAACATTGAGCCTGACTGACAGCTCTGGCATAATGGACATATTCTAGATATGCTGATGTGAGTGTGATTACCTCTACCTCTACACTGCAAAAATATATCAATAAAAATAAATTCCAAATAACCACTACTAAGTTAATGTATTGCCTCAGTGCTTCCATTATAAAATAAGATGCATTGGAAATTAAGCATTCCATCTAAAATTTTAGAAAACTCATTATATATGTATTTAATGAGTAGTTAGATGAACACATAGAAAATCCACAGCATAGGAAGTATAAGACTGAAAATTAAAAAAAAAAAAAAATACTGTAGCAGATGTTAAAATCCCTGTAGTCTAAGAAAAGAAAAGTCTATGAATATCCTAAACATGTCTCTAGTCTAAGAAACCTTAACAGTCTTAGGCAAAAGGCAAAGAGTAAAGGAAGGAAACCAAAAGAACACTACCATGAATGAAAAATTGATTATAAAAATACACTTGATTATAAAAATAGCAAAATATGAATTTATGAATGAATCTTCAAAACATGAAATGAAACAATTATACAATTACATATCTTTTTGAAAAATTCATCCAAATCAATTTATGTCAGTAGTAGCATAAACCTTTGGGATCAATTACAATCAATGAGGTGCAATCCATAATTTTAACATTTTCAGCAAAGGAAATCACAGGTTCAAATGAGTTTCATTGAATCTCTATCAAACCTTTGAGTAATGATTTACTGAAACCTTATACAAATTCTTCCAGAAAATACATGAATTGCTGCCACTCTCTAACTCATTTTATGAAACTAACATGACCTTGACACATCTCAGTGAAAGAAAAGAGTAAAACACAAAATTCTAGGTTATAATATGTATAAACAAACATGCAACAATCTAGTTAACTTGTTAGAGATTTTATTTAGCAATGTACACAAGGATATTTGTTGATGATCAAGTCATGTTAAGTCTAGAAATAGAATACTGATTTAATTTAGAAAATCTATATAAATTGAGTAAGAAAAAGAAGAAAAGAGGTTCTCAGAAAGAAGAAGAAGAAGAAGAAGAAGAAGAGAAGAAGAAGAAGAAGAAGAAGAAGAAGAAGAAGAAGAAGACCTCATACTAATAAATTCAAAATAACATTAATATCCTGCCATACTAAAAGCCAGTAGAATACTTGGAATAGGAATTCCCAAGGGAATCACATCACAAGATGGGGAAAACTCATTCTGATATCTCCTCCCCACACTGAAATACAAATCCTAAATAAATCTATGATGGATAATTGGAGGCTCCATATGCTGAAAGAGAAGAACAAAAACTATGTCAGTATGATCATCCATGTAAGTACAAAATTAATTTTAAAATTAGGAGAATGAGTGACATTTTAGCAAAAATCTCATGTACAAAAAGCAATTTAAAAATTAATTGCCTACACCAAAACTACAAAAATTTAATTTTATAGTAGCCACCACTTCAAATAGAAACCAATAATATAACATACCTAAGAACAGATATAATAAAACATATATGATAGTTATTTAAATGAAATAATAAATAGCCAAATAAATGAGAGGACATATCATATTTGTGAAGAAAATTCGATTATTCATTTGTTGAATTATAAATTCAATTAAAATTACAAAGCCTCGCAGAACTTGAAAATTTTAGTCTAAAACAGTTACCGCTTAGAATACCAAACAAGCCTAAGGGTCAATAAACACTGATATAGCTGTGGTGTAACACATCGCCTTCCCTTGCTTTAACTCAAAAGTCATTAAAGTCCACAGTGGATTAGACAGCATTATATTCACCCACACTTGACTAAATGAGCAGTAAATCAGACCAGAGAACAGAATTGGCTTTTATGGAAATGGAAGCTTGATTCATGGTATGGTTTCCATTACTGAATAGTGAACAAAGGATGGATGGTTTAATAAGCTTAGTGGGATTCCCTATACATATAGAAATATAAGTTTGGGCACAAAGTTAATTTAAGAAGGACAGGCATAGTAAGCATCACTAATATGAGAAAATTATCCAAAAATATTAAGGAAACATAAAAGAGGACATGCTTATAATCTTAAAGTTTAGAGAAACATTTTGAAGAATTTTAAAACAGAACAAAACATACATTTACTATTAGGTTCTTTCATTTTTTTTCCAATTAGGAACATGGTCTGCATGTGCTAGTACAAACCACAGACCATAGTTCTCCAGAGGCAGATGGTAGAGAACTGTGAGTTCAGTGTGGCCCCGGGTTGTATCTTTGTCTCAAACAAACTCATTAAACACAGAAATGTAGATAAAATTAAGGAGGTTATCAAATGAGATTAACAAAAAGGAAATTATGACACAAGCTAGAAGATTTTTTGGTTTCCCTAATTTCTTTCTCAGCCTGTTTATCCTTTGAGTAGAGGGAGGATACTGATTTGTTTGAGTTAATTTTATATCCCGCCACTTTGCTGAAGCTGTTTATCAGGTTTAGAAGTTCTCTGGTGGAATTTTTGGGGTCACTTAAGTATACTAACATATCTGCAAATGTGATATTTTGACTTCTTCCTTTCCAATTTGTATCACTTTGACCTTTTGTTGTCTAATTGCTCTGTCTAGGACATCTAGTACTATATTGAATAGGTAGGGAAAGGAGCTAACATTTGAAATGTAAATAAATAAAGTATCCAATCAAAACCATAAATACTTGTGTGTGTTCAATATGATTTGTACTCTTTAATGTTTTTCTTTTTCTTTATTCTTCTCTGATATAATACATCTCAACGAAAGCCTCTTACCCCTCCCTTCCTCCTACCCCCTTCCATATCCTCACTCCCCAAATCTATTACTCTTTCATTTCCCTTCAGAAATAAGTGGGCCTCCCAGGATATCAGCCAAACACAACATAACAAAGATGCAATAATACTAGTCACAAACCCTCAAATCAAAGCTACATAAGACAACCCAGTAGGAGGAAAAGTGTCCCATGAGCAGACAAAAGAATCAGAGAGACACCCCCACTTGCTCTCATTTAGACTCTTTCTCTCAAAGATAGATAAGAAGATATAGATATAGATATAGATATAGATATAGATATAGATATATAGATATAGATATAGATATAGATATAGATGATATAGATATAGATGATATAGATATAGTATATAGATATAGATATAGATATGATATAGATGATATAGATATAGATATAGATATAGATATGATATAGATATAGATAGATATAGATATAGATATAGATATAGATATAAGATAGTATGATATAGATATAGATATAGATATAGATATAGATATAGATATAGATATAGATATAGATATAGATAGATAGATAGAATAGAGATAGAATAGAATAGAGATAGAGATAGATATATAGATATAGATATAGATATAGATATAGATATAGATAGATATAGATATATAGATATCACACACACAAAGAAAAACCAAACTAAACATACATGCTTATGTGCATAGAGGACCTACCACAGAACCAAATTAGCTCTGTAATTGCCACTTCAGTCTCTGTGAGCCGCTATGAGCCCTGCTTAGTTGCTTCTGTGGACAATATTCTCCTGGTGTCCTCAACTCCTCTGGCTCCTAAAATCCATCCTCCCTTATTTTTGTTCTCTTAGTAAAGCTAGGAGTACTAATATGTTTTTATTTCTAGTCTGATAATGTTGGGAAGTTATTGAATAGCAAATGTAGCAAAAATGAGACACTATTGGAAATTCTTATTATTGAAGTTTAAAATATCTAATACCCCATAATAGCCCATAATACAGCCAAGACATATTTCTAATTAAAAATATAGTGGGAATGATATGATCTCCCGAATACCTTCTATCACATTGATGTATTTTGTAGCTTTGGCTAACACAGAATAAAAATGGCTGTAGTTGTATCAAAACAGAGAATTGACTGTTTGTTAGCTGACATTTCTTGCTGTTTAAATTGCCACCTATATCACTAACCTCCTGTGCTTTTTACCAAGCAAGGATGGTTGCTCAGGGCTCTCTGATCTGCAATCAACACACTGCTTTTCCTAAAGCCCTTCCGAATACCTCCTAAATTCAGTGTTTGCTCCAGGACACTCAGTCCTCCTTAAGAAAGCTGTGCCTTTGTGAGCACTGAAAATATTAGTTTGGCAAGGCTAAGAGTCTGCATAATTCCTCCAAAGGAAGCTACCTAAGGATAGTGAATATCCTAAAAGAATTGTGTCTGCACTAGGCTATTCAGAAATATTTATGTTGTATCAGAGCCAATGAAAGGACATTTCCAACAGACATTTTCCAAGCCTTTGAATAGCTTTGCCATAATAATACGATCAGCCTCATATTGTCTGGCAAAAGAGAAAACACTGTCATTAGAAGGAAAAAAATAGGGCTTTACTTTCTCTGTGTTACAGTGGTATTTTTAAGTCTAAGATTATCAATTTGTTTTGCCATTTACAAGTAGTTGCTCTGATTCAATTGCTTCCCTGGCTCTTTGAGTGCTGATTGCTGAGAGATAACTACATTCCCAAAGAAGCTGAACTACCTTCAGCCAGGATCAATATGAAGTAAAAAGGTAAAATTGAATTTATTTGGTGAAATTTAAATTGATGTCTGTGAAGAAATTTATTCTTCTACAGTATGTGAAACATATTGAGCATGTTTTCATTTTAATTTCCCAGGATTTTAATGCTATTTATAAAACATGTGTTTGTACTATATAGCAGTATATATAAACTGTTTGTCTTTGTTTACAACAAATTTAAAATAAGTAGAAAAATATAAAATAAAGTCTGAAAAAAATAAAGGAAATATTAAGTCTTAGAGAAAGTAATTCCTTCTCAAAATATTAAAATCATTTTCAAATGGCTTTCCATCCATCTATAATCTTTATGGTTGGGGGAAAGTACTGTGTAATCAATGAATTACAAATCTTCTGTGATGTCTGGTGAACATAGAAATAGAATTTATTGAAACGGATGTTCGATAGTTAAAGAAACATGTTCTAGGTAGTTTTATGTTAAAGTAACACAAGCTAGAGTCATCTGAACAGAAGGAACCTCAGTTGAAAAATCCCTCCGTAAGCACCTGCTATAGGACATTTTCTTAATGTAATTTTTGGAGAAGGGCCAAGCCCATTGTGACTGGTGCTATCCCTGTGTTGGTGGTCTTGGGTTCCATAAGAAAGCAGACAGAGCAAAGCCATTGTGTGAGTTCCTGCCCTGGCTTCTTTAATGATGGACTGTGATCTGGAATTGTAAGCCAAATAAACTTTTCTCTCTAACTTACTTTTTGCTTATGGTGTTTCATTACTGCAATAGAAATTCTAACTCAGATGAAAATAAGCTTATTTTTGGCACTCTTGGTTTAAAAAGCAATCTTTTAAACTCAAATGGAGTTGCAGAATAACCTACCCTGTAACTTCTTCTTTTTTTTTTTTTTTTTTTTGCATTTGACAAAATTCAACACCCCTTCATGATAAAAGTCTTGGAAAGATCAGGAATTCAAGGTCCATACCTAAACATAGTAAAAGCAATATACAGCAAGCCAGTAGCCAACATCAAACTAAATGGAGAGAAACTTGAAGCAATCCCATTAAAATCAGGGACTAGACAAGGCTGCCCACTCTCCCCTACCTGTTCAATGTAGTTCTGGAAGTCCTAGCCAGAGCAATTAGGCAACAGAAGGAGATCAAAGGGATACAAATTGGAAAGGAAGAAGTCAAAGTTTCACTATTTGCAGATGACATGTTAGTATACTTAAGTGAACCCAAAACTTCCACCAGAGAGCTCCTAAACCTGATAAACAACTTTAGCAAAGTGGCTGGGTATAAAATTAACTCAAACAAATCAGTAGCATTCCTCTACACAAAGGATAAACTGGCTGAGAAAGAAATTATGGAAATGACACCATTCACAATAGTCACAAATAGTATAAAATATCTTGGTGTGAATCTAACCAAGCAAGTGAAAAACCTGTATGACAAGAACTTCAACTCCCTGAAGAAAGAAATCGAAGGAGATCTCAGAAGATGGAAAGATCTCCCATGCTCATGGATTGGAAGGATTAATATAGTAAAAATGGCTATCTTGCCGAAAGCAATCTACAGATTTAATGCAATCCCTATCAAAATTCCCACTCAATTCTTTACAGAGATAGAAAGAGCAATCTTAAAATTCATTTGGAATAACAAAAAACCCAGGATAGCGAAAACTACACTCAACAATAAAAGAACCTCTGGGGGAATCTCCATCCCCGATTTCAAGCTGTACTACAAAGCAATAGTGATAAAAACGGCATGGTATTGGAACAGAGACAGGCAGGAGGATCAATGGAATAGAATAGAAGACCCAGAAATGAACCCCCATACCTATGGTCACTTGATCTTCGACAAAGGAGCTCAAACTATCCAGTGGAAAAAAGACAGCATTTTCAACAAATGGTGTTGGTCCAACTGGAGGTCAACTTGTAGAAGAATGCAAATTGATCCATACTTATCTCCTTGTACAAAGCTCAATTCCAAGTGGATCAAGGACCTCCACATAAAACCAGCTACACTGAAACTAATAGAAGAGAAAATAGGGAAAAGCCTTGATCATATGGGCACAGGGGAAAAGTTCCTGTAACTTCTATCATATCATCTACAGTTTTAACCATCCCAATGTCAAGTCATCTATAGCTTCACAAAATTGTTAGTCACTTCTTCTCTGGAAACACAATTATCATCATCATGGTCATCGTCATCATTGACATCATCATTTTAATGATTTTTATATTTCAAGAAATAAGTTCTGCATAGATAACTCAGTCAATCAAAATTATTGTGGCACATTTTTGAGGATGTGAGTTTGATATATAGAACCTATACAAGAAAGCTGCGTAATTGGTATATACTTGAGTCAGATCTGAGGAGACAGAGTCAGTGGATCCCTGAAACTCACTGGATAGCTAATTTATAAGGTGAGCTCCAAAAAAATTAAAGATCCTATATCTAAAAACGCAATATAGAATGTGGGGAAGCAAGGAAGTCCTTAGTAAATGTGAAAGGAGAAAATGAAGTTCTGAATGAATTAGTATTATCAACAAGTATGGACATGTCAAGGACCCCAGTGCATCAGACCCATGAAAATAACAATGCCTTACTCTGGTGAGGCTCAGAGGTTCAGCAAAGTCTCCCTCTGGTCCAAGTTAAAGTGTTGATGAACAATTGACCTTCAGCTAAAACTAGTGTATAAAATCTATGGACTATAGCTTTGTCCTCTGGAGTTTACAGCTTGAGATTGCTCCCACAGAGAGGACTCCCAGCCATACTATATAATCCCTCCTCCTCATGATGTACATAAATGCTCTGAGTCTCCAGGTAGCATAATAAGTTTCCTCAATCAGAGTAAGTGAAGCCCACAGGATCCCGAGTTTAATGTACTTGTATTTGTTATTTCTTCAGTGTCTGCCTTTTTGTTATTCCTAGGTCACACTCGTCAAGTTTTCAGGACCAAGCCACACAAAAAATGTGACAGTGCACTGAAATGAAAACAAAGACATTTTAAACACTAGTTAAAGATGCTACAAAAGCACATACATGTATATATTTTACAGAGTACATACATGTACATATTTTACAGACAAATCTATACCCAGGAATATGGTGCTGACTTGTAACTCCAGATGTCCAGCCTACGCACTGTATGTAGACTTTGTTTCAATAAATAATACATGTTGTACAAATACACACACATATTTTACATATATATATATATTTATATACATGCATAGGGGATGTATGAAAGATGAGAGGGTAGAAAGAAAAAAAAGAAGCAGAAAACTAGCACTATAGTTGATATTTACTTATCTCTATTAATAAAAATTATGCAGTATCATTTGCTTCTCTTTTTGAAAATTGATTTCCTTTAAATTTACCCAATAGAGACTTTTGAAAAATAGTTGTGAAGCTTTTGTACATTTATTTGTTACTGTCTAAGGAAAAGGACATAACTTCTACATTAAAAGGATTTATAAAGGTATAAGTATGAAAGTAATTAAACTAATTTAATGATATCATAAATATATATATAGAATTTCATTCAAAGCTCTGTGGCACATAAATGGGGAATCAGACTCTGAAGTAACAAATGAACCAGAGAAGTTGTAAAATGTAAAGTTTGAACTATGTCTTTACAAATTGCAGGACATTGTATACAGGAATAAGAGAATTAGAAAAATCATTCTCATGAGTTTTCTTTTGAAAATGAAAAATCCAAAATACCAAGAAACAGAATGAAGAATGGGAGTTCCTTGAGAAGCTGTTGAACAATTAATTTTCTAGGTGTCACCACCACCACCACCCCGACCACCATGTCATAAGAACTGAGTAGAACTTCATATTTCTTACAGATGGGTACAGAATCTCCTCTCTACTTCCCTTCAGAAGCTTTGTAGTTTGGGCCAAGTAAGGATTCATAATTTATTTCATCACTCTATTCTATATTGTAGAATATATTTCATTTTAGAAGATCAACAAGAAAACAAATTGTGGTGAGTAATCCAGACATTACTAAAGCACAGTCAGCTGAAAAACATTTATTACAAGTAACAAGAGCAGTACAATATTTCACATAGGATAATATATCAACTACAGAAAAGATGCATGGAAATAGAGAATACAAGTTCAAAAATAATAATAGTTGCCTTGGAAAAGTAAGTGATTTTTTTTCTCATATTTTCATTGGGTTTAATATGTTTCTGTGCACAATGCTATTTTGGAGTAATTTTTGTACAAAGTAGATTTTAAACACATATCCTTTTCAACAACAAGCCCAGTTATTTCATCTCTCCACTAGGCAGAGGTGACAGATTGTTACAGTCAGTATTGTTCTAGGTCACTTCTGCAACCTCCATCTCTTCTCTTACTTTGTCTAATGTCAACCTTCTTTAAAAGGCAGTTGCCATTTATGACCACAATATTGACACCTTTCTATGACCTAGAGTTTGCCTCAAGAAACATAACCACATTCTGAAAGCAGACCCCAGAGGCAACAGTCAGTAACGCTTCTTTCTGTATGATTGTACATTTTGGTGAGTATCGAGTATCTTGATGGTCTGTTGCATTTTCGGCTTTGCCTTTTAATTCCCACTAAAGTCACTTCAGGAAGTCTGGGCTGCTGTATTGGAATAGTTTGCTTTTTCCATTTTATGTTAGAGGATACCTCTGTGAAAACAGCTACTTAACATGTCTTCTATGTAGCAGAGATTAGAAAGCAGTACTGCTACGAAAGCTCTGTAGGTTGGTGTGTATCTTGATGAGTTTTGCTGTAGCAGTGCTAAGTAATAGCTATTCATACCCTACAGAGATACTGGCTTTTGGTTTTAATTTTCTCCATCCTTGTTTCCAGCCAGTGTCTAGCCTTAGGAGCTAAATTCGGTAGCATATTTACTTACATACTGTGGATGAAATATTTTGGTTCTATGTAGGCTTTCTTTCCTAAATGTGGCATAGTATAGCTTATTATATCAGTCTCTAAAACTGGATCTCTTCTTTTTCTTTCTTTCTTTCTTTCTTTCTTTCTTTCTTTCTTTCTTTCTTTCTTTTCTTTCTTTCTTCTTTCTTCTTCCTTCCTTCCTTCCTTTCTTCTTTCCTTCATTTCTTTCTTTCTTTCTTTTTTTCTTTCATTTCGTCATTTGTGTTTTGTTTTTGGGAAGAGATTAAGTATGTACTGAAGACTGATGTGGAACTCACTATTAACCCATGCTATCCTCCAACTTTCGGTCATTTTGCAAGCTTACCCTCAAGAATACTGAGTTTATAGTCATGCACCACTATGCCCAGCTAAATGGCTCCACATTGAAGGATAGAACCTGCAAAAGAGCAGGTACAGTACCCATTACTGGAAAGTCATGTTATTGCTATGGGAATCTTGCTTCATAACATTGCTGCAAGGAAAGTAGGGCAAGATAATGTGCTGTTCTGGTGGACATGGGGAGAAGTTATTTCTTAAACCACAGAGTATACATCCTTATTCTTCTCTGATCTCACAGGATGAACTCTTGGAAGTTAAATTACTATTTACCTACTTGACATTATTTTGGTCTATAGAATGAAAACCAAGAAAGGTAGAGTAGTTTTAGTATTTGTGATCCCAGTCCAGGGCCTTTTTGTCTGAACCAACAGACAGAGATGCTATAGTTGAGTCTTGAGATCTAGAAGCCTATAGCTTCAAGTTATAAAGACCTGAGAAATCTAGGTTCTCAGATCACATGATTACTGCTTTGGGTGTTTACTGTCAGTAGCCTTGCACTTAGTGACCAGCTCAAAGCAGTAGCTATACTTGGCAGAAATAAATAAAGGTCAATGTTTTGGCTCTTACGTCTTTAATGTTAGGACCCATGGCCCTTAAAGTGGCTAGTGTTACATCTGCCAGGTACTGGGTATTAAAAGCCTTGGCTCTTTCCTCTTGAGTACTCACTGGAACACTTCCAACAACCAGGGACCACCACCTCTCATCTTCAAACTATTTATTTATTTATTTATTTATTTATTTATTTATTTATTTATATTTTTTTTTGAGGAGGAAAGGTTTATTCAGCTTACATTTCCACATTGCTGTTCATCATCAAAGGAAGTCAGGACTGGAACTCAAACAGGTCAGAAAGCTGGAGCTGATGCAGAATGTTCATGGGGGAATGTTACCTACTGGCTTACTTCCGTGGCTCAGCTTACTTTTTTTTTAATTAGTAACTTTTAAAAAATGTTAATCAGAGGTTTTATAAGTTTGGTAATGCTCAATAACATCAATAACAAGGTGTCCATACAATCAGAAGTGTAACCCAATACCCAACCTAGATATACCAACTATCTTTGACTGGCAGAGACACGCGAACATCTGCCTCCATGTTTCTCTCTCTCTCTCTCTCTCTCTCTCTCTCTCTCCTTCTTTCTTGTCTCCTAGCAACTCCTCTCTTCTTCCTCCACTCCATACTCCTCCTCTTCCTCTCCTCCCTCCACCTTAGCTCCTCCTACATATCACTCTTCCTGTTAAAACTTTTCTCTCAAAATACAATTAGAGCATAACTCTACCAATTTGTATCAGTAAGGTACAAGATAGACCTAATACCCAGTCCATCATTTTGTTGATTAAACAGAACCTCTGTGATCTCACCTAACTAAAAAACTTAGTTCTGAACCTGGTGTTTTTCTTGGCTTTAGAATGAATGTCAGCTGAAAATCTTTTCTCTCAAAGTAAATAGTCAGAATTGGCTATGAGACTATAAGTCTTCAACCTGGTCAGAAATCCAGAATGGCTGAATTAACTGAAATTATGGGAAGCACAAAGCATAGCTTCTAAAACTTAACCAATTTATAGAGACCGCTGAACACCTGGACAGTCCCTATACTACAAAACTTTGGAGCATCTGATCTTCACCCTTCAGGCCCAGGATCATCTCACTGACCTAGTGATGCAGAATTATTAAGGGCTGATCACTCTGTCTTGGCAGATATAATCAGTCAACTATTCCTCAAGTGTGTCCCTTTTCTGGACAGTAATTTGTCTGTAGATGAAAAAGGCAATTCCTGCCTAGTGGCTGTCGCACCACAACTGGAGCAACTACAAAGATGCTCCATTTCTTCTTAAAAATCCAAGACAAGGAATCTGTCAGGAGCAGACAGGTCTCTAATCAAAATGAACATTAATACAGAAATGTTTGTAACGTCAATTCTGTGGACTTCTGACGTTTTGAAAACCAACAATCTATGTAAGGCAATCTGGACTGTTTTCTGTTAACTCCTCCCAGCTATGTTTAAATAAAATACAGAAACACCCTAACAATAAACTCAGAGCCATGAATTTTCTATAGGCCCTTAACTCACAGGTAATCATCTCAAATCAGTTAAAAAAGTTAATAAGGACTGGGTCTAAGCCTTGTATTCCTAAATGTGTTATATAGGCACAATGCCTATGAGAGTAACAATATTATCTCACTTTATATCAGTAAGAAACTTGTACCAATGAAAACCTTAAATTGAAATCAAAGTAATTTTGTACCATTTAAGAAATTATAACTCAGCTTAATCACAATTATACAGATTTCTACCATAGGTTATGGCTATGCAATAATCCTAGCTATTCCTCCCTGTTCCAACAAACC
This sequence comes from Mastomys natalensis, assembly GCA_021653895.1. Taxonomy (NCBI): domain Eukaryota; kingdom Metazoa; phylum Chordata; class Mammalia; order Rodentia; family Muridae; genus Mastomys; species Mastomys natalensis. The sequence continues at coordinate 15,022 of JAJTUV010002648.1, read as the reverse complement.
ACTACTTTTCCCTAGAAAGATAGCCAATATTAACCACCTCAGTACCAAAGCCAAGAGAATAGGGGAACAAACTGCCTCATTAACTTCTTCAAGCTGATTACAGGTGTTGAAATTCAGAAGAGGGGCGGGGGAAGAGTAAACTGGTAGACCTCTGATGTCTGTGTCTTCCTGTAATCCAGCTGAAATTCCAGGACATCAGAGGTTCAAGCAGGTCTGTTCACTTGCTTGATGAATAGAAATACCAGGTTGTGTATTCTGCAATATATAATTCTCAAAACAAATTTTAGTATCAAGATAATTTTTTGTTTGAATTCTAGAATCTAGTCTTTGGAAGCCTGCCCGGTCATGTCTAATTCATTAATTCTGGGAGTTTCTATGAGGTTTTTACATATCCGGTCCATTAGCCTATGTCTTTTTATTGGAAAATTGAGTCCATTCATGTTAAGAGAAATTAAGGAACAGTGATTGTTGCTTCCTGTTATTTTTGTTATTAGAGGTGGAATTATCTTTGTGTGGCTATCTTCTTTTGGATTTGTTGGAAGAGGATTACTTTCTTGCTCTTTCTAGGGTATAATTTCCCTCCTTGTATTGAAGCTTTCCCACTATTATCCTTTGTAATGCTGGGTTTGTGGAAAGATATTGTGTAAATTTGGTTTTGTCATGGAATATCTTGGTTTCTCCATCTATGGTAATTGAGAGTTTTGCTGGGTATAGTAGCCTGGGCTGGCATTTGTGTTCCCTTAGAGTTTGTATGATATCAGTACAGGATCTTCTTGATTTTAAAATATCTGGTGAGAAGTCTGGTGTAATTGTGATAGGTCTGCCTTTATATGTTACTTGGCCTATTTCCCTTACTGCATTTACTATTCTTTCTTTGTATTGTGCATTTGATGTTTTGTTATTATGTGACAGGAGGTATTTCTTTTATGGTCTAGTCTATTTCATGTTCTGTAGGTTCTTGTATGTTTATGGGCATTTCATTCTTTAGGTTAGGGAAGTTTTCTTCTAAATTTTGTTGAAGATATTTACTGGCCATTTAAGTTGGGAATCTTCACTCTTATCTATATCTATTATCCCTAGGGTTGGTCTTATTGTGTCCTGGGTTTCCTGGATGTTTTGTGTTAAAAACTTTTTTTGCATTTTGCATTTTCTTTTTTTTTTTTTTTTTAGTTTTTTTTTTTTATTGGAAATTTTATTTACACTTCAGATGTTCTTTCCTTACCCCATTTCCGCCCCTCCCTCCCAGGAACTCACTATCCCTTCCCCCTCCTCCTGCCTCCACATTGGTGTACCCCACCCACCCTCCCCCGGACCTCACCTCCCCACCCTCGAGTATCCCCCCCACGACCTTCAGCCTTCATGGGACCAAGGATCTCTTCTCCCACTTTTATATAGCTCCCTTGCATATATAGATGGAGCCATGGGTCCCTCCCTAAGCGCTCCCAGGCTGGTGGTTTAGACCCTGGGGCTCTGGTTGGTTGGATTGTTGCTTTCCTCATGGTGTCAGGAATCCTCTCAACTCCTTCAGCCTTCACTCGATCTACTCCATTGGGAACCCCATGTCAGTTTAATGCTTAGCTGTGAGCATCTGCCTCTGAGTATGTCAGACTCTTGCAGACTTCTAAGGAGACAGCTATATCAGGATCCTGTCAGCATGTACATCCTGACATCCACATCAACGTCTACCTTTGGTGACTGCACATAGGATGGATATCCAGGTGGAATGGTCTGTAGACGGTCCCTCCTTCAGTTTCTGTCCTGCACTGTATCTCCATATTTGCACCCTTGAGTATTTTGTTACTCCTTCTAAGAAGGACTGAAGCCCCCCCTACTTGGTCACCATTCTTCATGAGCTTTATGTGGTCTGTGAGTTGAATCTTGGGTATTTCAGGCTTCTGGGCTTAAATCCAACAATCAGTGAGTGAATACCATGTATGTTCTTTTGTGATTGGGTTACTTCACTCAGGATAATATTTTCTAGTTCCATCCATTTATATTATCAAATTTATCAAATTCATTGTTTTTAATAGCTGAGTAATATTCCATTGTATAAATGTACCACATTTTTTGTATCCATTCCTCTGTTGAAGGGCATCTGGGTTCTTTCCAGTTTCTAGCTATTATAAATAAAGCTGCTATGAACATAGTGGAGCATATGTCCTTGTTATGTGTTAGAGCATCTTCTGGATATATACCCAGGAGTGGTATAGCTGGGTCCTCAGGTAGTGATATGTCCAATTTTCTGAGGAACCGCCAGAGAGCATTTTCAACAAATGGTGCTGGTTCAACTGGAGGACAGCATGCAGAAGAATGCAAATCCATCCATTCTTATCTCCTTGTACAAAGCTCAAGTCCAAGTGGATAAAGGACCTTCACATAAAACCAGACACACTGAAACTAATAGAAGAGAAGGTGGGGAAGACCCTCGAATACCTAGGCACAGGGGAAAAGTTCCTGAACAGAACACCAATGGCCTATGCTCTAAGATCAAGAATTGACAAATGGGACTTTATAAAATTGCAAAGTTTCTGTAAGGCAAAGGACACTGTCAATAGGGCAAAATAGAATTTTGCATTTTCTTTGACAGTTGTGTCAATATTTTCTATGGTATCTTCTGCACCTGAGATTCTCTCTTCTATCTCTTGTATTCTGTTGGTGATGCTTGCATCTATGACTTCTGATATTTTTCCTAGGTTTTCCATGTCCAGGGTACTCTCCCTTTGTGATTTTTTTATTGCTTCTACTTCCATTTTTATGTCCTGGATGGTTTTGTTCAATTCCTTCACCTGTTTGGTTGTGTTCTCTTGTAATTCTTTAAGGGATTTTTGTGTTTCCTCTTTAAGGGCTTCTACCTGTTTCCCTGTGTTCTCCTCAACTTCTTGAGAGTGTTATTATGTTCTTCTTAAAGTCCTCTATCATTATCATTAGAAGTGATTTTTAAATATGAATCTTGCTATCCTGGTGATATGAGGAATTCAGGACTTTCTAGTGTGGGAGAACTAGGTTCTAATGATGCCAAGTACCCTGGGTTGCTGATGCTTATGTTCTTGGGCTTGCCTTTTGCCGTCTGGCTCTCCTTAGTGCTACCTGCCTTGTCTCTGACTGAACCTGCCTTTCCTATTATCTTGGTTGTTTCAGAACGTGTGGGGATGGGTATTACTACTAGGGTTAGAGCTGGGGCCCAGGATCTGCTCAGTGCTCGGGTGCAGGCAGGAAGGAACTAGTGAATTCCTGGGTCCCAGTAGGTCCCATTTACTCCCTGTTTAGGGCAGGTGTTGCTGTCTCCTTACCTAAGATACTGCCCAGGTTAGAGCTCCTGGGAGCCCTCTTCTTCTGGGTTTTGTGAGATTGGGTGAGAGTTGCCACCGGATCTCCTCAGTGCTGGGCCCAAACTGGAAGGATTCAACACTCTTCTAATGGAGACTATTTGTTTTGAAAGGAACAAATCTAGAATGCCAAAGTCACTCTCCAAACCTCTTTAGAGACAATGTCCTTGCAACTGCTAATATTGTCTCTGCAGATGTTAGTGTTCTCACCACCGTCTACTCATTGTGTAGCCAGTGCACATGATTCTACTCTTAATAATGGTCACAGACAAGAAAGAAAAAACCATCTGTAAGAACTATTCACTGAGCCTCATGTTGCAACCTGAGGGAACAGGAGGTGTCTTCTGGATGACTCAATCTGTAGGCCAAACAGACTAGCCATGTAGCCAGGAAAGGGAGGACACAGTTATGGTATTCAGCTTTAGTATTGTAATCTGTGCCAATCACAGCACAGCTTCCTCTGCTGCCATGGCAGGTCATCAGACCATTCATAGTGCTTCATTCATACAAATCACAATCTTTGCACTGAGACATTTGAAAAAGTATTTTCCCGTTGATCTGAGTGAGAATAGCTATAGAATGGGCAGATTTCAAGACAGCTTCATTCCGTGTGATAGCTTCCAAGGCTGATATAGATGATCAATAATGGCTGTAGCAGAAGCATTATTTTCTCCATAGTGGTTGTTTCAGTTCAGTTATCCATAACCACAAAACTAGGTTGTTTTCCTCAGAGTAGCCATGGAGAATGTAGAACAGCCAGGCCGCCTTGTTTGCCAAACAGCTGCTTAGCTGTTGGTTCTTCACTTGGAGCAAACAGTTATGGAAGGGGACTTGACAACTCTACTCAAGTAGGTGAATGACTTGTCCCTAATAGGTGATGTTATTAGAAGGGAAGGAAATCCAAGGAGCATCAAAGAATTAACATAAAATTAATGGTAATAAGACTATTTGCATTTTTGCCTTATGTTGCTCAAATGTAATTAGTCCCTCTGCCTAATGCTCCAAGAGAGTGCTGGGTCTGTCCCACCTGTCTCAGGTGAGAAAGAAAGTCTGAAAAGGGGGCAGTTCATATCTGCATATACGGGAGAAAGTCAGCCAAGGCTCCACACCTCGATCTTTTGTGCTTTATTTTCCCTATTTCTACATGTACACATAAAGTGTACACAATCATTTTATTTAAAAAGTATTTATGTATTCAATTCAAAATATCCATTTAAAGTAATAACCATCATGGCAGTTGAAGAGTTACATAGTGGTGCTATGAGTTTTTTTTATATGAGTTAGCTGTGAAGTTTTCTCTTATATGCTCATAAACTATAGGCACTACCTTAAGTTGACAGATGTGTAAACGCGGGGAGTGACAACATAGTTTACAGTTCTGGGACACTGATAATCAGAGCGGATCATGAGGTAGAGATGCATGTGGGAAACATATGTTAAAACAAGTGTTGTGGTGTGGGAACAGCGAGCTTATTCTAGACACCTTTACACCATAATTGCTGGTTGATGTGCTGTTGAGCGTTTTTCATTTTAACAAAGCTGTGAGTTCGCGCTTGAGCCTCACGATTTCCCTGAACCATGACAGTTCTTGATTACATATTTTCACATTGATTTTAAAGTGCTTTCTTTCCTTCTATGATAAAATTTGCAATTGTAAATATGCTTCTTAACTATTTATTAACCTGTTAGTTAACCACTGATAACAAGTGGACAAATCTCTTTAATCCATTGAATTATTTACTTCCTTATTGGTTCATAGTTGACAGGTATTCAGGTGCTGTTACTGTGTTATTATTTTGAAGATCTATATTTTTGAAAAGCATCAATGGTATGGATACTACCAAACAACAGAAATTACTGGAAATTTTAAGAGAGTCTTAGTGCAATTGAAGTTAAAACAAAGAGTCCCAAGATGATGAAAGTAGTATCATTCAATTATCTACTGATACAGCTTTTTTCATGAATAAAAGCATGGTCTAAATATATCTTTTTTTCCTAAACTTTTGAAACCACCAGGGATTATTTTACTAAATTCCAGTCTCATTTAGGAAGGCAAGTTTTGACTACCATGCTGATCTGCCTGGATGTAGCTCTGATAGTCTGAGATGAGCTCAGTGACTCAGGAAATCATCATCTGTAAACTCAATCAAGGTGAGTCCTTTCAGGAGCTTTCTGTGGTGTTTAGTGATGGAGAACATGCTACTAGTGATATGCTGGCTGGTCTCTTTGTTAAAACTGTTTGACTGATCTTCAGTCTCCAAAGGAATAAGAATGGATAATAGGATTGATACAAGCCTTGTGTCTGCTCAAACGTGGAAGCTGCCTCATAGACTTGTGTTAAAATTCAGTCAAATTATAGGAAACTTGAAGGAAATCTGTGTTCAAAATAAATTGCCACGTGTTTCACATCTCTGTGTGTAGGAGGCATTTTGAGTCTATTTTTAATTGCCAGAAATTCAGGGAGTGTTTTTTTTCTCCAAGCTTTTCTTTGGGTATGTTTTAGGAAATTGCTTGTCCTTATGTTTGGATGAAGCTTAAAGCATTTTTAATAATTTATGAATTGGGCATTCAAAAACATCATTTTCTTAATATTCTATATTTATAGTTTGTAGTTAGTATATGATACTATTATTTGTCTTATTGCAGACAATACTAAGCAATTATATTTGCTAATAGGAGGTTTAATTCAGAGATGTGAAAAGTCTGGAAGAAATGGAAGAAGTCAGAGATAACATTTGTGGAAATATAAAAAGTTAAGAAAATAAAAATAATATCTTCTTAATGTGTTACTGTTTATCTTGTATGAAATAAGTTGGAATCTGCTTTAAAAAACAAAGAATAAAAAACAACCTTCCACACTCTCAAATACTGGGGCTGACAGGGGATAATACATGATGCTCTATCATCTTGAGTGGCTTTAAGACTATATATTAGCTTGTCACTTCAGCTGTATGGAAAGATAACCATAACAAAAAAAAATGTTCCTTAAGATGTCACATGGTAATCATCATGACTCTGTCTCATGGATGCTGTTTGATGGAGATTGGAACTTCAGAAGCACATGGCATTTGTTAATCTTACACTATTTTAGGACAAATACATTCTTCATTATATTAATAATGCCAGTCTTAAAGTTGTTTTTTAAATGTATCATTGATAACTCATCTCTTACAGATGTAGACTTGAAAATATAGTCAGTCCAGTTTGTTATTTGTTCCCTATGTGTATTCTAAATTTCTACTATATTCTGCTTCTTTGTGTAATGGGGATTATGGAGTCATTCTGGGGTTAAGGTAGGCTGACCAAAGGAATTTTAAATTTACTGCAAACCCATTGCCCCAGATGACTGACAGACTTTCTCTCATCTCATCATAGCTTATTGGTAGGTGGCTTATCCCTACATCATGCAAGAAGAGCTTAACCTTGAAGATCTGGCTTAAGCAGATCAACAATCTACAGAATTCATCGGTCTACACATCTGCCCTTTGAGTTTGTCTCATTTGTAAGGCTACTGCTCTTCCTTGTCTTTCACTTTCTGGTTTTCTTTTGAATCTTTTCCAGTATGAAAATATCAAAACTCCTAGTAGTCTGTGTTAATCTGATTAATCAGAATCTAAAAGAAGAATACCTTAGAAACTTCTTAAAATTCTAATTGATATGAATCACTGATCCATTTATAGCTGAGTTTGAATAGCGTTGCTTTGTTTATGCTTCTCTAGGCCATTATGTTTGTGTAATTATTATACAGTATCTATGTTGAAACATAATTAGCAATGCTAGTCTCTAATTATATAATCAGTAATAATTATTAGTTCATTGAGTTTTCATGCATATGTGAGCCAATGTTCTTGAGTGTTCTAGCATATAAATTCCATGAAATTTGTTTACATGAACAGCATTGTAATTTGCTGGAAATGAATAAACATTTGTTTCAATAATTATGAGTTTAGACATTCAGTAGTGTCATAATGGACTAGTTATCAAATTTTTCTGAGCCTGATTTTCTATCTACAATATTAGGGAGTAATTTTCATAGCTCTAAAGGAATATTTTTTTTGAAAAGATAAAATTGTTCGTCTTTTAAAATTACAAAGCAAAGGATGTCCAAGTTTTACTTAATAATTATGGAGGATTATTTATTCACTTTAAAGATGTTATAATAAATTCAAAGGAGAATTCAAAATAAAATTTAGATATAGGTAACTGGAAATGTAGGAAAAATTTACAGTTAAATGGGGGGAGCAATTACCTTACTGTAGTAACCCATTTGTCCCTATTTAACCAAGCATCATTTCTATTTCATAACATTTTATTCAATTTACAGAGATCTAAAGCGTTCAAAACCAATGTAAGATAGAAATCTAATAAAATTAAATAACTAGAAAAGGCATACAGTGAAAAAAGGCTACTGAAAATTTTTTTACTATTTCAAAGTCTTACACAATTATTTTCTTAAACAGTGATTTTGGCAGATAATTGTAAAATGTATAGCAAATTTGCATATTACTTCTCATTTTACTTTTATGCTTCTATACATAGAGCAAATGTCTGTACTTAAAATCTTTGAAAGTATATCCTTGTATAATTATCATAACTATTAACACATGAAGCATGAATTTATATCAGTTCAATAGGATCAGCCACATGAAGATTCAATCTGTTTACTAAATGGATGTAAAAGTTCTGGTTAAAAGCAGCCTTAGTGTCATGACTCACTCTACTGAGACATTAGCATGTGATCAAAGATATTGAGCCACTGCTGCTTGCTAGCCACAAGATGTTGACATTGCCCTTTGAATGAATAAAGATAAAACTTGAGTTTTCAGACTTAATAGCAATTTTTAATCAAGAGATTTCTATTTAAGAAATTATTTACTTTGTATCTGTGGAGATAAGCCCCATAATGTAGGTCAGAGGGTAGACATTGAGGAATTGGTTCTTTTGTCGAACACCATGTGGGTTTCTGGATCACACTCAGGTTGTCAGGATTTGTGGTAAATGCCTTTACCTGCTGAGCTATTATGCCAACCCACTAAGAACTTTCTTACCTTGACTATGAATTGAGTTAATAACAGTAGAAATGTGTCTAAATAAAGAGTTACACTTCACTGATCAATACCTCATAAGATCTCAGCTACAGCAGAGATGTCACACAAGGCCTGTCTCCTAAAAGCAAAACAGAGTTGGCAAGAATATGGAACTCAGGAGAAATGCAGTGAACAAAAGAAAGGCTCCAGGCTAGGGAACCTAGACTATGAAAAAGAAGAGATTTGATTCATTTATTCAATTATAGTTAGGACCAGATATTCTATGTTCCTATTTCTGTCCCTGTACAGCCATTGTTTGACCTTCTTTCCATGAGTTGGTGCCTAGAGTAGTTATTTGGTGACTGATTCACATGTACTCTGATTCATTGGTAGCTGCTCACTAACTTAGGCATCTGTACTTTCTGGTGGGTCTAGTCACTTGAAAACTAACACATTTTCTCTTGCCTTTCCTATGCTAAGGTCTGTTTTCTCCAAGACTACCAGACATGTTTATGCTGTTTTACTTTCTTAGTGCTATAGATTCCCTTTCTAGTAGTTAATCTTGATTGTCATCTTGATGGAATTAGAATCACCATAGAAACAGAATTCTCAACTATTCTGTTAGGGAATTTCTAGGCCTCATTAACTGAGATGAAAAGGCTCACCTACAATATGGTAGGACCATTCCATAGACTAAGGTACTACACTGTATAAAAATAGGACAGGAATACTCATTACTGCTTGCTTCGTGACTGTGAACACAAGGTGACAAGTTATCTCAAACTCTTACCATTATGACTTCTACACCATGACAGAATTGTACCCTGGAACCATGAGTAAAAATAAACCCTTCCTCCTTAAGTAGGTATGTTGTTGCAGCAATGAAAGAAGTGACTAATATAGAATATAGAACTGAGAAGTAGGCTGTTGCTATGGTAAACCTGACCACATGGTTCTTAGAATGTAGGAACTGGTTTTCAGGAAGAATGTAGTAGATCTTGAATTGGGGATAAAAAAAGGCCTGGAATTCTATAGTCGAGTTAAATGGATCATTCCAATGGGTGGTTATTGCAATAGAATACACAGAGAAATGTGAATATGGTGGGTACAGCATGGGGTACCAGAGAATAGTAACTATTGTGAACTGTATTTCAGGCCATTTGAGTTATACTATTAAAGAATCTAGCTGCATTACACCCATGTCATCAGACCTGAGTGAGGTTGAACTTAAGGTCAAAGGACTAATTTGTTGGGCAGAGGAAATCTCAAAGTAGGATTAGTATTCATGCCCTCTCATGCCTACTGCTTACAGATCTCATCCAAGTTAAATGTGGTAGACAGTAACAAGAACAGAGAGATATGCAAAAAGGGCAGTTAGGCAAAGAAAAGGATATGAGTTTGATGTTATAGACAAGTCAAGTTTGGAAACAGCTATAAATGTGAAGCAGACTTGCTATTAAAGAGAAGTTCCTTGGTTCTTTGCACCAAGCCTAATGGAGTGCAAGACTATATTAATGGCTCCATTTTGTGAAATGAAAATTTATTTGAAAGGAGATATCCTACGCTTCAAATGCCTCTGAAGAGGTTCCCTTCTCAGAACCAATGGCCTAGGAAATTATGTCTCCAGGGTCAATGCACAAAGGCCAATGCAACTTTGGTTAAAGGAGAACTGGCTAATTCCCTAGCTGGAGGCTATATGGTACTGGTTTTATAAGCACAAAAAAATCTAAAGTTGAGGAGGTCCGTGGAGCTAGAAAGCTTCAGAAGTCAAACAATATGTGGCAGGTTTGGAGACCCTATAAACAGGCAGTAAGATGGCACTGAGTGAGACTGCAAAACTGAAACCCAGGTTGCTATAGAAACCTGTTCCTATTGCAAATACCAGGAACATGTGGCATCCACTGAGGAAATCTGTAGCCTGGAAAGTGGAACTGGTCCAAAAGACAGACTATTTATGGTACAGGGAGCAAAGATGAAGAGATGGGGTTGCTCAAGCCCTTTAAGTCCAGCAAATTCCACCATGAGCCCTGAGTTGTCTAGTTGTCAACTTGACACAAGTTACAGTCATCTAGGAAAAGGAATGCTCAATTGAGAATATGCCTCTATGAGATTGGCAAATAGGCAATTCATTGGAAGATTTTTGATTAATAATTGATGTTAGAAGACATGGTCCATTGTAGGTGCTGCTGCCTCTGGGTAGGAGGTCCTGATATGCATAAGAAACACTGAACAAGGCATGAAGTGCAAAAAAATAAGGGCATTCCTCTATGGCCTATCTATCTATCTATCTATCTATCTATCTATCTTTTATCTATTATCTATCTATATATGTGTGTGAGGCTTACTATTAAATGACTGTCCAGTCTCAAAAGAGACTATGCACTTAAACTTTCAAAAAATGTTGGTACTTTTAAAGACTATAGAGATGTTTAAAGGAGACTGAATGTGTTTTGTAACTTAGAAGGCTAGAAACCTATGATGACAAGAAGCAAAAGGAACTAGCTAAAGTGATGTTTTTAGATGTCACTGAAACAAGGGTTGGAATTTTAATGATTAATCCCAATTGTCAATTTGTGGGATTTAGAATCACTACAGAAACCAACTTCCTGGCAGATCTATGAGAAAATTCCTGGATTGAGTTAATTGGGATAAAAAGGACAGATACCCTACATGTGGGTGGCAACAAAGCATAGGCTGAATCCAGAATGAATAGAAAAGAGAAATTGAGGTGAGCCAGGACATGATTATTCCCTGCTTCCTGGAGGCAGACAAGATGTAACCGTCTCAAGCCCCAGGCACCACAACTTCTCTACCATGGCAGCTATTCGCTGAAATGGTTGGCCAAAATCACTGTTTTTAAGTTAATATTTTCAAGTATATTTTCAAAATAATGAGGTAAATAATTCATACTTGTAACAATGGCTGTAGACTGTTGACAGTCCTCCTTCAATAGCTTTTACTTGTCCTTAAAACTCTGAAATAGTCCAAAGTGCCTAAACCACTGAAAATAATACCGATATTAAATGTTCATCATAACCACAGCTCCATTTTCTATTTATTCCCAGGTCTTCAGTAAATTCAAGAAGAAAAAAGCTATGCTAATAACTAAATTATTAAAAATAATCATTCTTTATAGCTACATAGCACATTTACTTAAATTTTAGAATCCTAAATAAAAGTATATATTACAATTAATATTTCATATACAAGGAAACTGAGGCTAAGAGAACATTAATGACTCATGTATATCACATCTGACTTAAAAAGCCAGATTGTTAATAGGCATTTAGTATTGCATAATTCACGTAATTTTCAGACAACCTTTAAAATATACAGCTTTCTTTTTTTCCTTTGCACCATGCATTTTCTCTCCTAAATAGACCTTTGCTACTATCATAAATTATTTGATATTTCTTGAAATAAGGTCAAGTTGTGCTGTCCAACCAATCTTTGATTGCATAAATCATCTCATTGTGTCCTACTTATAATGCTTCAAGTTGCAGAACTAGGAATGTTAGCACATTTATTACTAGCTAAGAGGGCATTAATCATTGATAATCATAAAGGCTAAGGAAATTAAAAATACAGTTTGCTGGAAATTGTGCTAATCATGAAATCTTGAAAATGTCAAATTACAAAAACACTCCTTCCTCACTAATACAAGTCAATAAAATCAAAATGGTAGAGAAAGGTGATCAAACAAAATTATTATTATTATTTAAAATGAGTCTTAGTCAATTGATATATATAGCAGGCATTTATCTAATGTAAATATATTAAGGTTATACATGCAATCATTATATCTATCTATCTATCTATCTATCTATCTATCTATCTATCTATCTATCTTCATAAGGATCCTACAAGCTATATAGAACCACTCATCCCTCAGCAATAGTGAGATTTTGTAACATTTCAAGGTCATAAAGCTATTAAAAGACAACTAGAATCTGAACAGTAGACTGAGTCTCTGACAACAAATCCTACTGCTTATCAGGAAAGACAAAAACATCACCATAAAATTCCAATTTGTAGAAGATTGGATTATATTCCCATTGTTTACTGCTAAGGCTTGGCTTGATTTGTTTGAATTGTTTGTCCCTCAGGTACAATGAGTCCTGCTCATCGTCCTTCTTTGGCCTCTGGATCTGAGGGTGCTGCCTCAGAGAACACTTCTTGAAAACTGCAATAGGAGATCAGTGGGAGGTAAGCAGTTTTATAGGTCTGAATTTATGAAGTGTTGACTGTTCCTCTCAGTTTTTATATGAAGAAGAGACTTAAGCATAGGCCTGAAACTGTAAAAACACATTAGTTTTAAATGTCATTTGTATTTGATATGTAGGACTTCATATATTCCTTTATTTTCAATGGTTGCAGGCTAAGGCTTCCAGAAGGCTGTTTACTACACTCTGACTGTCAGGAGAAGTCAGGTCGGCTGAACAGAAGCCATGAGCCAACATTTTTCTTACTATGGTGATGTAAGTGATACAATATATCCCATCAGATATCCTCACATGTTGTCATATTGTCATTTCATGATTTAAGGCATTGTCCTACAGGAGCCTGGTATGGCTGTTCCCTGAGAGGTTCTACCAGCACCTGACCAATACAGATGCAGATACTCACAGCCAACCCGGACTGAGCCCGGGGAACCCAATGGAAGAGCTAGAGGGAGGACTGAAGAAGCTAAAGGAGATTGTAACCCCATACAAAGAAGAACAATATCAACTAATCAGACCACCCAGAGCTCCCAGAGACTAAACCACCAACCAAAGAGTATACATGGATCCAGATACATATGTAGCAGAGGATGGACTTATCTGACATCAATGGGTGGGGAGGCCCTTGGCCTTGTGGATGTTTGATGCTGCAGCGTAGGAGGATGCTAGAGTGGTGAGGTGGGAGTGGGTAAGTGGGTGGAGGAGCACCTTCTTAGAGGCAAAGTGAAGGTGGGAGAAGGGGGATGGGATATGGGGGCTTGTGGAGGGTTAACCAGGAAGGGGGATATCATGAAATGTAAATGAATAAAATGATTAATTAAAAAATTTATAAATATCATTGTGCTATGTGTAATATAAGGATTCCCTATTTCATGATTTTAAATAATATTCCAAAGCTAGACCTCGTTTCCATGGCTGCTACGAGATCAGCTACCAAAGTAATTTAGGAGGAATCTGCCAGAGTAGAAAAGAAAGAGATCATCTTTATCCTTTAGAGCCACATGCAAGCAGTGTGATTAGTTCTAGACAGTGTGGTGTTTCTCTGAGCTTTGTCACTGCTACAACTTGGTTTCATCATACTCTGCTTGCTGACCTTTAGTATGGATAAACCATATTGGTTTTGGTTCTTCTTGGTTCCTCTTTCTGTATCTCTTCCTTGATCTTATTATTGTTCTCCAATCTTCATTCTAGTTCTTGCTTTTAAGTTCCGCTTACAAGGGTAAGTTCCTCATTTGTCAGCAGATAGACAGCAGTATATATCTTCCCCTTTTTTCCAATCCAGCTGCTTGGTCACTGATACCTGATTTTCTCTAGAACGTTCAAGTGCAAAATCTTGGAACATTGCTAATCCTTTTCTCTCATTCTCTCTCATCCACTGAACCCATACAAGTTTTCTGTAATTTGTTCATTTCCTTTCCCTTCTCTCCCTCTGTCTCTACTTCAGTATCCAGTACCTCTTCATTAAAACCACAACCTGTTCTATCCATAAGAATAACTTTAAGTTTTGAATATCATGCCTGATTGTAAGCATTAATTGCTTAATTACTATAATAAATAAACAAGCGAATCTACTGCACAATCCTAGGTCCGTTATCTCTGATTTTAATTCTCGATATTTAATTCATTTGTGTTTTCATAACACTTCATACATAATTCCATCTAACAATTTCCACATGCTTTTTGGTGGTTAAGGTGGTAGAGAGAACAGGAAACCTTTAAATGTCTCTTCCCTGAAGTAGTGAGTTCTTCAAATGTAGAGACACAGCTTTCTGATGAGCTCTCTTGTTAGGAGCACGTTGCCTGTCATACAGCCCAAATAATGTTTACAGAATTGAATTCTTAAACATGAAATTGAGTTGAATTTCTCTATCAGAAATGTTAACATCAGGAGATATGCAAGGTCTTCTAGCATTTTTCTTTGTTTTCAAAGCACAAAGAAGTACCAGACATAAAATTGATGGTGTATGCCAAGTTGAGAAGAGACTTTGATGCCAGGGTGAATAATTAAGCTTTGATGTATTTAGAGATGACATTTTAGAGAAATTCATTAGACAATGCTCTGTTAACTACATGAGATGAAGGAAGGAAAAACATTAGCGAGCTAATTCAGGTATCGAAGTGATTCTCGTTTCAATTATTAGAGCATGGAGTTTGCCAAAGGAAAAGCAAATGGGAATGTGTTGACAAAGGAAAAGTTGACTCAAAAATATTTTAAGTAGACAAACTGAAATTGAACTTTAAGGTTTCAGGCAGAAGTATAGATATGGCAGAAGTTTAAGATCTCTTTGGGCAATGATTTTGAATGTATATAGTCTAATCTTCAAAGGAACCTTCTTGGTAAATATAAAGAACGGATCTTGGAGCTTCTCAGGCCACTGGTGAACTGATTTAAACAGTGTACAGCCCATGGGGAGAGGGTTGGGGAATTCTATCAGAATACCTTTCCTGC
>JAJTUV010002647.1:0-338105 GCA_021653895.1 Mastomys natalensis | reverse complement strand
TTACCCTCCCATCCTGATTTTGGATTTTGGTGCATCAATACAGAACGTTCAGTAGAGACGGTCTTAAATCCAATATTGAATGACTCCAGTTCTGTTTGAATGTCCGTCCATATTAAGCATACAGATGCTCACGGGCTCTGTAGTCTTTTGGGCCTTCCTTATTAATTTTGGTATGTGATTTTTTTTTTTTCCAACAGTTAAGCAATAGGGTTTGAAATTTTTTTTAAAAAATTAGCAATTTTAAATTAAAAAAAAAAAAGAGCAATGCCACCTGAGAGCGAGTTTCTGCTACATAACTCTTCATCTTAACGCTGGTCCTTGAGAGGCTTCCCTTACAGACTGTAGCTCTGAGAAATCAGTTTCTTTTAGAATAGATGTTTGTCCATAAAGCTCATTTCCATTTGTAATGACATCTGCCTCTGTGTTACTCAGGGAATTGGTACCGAGGTCTACAGAGACTCCACTCAGGAAGAAAACCTTGATTCACATACATACATACATACATACATACATACATACATACATACATAGCTGGGCACTTCTTAGCTTTATATTTTTGGTTGTGAGCCTAGCCTTTAACGGCTGAGCCATCTCTCCAGCCCACTTCTTAGCTTTAAAAAAACAAAATAAAAACCATAATCCCTTTGGATACAACAGCCTTTCATTGTTATGGACAAGGAAAGCTATTTAAGCTTGAATCTGAGATCCTTTCTTCAAACTCTACGTCAGAACTTTATTCATTTCTCCGTGTTTTCTCCATCGCGCAAATGTTTACTTACTAAAAAACTGTTTTCTTAAAAATACCAACTATATATGTTGTCTGTTTGATTTTTTTTTATACATCCAATTCATTCGATTGTGATAACCAGTAACCAGAGCAGCTGTGGTCGGTGCATACAGAACAAAGAGGGCGGGGGGGGGGGGGAAGGCCAGTGCTCGTCTTTGCTGTTTTGCTCAGGGCAAAGCCAAGTAGAAGATGCTAGTTGCGTCTGGCTGTGTGGCATCTCTGCAAAGCCACCTGTCCTTCCCTAATGTTACATCGACGCAGAGGTCTTTACTCATCAGCATCTGACCCTGCTAGGAGTCTTCTCACTCGATCCCTCATGATGCCTTCCCAGGAAGATGCTGTCTCTCTGTCACCTCTAGGACAGCCTGAGTCATGTGCTGTAATCACTACTGAAACACATCAACTTTGGGTATGTCCAAAACCAACCATTTTGAAATTCCTCTTTGTTTCGGGAGAACACATGTGCAGTGCATGTTTTCACCCAGTCTCCTCATTCCTCCATCTATTTCTTCTTACCCTTAAGAGTATATTACTTCTCAACTTCCTGGGCTTTTCTTAATTTGATCTAGTGCTTGCCCTACGTGTAGGGATTTAGGACAATGGATTAGAATCCGGATGCCTCTCAAACTGTCTCCCACGGGAGCTATCAATTGCCAACAGCTCCTCCACTCAGGGTGTGGCCTTGATCAATTGCTAATACCTGCTCCACTCAGGGTGTGGCATAAGAAGGCCCTCATGCATCCATGCATGTTTTATGACTGGTTTTAGCTTCTGAACATGCCCACATACCTATTAACCACAGTGGATTCATGCAGGCAATGGTAGTGACATTTCTGGCCAATGCTGTTTCACCGTAGACATCACGACATCCGGCTCTGACCATCTCTTCTCCTCAGGGATTCCTGAGGTTTGGCATTAGGGGTGTGATGTGTTCCATTCAGGTTAGTGAATCCCCAAGGTACTATTTGCAGGTAAGGAATGATGAGTTTGTGTGTCACTGTCCCTCAACCACACAATTCATATTTTTTTTTGGTAGATTTTGAGAGCTGCCTGAATCTCTGGGTAGAAAAAGACAAAAATAAATAAACTGAAAGCACTTGGGTTCATTTGGTTACCATGCCCACTTATCAGGATAGCAGGCTCATCACCACATTAACACCACCAGTTATCAGGTACAGCCTGTGGGCTGAGCTTTAGATCCAATTAGAAGATGATTGGTTCCTGCCATAACTAGGCACTATTGCACCGGGAGCCACATCTTCCTGATTATACTCCCAAGGTTCACAGCTGGGTAAGAATGTTTGTTACTTTACACCAATGTACGGAAAGCCCATGGCCTTTAGAGCCACCCAATACAGAAGACTATCCCATGTTCGCACCACTGGATTTTATAAAGTCACCCAATACAGAAGACTATCCCATGTTCGCACCACTGGAATTTACAGCCACCGTTCACAAAATGAGAATTCTGTCTTTATTTCATTACTGGCAAGTGAACAAACCATGTGAGAAAGTTTGAGATATTCTTGGGAATCCATATCAAGACTTAAGTAAGAGCTGCATATGCAATACTTCACGCTTCTCAATCCGGTATCTGATAATGTTGGGGTCCAGAAATCACCTCACAAACCACACGAACACCAACGACAGTTAGACAGGGACTGTTTATTGTGCATATACCCCAAGACTGATTGTCCAAGGCTACAGTCTAAATTTGGGAAATGAACCATGACACGGAGTTTAGATGTTACAGAGACTTTAAGCCCGGAATCCACAAACACCTGTGCCAAGTTATTTCACCATCAGGATTTAGGGATAGGGGCATTTCCTTAAGGACATGTCTTTGTTGTGCACTTATCCTGCTCCCACTGCCTGAGGTATTCCACTGTGTCAGGGGCTTACAAGATCTGACATTCATGTCTTACCTCATCTACCAGGATGTCAGTCACCACATTACATGGCTCTTTCTGCCAAGTAGGATGTCAGTTTCCAGGGAGGTCTTGGGAACTTAAACGTTCCTCAAGTATGATTTGAAATAGAAGGCTTAAATAGTTTTTCATGTCTCTTCCATTGGGGTCCATCCCAGGAGCATCTTATATCACAAAAACGTAGACAGAGGCACAGGAAGTGCTGCTGGATGGTTGGTTCGGATCCAAGCTTATTGTGGATAACTCCATAAAACAGTTCTACTGACTTCTATAGCCATTAGTTTCCAAGAGCAGAGAATATAACAGAATATTTCATCAACTGCATGTTAGAAAGTTTCCTAGTAACAGCAGAAAACATATGATAAAGCTTCACCGATGATACATTACATAAGCCTTAACATTCCATCTAGGCCTTAATATTTTACCTAGGTCCCAACAATAATCAATGGATCATCTATGCTCAGTGAGTGCATGTGGCTTTGGTCCTTATTACAGTATCAGAGTTTGCTCTGACAATGATGAAGACGCACACACGCAAACAGTGAACACTTTCTGAACTTAAAGCCGATAAGAGATTCTTTATTCTGGAACCAAACACAACTGACTGTCTCTTCTTCAGGGCTTTACTGGGGAGACAAAGACTAATTCTCATTCACCTCAGGCAGGTTGGGGCCAATGCAGATCATTCTATCCAAGTCAAACTTGGTGAGAAATGTGAGACTATGGAGCTTCGTACAAAACCAATGAGAGACACTGTTACAGGCGATTGGGTGTCCTCACTGGGCAATCAACAGTAAGTAACCATGGCCCAGAACTCAGATTCAGGTCATGCAAACAACAATTTATAACCGTTTCATAGTACACTGATAGTTGCAGAAGAAATTTATCAATCAAGGTATTTTCCAAACCCATTGGTTTAGAGGTAGTGGGGAGATTACATCAAAGATATGTTTATACTGTCACCTGATCATATTCTTACCGTTTGTGCTCCTGCATATTAGATATTTAACATTTCAAAATCATTAACTTAGTGTGTGTACAGAGGTAAGGTGATGCAAGGAGACACTCCCCACACTTGTATGGTTTGTCTCCAGTATGAATATTTTGGAATTTAAGTTCTAGAGTAAAACATTTTTGCCACACTGTTCACATGTGTGGCGTCACTCTCCAGAGGGAACCATTTTGTACTGGTAACAGTCAATAGGAAAGGCTCTTCCACATCCAGCACACTTCTCTGCTTTCTCTTGACACTGTATTGCTTTCTGTTTCTTCAGCTGTGAAGTCGAGTAGAACGCTTTCCTACATTCTTCCCACTGGTAAGATTTCACCGCAGTGTGACGTCACCTTAAAACACTCACTGATTTAAATGACTTAATCTTAAATCAGGAAAGATTTAGAAGACAAGGCTTTCCCACACTGTTCCTACTTCGACAGTTTCGCTAGAGAATGAACAAACTTGTGTTTCTTAAGGTAGACACTGTAGACAAGGCGCTGCCACATTCCCCACACGTGTAGAGACTGTCGTCACAATGAATTAATGATGTCAACTAAGGACTGAAGAAAGGAAAACCATCTGTCACACTCTTCACTGCAGGGTTTCTCTCCAGTGTGAACTGCCTTGTGTCTCCTAAGAAACCAGTGATAAAGACTTTGTGACAGTCTTCTCATTTGTATGGTTTCTCTCCAGTATGTTTTTTTGATGCACTTGGAAGGCATGGAGAACGAGCAAACCTTTTGCCACATTATATCCACTCATGGGGAGTGTCTACAGAATGGATTGTTTGATGTCTTTTCAGGGATGTAAAAGAGGTATAACATTTCCCACACTCCTCACACTTGTAGGGTTTCTCTCTAGTATGAACTGCCTGGTGTCTCCTAAGAAACGAGTGATAAAGAAAGGCTTTGTGACATTCTTCACATTTGTATGGTTTCTCTTCAGTATGAACTTTTTGATGTTCCTGAAGGCGGGAAAAACTAGAAAATCTTTTGCCACATTCTACACACTCATGGGGTGTGTCTTCAGAATGGATGATCTGATGTCTTTTAAGGGATGTAAGAGATGAAAAACATTTGCCACATTCTTCACAATTGTATGGTTTGACTCAGTATGAATTGTTTGATGTTCCTGAAGCTTTGAAGAACGGGAAAACCCTTTGCCACATTCTTCACACTTGTAGGGATAGTCCCCGGAATGCATTCTGTAATGTTCCCTAAGATATGAACGATAGCAAAAGGATTTGCCACATTCTTGACATTGTACCTTTTCTCTCCGGAATCAATTCCTTTATGTTGGTTAAGGAAGAAAGCAGAAGAAAAGACTTTTCCACACTCTTCACACTTGTCAGGCTTCTCTCCAGAATGAATTCTTTGATGTTGCTTCAGCATTGCAGGATAGTAAAATGAATTCCCACACTCTTCACACTTGTAGGGTTTCTCTCCAGTATGAACTGCCTGGTGTTTCCTAAGATATGAGTGATGAAGAAAGGCTTTGTGACATTCTTCACATTTGTACGGTTTCTCTCCAGTATGAATTTTTTGATGATGCTGAAGATGTGAAGAACGCAAAAACTGTTTGCCACACTTTTCACACTTGTAGGTTTTCTCATCAGTGTGATATTTCTGGTGTATTAAAAGTGATGAGCGACTGCTAAGGGTTTTATGACATTCTTTACACTTGTAGGGTTTGTCTCCAATATAACGTCTCTGGCGTATAGAGAGCGTTGCCTGAGAACTCAGGGCCTTACCACATTCTTCAAAGAAGCAGGGTTCCTCTCCTGTGTGAATCCTCTGGCATTGAATACTTAGAGAGTTGTGATCAATAGCCTCGCTGTGATTGTTAAATTCATTGTCTGTCGTTCCTGTTGAACAAGAGTTGAAAGATGAACAAAAGCTAAGAAACAGTCATCATACTTACAATGTTTATCTTTAAAATAGAGAGGTTTAGTCACATATATTTAACCATAAATGAAAATCTACTTGAGTATAGGTACTGAATATAAGTTAAAAAAAAAATGTAGTAGGTGATCTAATCTATCCTTCCACTGGAATCTGCAGAACCAAATAAACATAAACATAATGTCAAATTTTTCAAAATTAAATAGCTAGGTAGGTTGTCAGGTCATTTTAGTAACACCAATAAAGCCTATTAAACAATACAAACAGGATATAGCTGAATGTCCATGAAGGTATAAAGTAGTGTAGTCTGGAAAAGAGAAAGCCAATTGTGATTGTGGGGTTGGGCCATCATCAAAATAAAAACAAAATTCATTATACACTTAAATCCTTAGTATTGAGTAGGTCACAGGAAAAAAATTTAGAAGATATTTTTATAATTCACAAAGCAGTTTGATGAGATGACTCACTAATGCAAATTGTAGGGCAGTGGACTGTGTTATTACACAGAAGAACTGGTAAAGTCGTAGCTAGTTCAGAACCCCAATCAAACTCATAACGGAGAACAGCATGAGTTAGAACGAGGTCCCTGTCCTGGAGCACATGATGAGGACACCCTACTAAGAGGACCATGACAACCATGTCACTTAGCATCGAATCTAGAGTTCTCCATGCTAATGATGTATCCTGTGAGGCCCTGAGTGTTTAGTGAATGAACTTCCCTTCCTAAGAATTCCTTTCTGCAAAAGGTATTTAATCCCTGTTCAACCCTAAGGAAGAGTCATGCATCTTTATCCACCATGAATAAAGCAGTTTAGACAAGAAAAGCTGTCTCCTCCACAAGTATCACAGTGAGGGAGCTCTTAGTCATAGAGAGCCTTATAGTGCCTACGTCTCCCTTAGAGACTTCTGCTCTTGGTGCTCACTCAGTTAAGCCAGATCACCACCCTCACCTCCCTCTACCCCTAACCCCTGCACTGGGCTTGTTGCAAGCCACCTGGATCTCATCTCCTCACGGTTCCCCAGACTCTTTGACATGCAAATTTACAGTTATGAAGTAGCAATGAAAACAATTTTGTGGTTAAGTTCACTTCAACATGAGGAAGTATACTAAAGAGTCGGAGCATAATGAAAGTTGAGAACCACTACTGTTGAGGTATCACAGAATGATTTTTTTTTTTTTTTGTGAATTTTTAACAAAGATAAATTACTTTCATTTATTACACCGTAATCCTATGAGAGCCACTGATTGTAAGGTGTTATACCAAAGGTAATTAATGGGTATAGTTAAGGATAAGTCACATTATCAATGATGATCTATCCTTAATATGACCAGAAGTATGTTTGTATTCATGATAAATACAAATGTAATTCACTTATAGAGCGAATATTAGAGAGAGAGAGAGACAAATTTACACCTTCCATTAGACAGTGCTCTGCACATGCCAAAGTTAAGCATAAGGCAGGTTTCTCAAATACAGTGAAGATCAACTTAAAGTTTGCTTAATATCCAAAAATATTCAAAATCAGGTGTACTTAAAATGGTTATTGAAACTGAATGCTTGAATGAAAAGGGTTAAGTCACCAGGCAGTGGCGGTGCACGCCTTTAATTCCAGTACTTGGGAGGCAGAGGCAGGCCGATTTCTGAGTTCAAGGCCAGCCTGGTCTACAGAGTGAGTTCCAGGACAGCCAGGGCTACACAGAGAAACCCTGTCTCGAAAAACAAAACAAAAAAAAGAAAGAAAGAAAGAAGAAAGAAGGAAGGAAGGAAGGAAGGAAGGAAGGAGAAAGAAAAGGGTTAAATCTACATTACACTTGCATGGCAGGACACTGCCAGGATTAAATAGCACACTTGCCCTCCGATGGGACACAGGCCTATGAAGTAAACAGCATGGCTAGCTTGCTTCATCACAGGATAAGGAAGCAGGGGAAGAGGACTTGCCAGCTTCTGAAGCTCCTGCCTCCCTCTGACCTGTAAGCCAGACGGAAACCTCATCTCCTTATGTGCAGGGAGGATGAACTACTCCTCCTGTTTTACAAGATGGGGATGGATCCTCCCAGGCTGAGGAGGATTTTAGATTCTGTACTCGCATCCTAAATGTCTCCATCAATGGAGACACCCAGTATAATTAATTTGTACTCAACGTTTACTAAATATATCCAGAAGCCAATAGCTCTTTATACTCAAGAAGGAAGTTTAAAAAACAAATCAACAGAGCTTTAGAAGAGAACGCACATTCCCGCCTTTCATTTGAGTTCATGTTAAATGTACACATAATGTTGCCTGTAGGACTAGCCGCAATGGTTGTCTATGACTGGACTCTGTAAATAAGCATTTCACTAGTTATGCTATAACTTGGAATTTCAGGTTACAATTTTATAATATTATAAAATCTTATAAATAAAAATTTATGACTTCTTAACTTTAAATTGTAGGGCTGACAACTACAGGAGAAGATCCTGCTTTGCAGAGTCCATGATGGTACCCAGAAGCCCAAATAAGATCATGCCCAGAGACCACCAACAGTCCTCAGAGGACACACAGCTTTGCTGGACCAGCTCGCAGCCCCCTCATCACCATACCCCAGCCCACAAAACATGCAGAAGCCCACGGCTCTACCAGAGGACAAACTGGAACTGGAACCCCAGATAAAACTCCAGAACCCTAGAGGCCATGCCAGCACCCACAACCCTAGAGGTCACCCAGGGTTTCAAAACCCCAGTGGAGGCACCACAGTGAACCAGTAGACTCACCTGTCACCATAAACACAGGCCACCAGGCCAGAAGACCAAAGAGGAAATAGAAACTATGAAGAAAAAAAACCCATTAAGTAGGACAAATGCAGAAATCAGCACCTAAACTTATAATTACCCCAAACCCGGATGCCTAGAGGCCAGTGTAAGGACAAACAACAGCCTAGGCAATACGTCACCACAAGAGCTCAGCTATTTTACTACAGCAAGCCCTGAATATTCCAATACAGATGAAACACAAGCAAAAGACTAAAACCAACTATATAAAGATGATAGAGGTCCTTAAAAAGGAAATGAATAAATCCCTCAATGAAATTCATAAAAACACAAACAATTGGAGGAAATCACTACATCTCTTAAAGAAAGCCAATATACTTAAATAAATAAGTGAACAAATGGGTAAAGGAAATGAATGAAACTGTTCCAAGGCCTGAAAACAAAAATCAAAGAAATAAAGAAACACAAACTGAGGGAATCCTGGAGATATGAAATCTAGGCATGTTAATGGGAACTACAGATGCAAGCATCACCAGCAGAATAGAAGAGAGAATCTCAGATGTAGAAGGTATGATAGAAGGAACTGATACAGAAGTCAAAGAAAATGTTACTTCGGAAAAAACACAGAAAAATCTGGGATTGAGAAAATCTGGGATATCATGAAAAGACCAAACCCAAGAAAGACAGGAATAGGAGAAGAATCCCAGCACAAAGGCCTAGAAAATATTTCTAACAACATCATAGAAGAAAATGTTCCTAACTTAAAGGAGATGCCTTTAAAGGTACAAGGAACTTACAAAACAACAAATTGATTGACCAAGAAAAATGTCCATGCTAGCCACATAATAATCGAAACATTAACTCCCGAACAAAGAAAGAATATGAAAAGCTCCAATTGGAAAGGCAAGTAACATATACAGGAACTATAGAATCACTCCTGACTTCTCAAAGGAGGTTCTAGAATTAGAGTGCCTGGAATGATGTCTTGCAGTCTCTAAAGACATGGATGCATCCAGCCCTACTTACCAGCAAACTATCAATCACCATACAGGGACAAAACAGACATTCCATGACAGGTCAAATTTATGATATCTAGTTACAGATCCAGTCTACAGAAGACACTGAAGGTAAACTTCACCCAAGAGGATGAATAAATGCATGAACTAAGAAAAATATTTCACACCAGAGAAACCAAGGAAGCAACACACACACACAACACACAACACACACACCTTTTCATACAAAAAAAGCAGGAATTAACAATCATTGGTCATTAATTTCTCTCATATTAATGACCTAATTCCCAGTAAAGGACACAGGCTAGAGAATGGATGCAAACTAGAATCCATTCTTGGTGCATACAAAAATTACACCAACATCAAAGATACACATTACATCAGAGTAGAGTGTTAGAAAAGAGTTTCCAAGCAAATGACCCAAAACCAAGCTGGTGTAGCTATTCTAATATCTAACAAAATAGACTTCCAACCAAATTATTCAAAACACATGCGGAAGGACACTTCATACACATCAAAGGGAAAATCCATCAGGATGACATTTCAATTCTCAACATCTCTGTCACAAATGCAAGGGACATGTTTGGGAAAGAAACTATACTGAAGCTTAAATCCCTCATGGCCCTCACACGTTAATAATAGTGGGAGACTTCAATACCCCACTCTCACCAATGGACATGTCGTCCAGACAAACACAGAGATAATGGAGCCAACAGTGTTATGAATCAAATGTACCTAACATATATACAAAGAACATGTCACCCAAACACAAAAGAATATACCTTCTTCTCACCTCTCATATACCCAGTCACAAAACAAGTCTCAACAGATCTAAGAAAACTACAATAGTCTCTGTATCCTTTCAGACCATCATGGATAAAAGCTGGATTTCAAAACAGCAGAAAGCCTACAAACTCATGGAAACTGAAAACTCTCTACTGAATGACTACTGGGTCAAGACAGAAATTAAGAAAGAAATGGAAAGACTTCCTAGAATTGAATGAAAAATAAATGCACAACACACCCAAACTTACAGGGGACACAGGAAAGCAGTCCTAAGAAGAAAGCTCATAGCCTTCCTTAAGAAACTGGAGAGATCTCACACTAGCAATTTAACATCACAGAGGAAAGCTCTACAACAAATGGAAGGAAACACCCAAGAAGAGTAGGTGGCAGGAAATAACCAAATTTAGGGCTGGAGTCAATAAAACAGAAACAAAGAAACAACACAAAGAATCAATGAAACAAAGAGTTGGTTCTCTGAGAAAAATCAACAAGATGGACAAACCCTTATCCAAACTAAGGAAAAGACAAAGAGACAACATCCAAATAAACAAAATCAAAAGAAAAAATAAAGGAGTACATAACACCAGACACCAAGGAAATCCAAAGAACGTACTTCAAACACCTGTACTCCATAATATTGGAAAATCCAAAATAAATTCATAATTTTCTTCATAGACACCACACATTGAAGTTATCATATACATTGTTTAAATAGACCTAAAGGCCCTAAGGAAATCGAGGCTGTGATTAAAATTCTCTCAAGCCAAAACAGAGTAAGGCCAACGCCACTTTAGGGTGGAAAGTTCTTCCTGGGTCAGTCTGCTTATGAGCAGAGCTCCCTAAGAGGACAAAGAAAAAGCTTAGACACTTAACCATTGCAAGTGTCCTAGAGATGTCTTTCCAAGATAGCAGAAGACTTTAAAGGCAATACCTTAAAAACAATTTCTACTACAACAAATATCTCAGTGTCCACGGTGGATCCTGGCCTCCTCTTGTATCTTTGGACGTCTCATCTGTCCTCTGACCCCCTCGTTTCTACACACCTGGAGGACTGGAGGCTGATGTGGTCTCTTCACACCCGAAGACCCTTGGTTTTGCTCCAGAAACGTTACCAAGTATGGCTTAGCGACAGCAAGACCTGTTTGTAGGAAAGGGGAACAACACAGTTTGAGTGGTTCTTCTCCTGGAAATAGACTGCTTCCTTCTAGAATACTGCTTATAAGAAAAGAGATGATGCAATAAAAGAAATTATAAAAAATTAATCCTTTGTATGTTTTCTTACAGGTATATTAAAATATTGGGGGGGGGCTTACAATCTGCAGATTCTGATTTTCATTTAAAGGGAAAATACTAAAAACTGAATTGTGAAGTATTTTCATGAAGTTTCTAAGATTCCCACTAGAGTGAAGGAAATATACTTCCAATACAGACAAGTTACAGACAGAGAAAGAACAGCAAGATGTTTCTTACTATGTATCAACCTCCCCAGTGTTTCCTTAAAAGGAGGAGTATAATAGAAAGCTCAGTGAGATACTGTACCACAGGAGGAAGCTACATGTTGATGATGAAAAAGAATTGAGTATAGATGCAGTGCTCACCCAAGAACACAAGGTTGCTGTAATTCTCCAGCATCACGTCCCTGTACAGACTCCACTGAGCAGGCTCCAGACATTCCCTCTCTTCTGCAGAGAAATCAATGGCCACGTCCCAGAAGGACAGCATTTCCTGAAATAAAGACCAATGAATGGTGCCACACTGTTAATTATCAAAACAATTAATAATAAAATAAACACCAATAGACTTCAATGTCAGGTGCCAGTCTTAAGCTCACAAACACTGGTCTGACTGAAAAGTAGCAATACATGAAACCACAAGGAAGAAAAAATTAGGAGGCTACAATGTGGCAATCACAGGACCCTGAGTGGCCCAGAGCTCCTCAACTTCATCTTTTAGTGTTTATGACATAAGTACTTGGAGAAACACTTCAGAAGACTATACAGGGACATCACAGAACCTGCACGCCACATTCAGCAATAGTTGGTTGACCAGAAATCCCAGACTATACAGAAGCCTGGAAGACAAGGTTGAGAATGGAGAGCTATGCTCACAGCCTGTCAGGTGAGCAGAGCTGTGTCCCCTCCACAGACCTTCAAGACCCCTCAAGCCACTAAAATCCCTAAGCCCACATCTGTCCTCACACCAACTCATGTCTCCATCCTGAAAGGGGTTGACGCTCTGAACATCACGGTCTCTGATGGAACAGGGAGCGTTGACGGTTTCTATTATTTTTCAGTCAGCACTGTAGGATCAACCTTGCTGGGATAGATACAAAGTTCAGAGTCTCCTGTGCTGGCCTTGTTATGTCTCCCTATGGGAGCGTTAGTGTGAGGAGTCAGCTCACAGTCATAGACATTTTGTTATGAATTTGAAAACAGGAAGTTCACATTGAGGTGTTGAAGGAAAAAAATTTTGTTCACAGCAGGGCCAGACTTAGTCTCTCAGATAGGAGAGACTGAAGAGGCCACAATATCCTGAAGCCAGAGAATTTATTAGGGAACACAGATGTTTGGTTCAACAATAGGTTTGTCAATCAGGACAGACAACATATACACAAAATCCATAAATCAGAACTGTAGATTTAGAGAAGAGTTTGACCAAGGCTCAGCCAATTGAAAAGGCAGCGTGTGTGCAATCGTCCAATGAGGCACCTCTGGTGTCCTTTGTTAACACCCTGTGACAGGTTTACAGTCCCATGCTTACAACCTCTAAGGTTACAACCCGGAGGCAAAGTTTTATCTGGTTTTTTTTTATGGAGATTTTAATTAATCCTTCATTGAGAAATAGCTCAATATTCTTTTAGCAAACATGGGTGTCGAGCTACTTTCAAGTGTGGAACTAAACAGTCTACATGAAAAACTCCAAGTGAATATTCTTTAAATCCACAATCCATTTAAGAAAGTGGGATAAACAGCACGGACACCAATGTCCCCTTCAGGACTCTGATCCTGGAACCTAGCTAGTTCCATCACCTTAAAGCAAGACAAGAGTAATTCCATGTGCGATGATTTAAAACTAGTTTCATTTCTAACTGAGCATACAACACAGCCACAAAAACAAACAGCAAACAATAGTAACCGGATGTGCACTGTCTTCTTAATTGCTGCTTGCTCTCGGAAAACAAACAAAAAATACGAAGCAGAAAACTCCGAGTTGAGACAGTTGTGTTTTGTGACTTGAAGAATTCCAACCCCTGTCTTCCCTTTTGCAGCAGTTCTCAAACTGGCAAAAGAGACTGTGGCTCTAAATAAAGCAGTTTTGTTTTGTTGGTTGGTTTGTTTTGTACCTTTTAATTCCTAGTTTTATTTGGTGATGTTTCTCAGTGATCCTGAACTCCGTAACAGACAGCCATACAGTACAGAAAGGACCAGATCTCCTCTTATCTAAACATACTGAGAAATCCAGTGACATCCACGTGAGCGTGACCCAGCTAATGAGCAAAGGCTTCCACCAGCAAGCTGGAAAGTGAACGCCCAGAAACACCACGAACAGGCAAAGACCTTCACCCAACCAACACTGCCTAGGCAGTCCTGGCCCTTACAAGCTTCTCCATTCCCTGAATTCTGACAGTCTAACACAGAGGTCACTCCCACCACCACCCGCAGCGCCCTCTCCCCAGCCCTGACCAGAGAGCTCCTCCAAATCAGCTCCTCCCCGCCCCCATCCCACCCGTGAGTGTTCCCTCCGGATCTGCGCAACCCGCACAGCCCCTTGGGTAACTGAACCCTGGACCAACCTCCATGTCAGAGATCCAACGGGAGAGCCTAACAGGACCAGAGTCTGGCCCAGCTTTGGATAAGAGCCGCACATGCTTACCAAAAGCTGAACTCTTGTTTACCAAAGTACCGATCTGTGACGTCACCGTGTTACGGACTACATTTCCCACAAGTCTATGCGATGGGATTACTGGAGTCCAGGGAGAGCGAGTTGTACTTATTAATGGTCCTGGATTTCCCCTGATGTCTGTCCGCAATGTAGTGTCACTTAGTTAGGAAACATGGAAACCACGAACGGTGTCTAGTTCTAATGAGTCGAATGTTTATGTAAGATGCTGCTTTCCGCAGTTCCTGTGGCCCAGCTTAAAGGGGAGGCGGATTTTAATGGCAAAGGTCCTAATTACTTCATTTCCGATGAAATTTACAGCTATTTGAGGAACTGCCACAAGGCTTTGGCTTAATACCCAGTACTGCATATACTTAAGTGAGCCTTGTCCTGTGTTGACACCCTGAGTGAATATTTGTCAGTGTACTGAGTTACCAGGATGGTAAAAGAGACACTGAACGATGTGATAGGCTTTAGCAAAGGCAGCAGGGGAATCGGCTTCTGATGGACTGACAACCAATACGTCGTGTTTGCCAGGATTTTTTTTTTTTTTTTTTTTTTTTTATAACTGAGGTTATGCTAAGCTTTTGAAATTCCCAAAGAAAATAATCCCATGAATATTAACTATCACGGATTATTCACAGGAGATCACAGCAAGGCCTAACAACCATCACTCTGGAATGAATGCCATGTGTAATGGCTCTTCTAAAACTCAACTACAAGACATACACAGATCAGAGGCAACTGCAGGAAATAGTTTTCATGTGAATATTGGAATCCATTCACGTCAGAGGTTAGTCAAGAGAGACATACACTATTTAAATCATCGAACAATTTTAAAGTCCTCCTCTCAGTTATTTATTAGTAAAGATCTCCCAGATCCCTCTCAGATCTTTTGTCCATATTTTCAACCATTAGCTTATATACGTGTTGAGGGTTGTCCTGATGTTCTTTGAATTTGATGTTGTTGATGTTAATTCTGTTTCCTCAAGAGGGGTGGTCCCCGGAAGTACTCAGGTGATCTCCATGTGAATCTTCTCTCCATTTATTGGTCAATAACAGCAAGAGCCTGTGGTTGGGCAGTGGAGAGGAAAGGTGGGACAGAGGGTCTTGGAGAGAGGCCAGGAGAGGAGGAGGAAGCAGCAAAGATGGAGTGGAACCACGTAGCCTGGAGAAACTGCAAATAACCAAGGGTCTCATAGCTGGGGAATAAGTTAGTATAGTGATAGAGCTGCCCAATCTAGGTTTATTGCTTATAATTGTAATAACTGGGTTGTATGACTTTCGTATGGGATTATTGGAGTTGAAAATTACTGCTACATGTAAGAAAGTTAGTTTTAGTGAGTCTCAGAAATACTGCTTATCTTAGTTACTGGACCTCACTTTGGAATTTGGCCTTTGTATGAACCTGACGGACAGAAGTCTGTAAGATTCTCTGAATGATCTAAAGCACAAAAGTGGTACTCAGTGATTTCGCTTCATCTGGATCTGACTTGTTTGCTTAAACACTCCTTAGACCTCACCTCATCTTTCACATTAACACTTCTTTTTTTTTTTTTTTTTTTTTTGCTTCCTGATGTTATTATCATTTTTTAAAAATTTATTTATTTAAATCACATCGTAATTTACTTATTTACACAGAGGTTATAAACACAAAAAGGCAGGATGTGGGGAAGGGAATGGCACTGGAGCATAGGTGTTCGGGGAGTACAGATACCTTTCAGAACAGGGTATCAGCTGGGTGTAGGTTCAGGTCACTATGGCTCTGCCTATGATTCACTTGTCCTTATCTAAGTTGGTACTGTCCACCGAGGCTGCCTATTTATAAGACCTATGACTACTCGGGCTGGTAAATTTCTACAGAAGCTGCCTGTTTACAATAGCTTATAGCCTTCCGTTTCAGTTTCACATGTATTCTTGTGTTCAAAACCATGTCTTAAGGTTTCCGTGACCTACAATTTTCCATATTAGTTCATTTACCACCCCTCGCAATCTTAGTTTCTCTAAGCACTTTATACATTGCTTAATACTCATACACTGTTCAATAGCCTCACTCTTGTTTCTGACTTTGCATATCAGTCATCATAGAACTAGGAAAAAATACAATAGAACAAAAAAGAAGAGAGATACCCAAAAGCAACAATGGAGAAAGGACAGTCAGATATATCTCAGCTGACCTCAAGCTCTGCTACAAAGCTATAGTGAGGACTGTATGAAATTCATTAAAAAAAGAAAAAAAGTGCAGACCATGCACTGTAAAATAAAACCCAAGGATAAATGCTAATGCAATGGACATGCTAATTTTGACAAAAGTATAAAAAACAGGTACTGGACCTGATAGCTTTTCAACAAATATTGTTGTCAAAACTGGATATGCCCCAGGAGATGAGTGAAATTATATCTATGCCTCTCATCCTGCAAACACACAAAGTATTCAAGCTAGATGAGATTATTTGAATATTGAAAATGCAAAAAGTGTCATATAGCAACTACTGTAGGGTTCTCTGAAGGCATAGAAAGTGGAATGTATCTAGTTAGAAGAATTCATTAAACTGGCTTACAGAATATAGTCCAGGTAGTCCACTAGTGGTGGTTTCACTATGAAAACTGAATGAACCGAGCAACTATTCAGTACAAGAGGCTAAATATCTCTACAGTTCCAATCTGGTGCTGAAGAGTTCTGAATACTTGAAGAGTCACTGGTTTTTAGTCTATGATGGAATCCAAAATATTTTGGATTTAATAAAAGCGGCAACAAGTGGATGGAGAGTTAGAGCAAGCAGTGGGAAAGCAAAAATTCTTCCTTCAGTATCCTTTTATGTGTATTATCGACAAAGAAGTATGGCCATGCTTTAGGGTTGTGCTCCATTTTAGTATGATTAAGAAAATCACTTTATAAGGGTTCGCAGAAGCTTGGGTTTCAGTTGATTCCACGGCAGGCCATGGGGACAACCAAGATGAGGAACCCTCGTAACGAACAACGCAGACTCAAGTGCACATACGTTCAAACCATAAACATTATTCAAATATTTACTGGAAAAGGAAAAGGACATTCATTTGTACAGAGGTTATACTGATGCTATGCCAGTGGTAACTGTGTATGTTTTGGGGTGTGTGTGAGGAGGAGGGGTTATATGTATAAGAAGAACGGTAACCTTTTTCAGTGGAATAGGGTAGAAAGAACTGCTGCATATGTGTCAGTGTCAAAGTGGTCCTTTTCCTTGGCATGCAGTCTAAGTAACTTACCCTATCACTACCATAAAATACCTGACAAAGGCAGCTTACAGGAAAAAGGGTTTAATCTGGCTGTGGCTAAAAGTTACTGTCCACCATGGTGATAAAGTTAAAGCAGCAAACACTTGAAGCAGTTGCTCACGTCGCCTCCAGTCAAGAACAGAGATAGCTGAGTTATGGTTACTCTCAGTTCATGACTTCCTTCTTATACAACCAAGGATCCTAACCAAGAAATAGGACCTACTTGTCCACCCACTATCAACCAGGCTTCTGACCTCAGTTAAACTAATCAAGATAAACCCTTCAAAGGAATGGCCTGAGGCTTGTCTATGATGTGATTCTAGATTTCATCTATTAGCTTCTAAGATAAAGATCCCTTCTCCACACATTGTTACTTGAATGCAAACACATCTTAAAAACATGTTTTATTATTTGTGCATGTACGTACGTCTGTCAGTGTGGGCCCATACATGGTGGTCAAAAGGCAACTTTCAGAAGTGGGTTTCTTCCTTCTCTATTATATGGGTACTGGGAGAATTTTCCAGTCATCTGAATTGTTGCAAAGTACATTTAACCCACTGATCCATTTTGATGGCTGCAGCTATATTCACTTTAAACCATAACATTCCTTCTGAGTACCAAGTCTTATATCTATCTCCTAAGTCAACTAGAGTCCAGCTTTCAAAGGGCATAAGGAATTTAGCAATTTCATGAGTTGAAAAAAATCACAATCCATATTTCATCCAGGGCTCATGCAAATCACTTCATTCTGACCCCCTCCAAAATAAAAATCTAGCTACATGCTCCCAACATATAACAACATGGAATATGCCCATTCCAAAACAAAATAATCAGAACACAAGGAGTGACCAGACCAAGGACTAAAATTCAGTATGACAAACACAAACAATCTAACAGCTCCACTTTGACATGTAGGGGCCTCTGATGAAAATGAGTTGACTGCAAATGGCACAGGGAACCCCACCATCTGACTGCCAGCAGGACTCATTCCTTTGTCTTACCTCAGCCCCTCTCTTTTTGCTGATTCTTCAGCAGACCGTCCTTGCCCCGTGCTCCTGCATCTCCAATGTCCTCGGCCATGCACTTATCTGGTTATATAACAGATTGCTGTCTTCAGACTGGAGTGATCTGCAGGATACTGATGTCTGTAATGACTTCTTTCAGTCATATCCAATACATCATATCATTTGTAAACAATGCCTCGTGTTTAGCCACACTCTGCATTAATATGCGTGCTATACTTCCATAGTATCCATTACTAAATAAGTTGTAAGAACAGACATTGCTACATTGTTGATATTATATAGTGTGTATACTAGAAAAGGATCCGGCCAGACTCCTGGTATGTAGGTTTGTCTACAGCATGAATTCAATACACACCCTAGGGTGTGAACTTACTTAAGGCTTTGTCACACTATTTAATTTGTAGGGTTTCCTAAAATGTTTTTCTGATGTTAAGGGTGAAGAATAGAATAAACAGCTTCTGTTATCAGTTAGTATCTTACTTTCATTCACGTCTACACTTTTCACTGAGTTTGGAACAACCTCTCAACATGTAGCTACAGTCTCCACAAAATTCATCTACAGTATGAAATCTTGGTGCTAAATAAGGGAAACAGAATTCTTTGTTGTACTCTTGGTATCAATAGGACTTTTCTGCAGTATACGAGTGCTGGTGTCCTGTGGAGGCTGAACACATCTAAAGGCTTTGTGTCACTGCCTCTAGGGTGGAGTCTGATGGCATCAGAGGTGTGGAGGGAGGGAAATGCCCTCTGATGCTTTCCTACGTTGATTTGTTGGTGTCATGAATGGCATGACCAAAAACAACTTTGAGGAGAACATATTTTATTTCAGCATAAAGGTCACTGTTTCTCTTCCAGGGTAGCTAGGGCAACAAGTGAAGTAGGAACCACGCTTCATGGCATGTTACTTAGTCTCCTGCTCACCTGAAATTCTTATGTAACCCAAGAACACTTCCCAGGGCGGTGCTGTTTGTCCTGGCTGGATTTTACAGCATAAGTTAACAAAACGCCCCAGACACTCGCACAAGGCACTCTGATCCACGAAAGCACGCATTCAGATAATGCTGTGCTTTCATGCTTACATAGGCATAAGGAATAGCTAAGCCTTTGTCCTTTTCTGCACATGAATAGGGTTTCCCTCAGGAGTGCAGTGCTGAGGTTGAACCCGGACTGAATGACAACTCATACCTTCACCACATCCTTCACATGATAGCGTCCATGTCCAGGATGAAGATCGTTGTTATTTAAGATATGAAGAAACACTAGAAGCCTGTCACTCTCTTCAGAGTTGGGCAACTTCCTCTGCAGAATGAGTGTTACTGATGACAGAGAGCGTTGACTCCATGTTAAAGCATTCAGCAGTCTTCACGTGCACATGGCTTCTCTACTCAACAGATTCATTTGTCTTCGGTAAGGTCTGAATATTTCGCAAGATTTTTTTTTTTTTTTATCACATACCACCTGTCAAATTTCTATTAAGAATGACTTCCTTGATGTCTTTTAAGGGACGAAGATCGGAAAAAACATTTGCCACATTTTTCACATTTATAGGGTTTCTCTCCAGTATGAACAATCTGGTGCTGATTGAGGCTATCGAGCCTGGAAAAGGCTTTCCCACACCGTTCACATACGTGAGGTTTCTCTCCAGTGTGAATTCTCTGGTGTGCAGTAAGGGCTGAGTAATTAGGACAGCAACAGTGACACTCCCCACACCTATATTCATGAATTTTTTGGTGTTTTTTCAGGTCTAAAGTAGAGTAAAACAGTTTTCCACATTTTTCACATTTGTAAGATTTCTCCCCAGAATGTCGCAATTTGTGCCAAGGAAGGTATGCGAGAGTAGAAAAGGCTTTCCCACATTCTTCACATTTGTATGGTTTCTCCCCAGAATGAAATCTTTGGTGATCCTGAAGGTGTGGAAAGGAATAAAACCTTTTGCCACACTCTCCACACTTGTAGGAATTCTCTTCCGAATGAATTCTTTCATGACGTTTAAGCAGTGCAGAAGAGTAGAATGCCCTGTCGCAGTCTTTACACTTACAGGGTTTCTTCCCACCATGAGTTCTTTGATGCCGCTTAAGCAATGAAGGATAGTGAAACGTTTTGCCGCATTCTGCACACTTGTACGGTTTCTCTGCGGAATGAATTATTTGATGCTTCTTAAGCAACAAAGGGCAGTAAAATAGTTTCCCACATTCTTCACACTTGTAAGATTTCTCTGCAGAATGAATTCTTTGATGTACCTTGAGCAATGAAGGGTAGGAAAATACTTTGGTGCATTCTTCACACTTGTATGGTTTTTCTCCAGTATGATTCTTCTGATGTCTATAATGTGTTGAGCGAGTACTAAAGGCCTTGCCACATTCTCCACATTTGTAGGGTTTTTCTCCAGTATGTATTCTCTGGTGTTCTGAAAGGTTTGAATGAGTATTGAAGGCCTTACCACATTCTTTACATTTGTAGGGTTTTTCTCCAGTATGAATTCTCTGGTGTATAGAAAGTCTTGAGCGAATTCGAAAGGCCTTACCACATTCTTCACATTTGAAGGGGTTCTCCCCTGTACGAGCTCTCTGGTGTTGAATAAGCAGCGACTTGCAATAAAAGGCCTTGCTGAAATCTTTACATTTACTGAGTGCTTTTCCTGTTGACCAAAAGTTGGTATATGAACAAAAGCTTAGCACATTCTTTATACTTTTACTGCTCATGTTTAAGTGGAGACATTTACTCACACTTATATTCTTATTGATAAATCAGAAACAATACGATATTCCTACACCTGTATTCATTTAGCATAATTCAGAAAATACAGTAGGAGGAAACAATCTAAACTTCTACTGAAGTCAAAGCCTGAGCAAATTGAATATAGAAATAATGCCAACCAGGCGGTGGTGGTGGTGCATGCTTTTAATCCTGGCACTCTGGAGGCAGAGAGAAATGGGTATCTGTGAGTTCAAGGCCAGCCTGGTGTACAGAATGAGTTCTAGGACAGTCAAAGCTACACAGAGAAACCCTATCTCAAACAAACAAACAAACAAATAAAAAAAGAAAGGCACATCATTCAAAGTTAAGTAGCTAAATAAGTAGTAATTATCTCTGACAAAGAAATATCTTAAGGGTATTATGTGAACAAAAATAAATACCTTAAACACACACAGATATTATACATGGACATACCTGACATTATCAACTTGGAAAACAGGAGATAA
This sequence comes from Mastomys natalensis, assembly GCA_021653895.1. Taxonomy (NCBI): domain Eukaryota; kingdom Metazoa; phylum Chordata; class Mammalia; order Rodentia; family Muridae; genus Mastomys; species Mastomys natalensis. The sequence continues at coordinate 316,582 of JAJTUV010002647.1, read as the reverse complement.
ATGGTGACAGAAGCAATACAGAAATACCATTTTTATCCTATGCATGAATTTTAGAATTTTTAGGTATGAATGAAAATATGCATAATAAATGTCTATAATAATCTTAAATAATACGCCTCATGGATTTCAGACAGCATTTATATTCTATTTGGATGACAAATATCTCACTATCAAAATCATGAAAAAATTTTAGGTTAACCTATGAATAACGACTTCTGGTCAAGACAATATATTGTCAATGAAAAATTGTTAAAGTTGGCTTACTTTGTAAGAAACTATTAATGTACAAGATGAAGCACCCACTGAGCAATGGAAAGAGACAATGTTCAAGACACGAAAACACAAGACTCATTCTTACACATGAACTGGAAACACACAGTTCTGATGCTCACAGAACTGGAACTCAAATATACTGTTATCTTACTATCACTGGATAATCTATTCACAAAATTATATAGGTTACATATAGACAAATGATTACAGAGTAACCACTGCCAAGTAACCCACAATCAAACTGCCAAGAAAAAAGAACCCTGAATCCACAATATTCTGAAAATATATTGATGACTATTAAAATTCTTCAGGTTTTGGGCAGTTTTAATCTATGACTATATTTCCAGAAAGGATATATATTCTAAATCCTTAGTATTGAGCATGTTATAGGGAAAAAAGTGAGGATACAATTTCATCATTCACAAGGAATTCTGATGAGGTAATTCGAGTATAAGTGAATATGAAATATATTTATGTATGAAGTTACTGTCTTACAATGGATTCACACATAGGTCTTTAGAAAATCTGTGTGTAGATTTTCAGAGGTTTAGAAAACAGTGCAAAGTCAGTTACAATGTAAACTCAAAAAAAATGAAGTTCTTTGAAATCATTGTAAAGAAGCATGGTGATCAGGAAAATACAAAATTTAAGAATATTAAACCATCATAAACAACTGAGGAGAGCTTTTTTTTTTGACAAAAATCATGAAAGGAGAGATCTAAAGAATGCTTTTCTCGACAGCACTGTCTAGTGCACACGGTGAAGCTTAGCTTTCTGTTGGATCTTTAGACCTCAAATCCATCCTTTCACCCCCTTTCCTACACACCTGGGTACACAGTGGCTGCTGCTGGTCTCTTACATCCCAAGGTCTTGTCTTTGCTCCAGAAACGTCACCAGGAATGGCTTAGAGAGAGCAAGACCTGTTTGTAGGAAATGAGAACAAGATTGTTTAAGTGTCCTTCTCCTGAGAATGGGCATGTCCCTTTCAGTACAGTGTTTATAAGGAAAGAGATGCTGAAATAAATGATTGCAGACAATTAGTTCCTTAAATGTCTTCTGACAAGATATTACAATATGTGAAGGAATATACAGTGTCCAGATTCTGAGCTTAAAAGGAAAGGCATTAAAATTGAATTGTGCAACATTTTTTTTCAATACATGCTTATTGCAACAGTGTTTCTAACATTCCCACTTCTGTGAAGGTGTTTTTATCAACACAGACAGGCTAAATACACAAAAGAGAAAACAATGTTTCTAGGTAAGCACATTCCCTAATTTTTCTTTAAAACCAAAAAAAATGAAACTTGCTGTGGGAAAGCATAAGCTCCCGTGAGATAATGTATGGACGGAAGAAACATGTTGACAGTGAAAGAAGAGTTCAAAGGGGGTGCAATGCTCACCCAGGAACACAAGGTTGCTGTAATTCTCCAGCATCACGTCCCTGTACAGACTCCACTGAGCAGATCCAGACATTCCCTCTTCTGGAGAGAAATCAATGGCCACATCCCAGAAGGACAGCATTTCCTGAAATTAAGATCAATGAATGGTACCCACACTTTAATTAAAACCACTATTAACAGGCATTGTGGATCTAGACATACTAGTTCTCTGCAGTGACACACACACACACACACACACACACACACACACACACTAGGGTAATTTGAGAAGAGGGAACCAAATTGAGAATGGCATTCCACATTCCTGTATGCCACCCTGTTATTCACTGATACGAGACAATCCAGCCCAACTGTGAGTGGTGTAGCCCATGGGCAGGTGGTCTTAGATGGTGTAAGAAAGCAGATTAGCAAGTCATGGACAGCAAGCTATTTACAGTGTTTCTTCACAACCTATGCTCCAGTTTCTGGCTCCAGGTTCCTTCCTTGACTTCACTCAGTGATGGACTGTTACCTGAAGTTCTAAGTTGAAATAAATCCATTCTTCTCCAAGTTGCTTTGGTCGTAATACTTAGTTTAGCACTGTAACAGGAACTCTAACTAACACAGGCATCTTGGGCTCGTTGCTACAATACTACATTTTGCTCAGGATGAAAAGCGAGCTAGAATGCTCCCACCGTAGGTTAGTACTGCTCCTTAGATGCTCAGATGTGGTCACATGACCTCACACTGGGCCCAGCTTCAAGGAAACGGGGGGCAGAAGATCCTACAAGCCCATGTGGATACTCTACTTTTAAGGCAGATGCTTCCATGCAAAAACCTGTATTTAGTGCCACATGCTGGTTTTTTCCATGACACATACATACATTTCTCAGAGGATAAAGTCATGGTGAAGGAGAAGGAACTTCCCAACACTTTATAGGCACAGCTGTGGAATGGAAAGCAAGCCTACGGTCATGAGTATGAAATCAATGCGAAGGTGGATTATGATGCAGTAGCTCTGGGCTGGGGTCTGGATTCCTTAACTTGTACATAGTTCAGTAGTGATTCTAGATGACAGCACACCTAGAGACTGGAACAGCCAAGGGATAGAACAACAACAACAAACAACAAAAGAATTCACAGACCTTTAATCCTTCTGGCTAGAATATAGACATGCCTAGTACTCACCTTTAATCCTAAACAATGAAGGCAAAGTTAATTTGTGAAAGAAAGCATCCATGTTTGAAAGTGATGTCTAATTGAGTGGCAGAAAAGGTGGTGAATCAGAGAAAGATTTAACAGAATAGAACATGCCAAACTCTCACAGAAGGGAAAGGAAAGGGAAGCTACTTAAGAGAGAGGCAGACCTTACAGGAGGAAGAGAGTACAGTGCAGGGATACAGCAGAGTTCGTGGAGAGTGGTATAGTACAGTTGAGAGGGAGAGTAGAGCAGCACAGAGAGGGGAAGAGGCAGTTTTACCGGAGAGTTTTACAGAGACAGATTGCAGAATGAACAAGCTACAACAGGTGAAAACAGAATGAGCCAGAGAATGAGAAGCAACCAGAAAATTAGAACAGATTATTAGAGTTAGTTTGAGGTAAGCAGAGCTATTGAGTAAGAAGTGGAAGCTGGATTGAATAAGTTACCTGGGAGAGGAGTTTGAGTCAGAACAGCTGAGTAGAACCAGCCAGCCAGAGATCAGAAAGAACAAGAAAGGCAAGTTGATTCAGCAGCAAGTCTCAGAGGTTGAAAACATTTGTAGGCCTAGATAAGACTGTGTGGAGGTTAGAAACTTCCAGGACTAAGACTTAGGTCAGCAGACGAAGGCAGTAAGCCTGGGAGACGACAACAGTTATTCTGGCAAATAAAAGTACTTTTATGTGCCTTAGTATGTAAATCTCCTCAAATAATATTTTTATTATTAAAATGTCAAAAGTGCTGTCTTGTAGGATCCTAAAATGTACACACCATAGTTTACACACACCCAGCATCCAGGATAACAGTGCTGTGAGCTTTGACCTCCTAGGGCATCATTTCAGAGCATCCAAGCTAAGTACGTCTTCAAGCTGCAGCTTTCTGATGTCACTGGCCAATGAGAAAAACCATTATATTTCCAACATCTGGGAGTTACAACTCGACACATTTAACGCATGTTAATGGATCATGGGATACATGTCTTTCTGTGCCTTAAATAATTTTCAGTTTCAGCCATATTTCCCCAACTTATGTGACTTTATCCCTTTTCTTCTTAAGTATTATTTAATTATTAAGTAACTTAATAATTAAATAAATAATTATTTATTTAGTTATTTAATGCATCATTGGAACATTTTCCAATCTCCGTCCTAACTCCAATCATGTTCTTTCCTAAATTCCTTGACCTTATGTTCCAGACATATATTCTCTTCTAAGATCCATAAACTAACTATGGATATTTGCCTGTATGTCTAGTCCCTTTTGATCAGGTTTTAAGTCCAAATAGACAGCTGCTGTTTATGCCAAGATATGAGTGGAACTATGGCACGTACAGGGATACCACGCCATAGTAGTTAGTCATTGTTGTGGTCCATAGGTTATAACAGCTAAGGACGACTGTTTATTGCTTCCCTCCCTTGGAAGCTTGCAAAGCAGCTTCTAGAGCTGTGAAACCAGTCCTTAAAAGGCAGAGCTTCAGGTCAGACCCAACTCCAGTCCTCTGGGTCTTGAGTCTAAGTGCATGGTCTTTTCAGTAATGGGAAGGAGTAGCTATAGTTGAAGGACTCGTGGTAGCGATGAAGTATACACTTTGGAAAGAAAGATTATACTGAAAAAAATCCTTAATCATAAGGGTAGAGTGAACAAGTAGTGAGGAGGCCAGCAGACTTCCAAGTAGACTGAAGGACGCAATGGATTAAACCCTGTCATTTCTCAAGGCTCTGTTGAAAGCGATTTGTAGCTAACAAAACCCTTTCCCACATTTGCAAGTAAATGAAAAGCAGATTCCACTCTTCTCTATCTAGGAGCTCGTCCACAGCAGGGAAATGGTGAGCCTGGAGAATCCCAGTAACTGCGCAGAGTGAAGGTCGGAACATTGTTCTCCCAGAAAACTGGAGCAGGTCTCCAGTGGTGATCTGACTGCAAGGGCCAGTCCCTAACATGCCCAGCACAGGCCACCACTGTTCCCTGTCTGGGCACAGTCCACCACTGTTCCCTGTCGGAAAGTGCCTGTGGTCCTCACTGGGATCTCAGTTAGCTGGGATTTTAACCAATATAATTAAAGCAAACATTTCAGGGGAAGTTGAGACTGGCAACATTCACTTCCTGTGAAGAGGAAATGCAAATAAATTCTGGCCTGAAGGGACAAACTGTGATTTACTTAAAACAGCAGCAAATTTATTGTAACCCCTGAAATGGAAATCCAATTTGCCTCCCCTTGAACAAAGGCTAGTCTCTTAGACTATACAACAGGATGGACAGAGCTAAACTCTCAAGAATTATCGTATTTATGTTCAGTGTTCCTCAGAGATATTTTCTGGCAGAAGCAGGACAAACCTCAGTCCTAGGAAACTGTAGGGAAGTCAAGGCTAGATGGGAAGAGAGTGCCGTATTACTCACGAGACTCTCCATTCAGACTGGGCTTACTTAGCAATTAAAGAACACGCTGCATTAAAAATACACTAAGTGCATCATTAATATTGCACTGACCTTTCCCAACCTTTGACACATAAAAGTCATTAATTTTTGGTTTAACACAATTTTGCAATAGCAAGACTGTAATTGGAACCCTAAAAACAAACAAACAAAAAAAAACCATGATAGGACATATGCCATGTATTTATTGAAAAAGTGCGATGAATTTGAATTTTAGCTTCATTACAAATATCACAGGATTTCTTCTGTATGTCTGATGCCTAGACATATTCAGATTTTAAATAATCAGTATATCGTTACTGAGTCTTCTTAACATACTAAACAGTTCTGACTCACATTCTCATGCACTGGCTTACTTTTATGTAACTACCACAAAGAAATTAGCAATGGAATGCAGAATTTAAGGAGGTGGCCAGCCAATCTGCACATACATTTAACACCTCAAATTATGTCATTGCATTTGAAAACAATTTTGGCCGAGAAGCACCTAAAGAAATGTTCAGCATCCTTGGTCATCAGGGAAATGCAAATCAAAACAACCCTGAGATTCCACTTCACACCAGTCAGAATGGCTAAAATAAAAAACTCAGGTGATAGCAGATGCTGGCGAGGATGTGGAGAAAGAGGAACACTCCTCCATTGTTGGTGGGATTGCAAGAAGATGCAACCACTATGGAAATCAGTCTGGTGGTTCCTCAGAAAATTGGACATATCACTACCTGAGGACCCAGCTATACCACTCCTGGGTATATATCCAGAAGATGCTCTAACACATAACAAGGACATATGCTCCACTATGTTCATAGCAGCTTTATTTATAATAGCCAGAAACTGGAAAGAACCCAGATGCCCTTCAACAGAGGAATGGATACAAAAAATGTGGTACATTTATACAATGGAATATTACTCAGCTATTAAAAACAATGAATTTGATAAATTCTTATATAAATGGATGGAACTAGAAAATATCATCCTGAGTGAAGTAACCCAATCACAAAAGAACATACATGGTATTCACTCACTGATTATTGGATTTTAGCCCAGAAGCATGAAATACCCAAGATTCAACTCACAGACCACATAAAGCTCATGAAGAATGATTACCAAGTAGTGGGGCTTCAGTCCTTCTTTGAAAACAATTTTGAATGGACTCAATGACTGAGACTTTTATAACCCCCAAAGACAAAGCGACAAAAATCAGTGTTTCTCAAGTCTATTCCATGCATATGTGTTTGGTTTCTATTCAATTCTGCCCAAATAATGTCTGTAATTTCTCTCAATGGTCTCCGACACAATCATTTAGATGACCAAGAACCGGGTGTCATCGTCTAGCACACTTTCCCTTCTGAGTTTCCAAGAATGGCCTGTGTAACACAGCAAGGTTGGTACCAAGAAAACCAGGTCCTAGGAGAAGCAGGTAGGACTGGATACAACAGTGCACTAACCTCCCAACGGAAGAGGAAGGAATGGTGAGTTGTTTTGCTGGTTGAATGGCAGGATGCCACCTGTAAATGATAGTGGAGGATCTGACTGACATTTCCAAAGAGCAGAGGAAGGTTTCTTTGGCTAACTAGAGATGCGCTCTACCCTTCTTTGATGTGCGGTGTAAGGAAGGAGAAGGCATGCAAGAGGCAGAGAAGCAGGGAGCAGGTATGAACCACCGTGGGCTGCATCAGACAAGGAGGGTTCCAGAGTGGGAATGGGGTCTGCTTACTTTAAATTGCATAAATACATAAATTCCTTTAAGTTCTTCCTCACCCTGCTGACCCTAACCCTAACCCCGATACAAAAGCCTGGCAGTCTAAAATAAGGTGAGCTTTTTCACTTGCTCCTGGGGCCCCTACTAATGGACTGTCTCAAGTTCAAAGCCAGATGGCAGCCTGTTCGTACAACAGTTGCGGGCCAAGTAGACATCCTGTCCTTCTTGAAAAGTGATTAACCAAAACTTAGGGATGGAATCCTTCAAAGGCTTAAGAAACTCCAGCCCTGAAGGTGAATCTGGGCTCCAGCTTCCCCAAGCCTCTGCTTTCCAGTGGTTGCTTCTCTCTGTGTTCACTGCAACTATGTGTCCCTTGCCCCTAGTCAGAGCTTTTCTTACCAGGTGATTCCGGCAGATTTGTCTGCAGTGCCCCAGAATCTCCCAGCTACGACCTGTTGTGTCTCAGGTCCCCCACCCCCACCCCCCGCCGTTTAATTCACCAACTGGCCGAGAAAAACAATGGCAATCAATACTCCATGATCATACCTAGGCCTGCCGTGGAACAAGCAAGAGGCAGAAAACCCACGAGATATACTGAGAAAACCGTCAACATCCATCTGAGAGTGGGGGTCAGCTAGTAACGGAAAGTCTCCCCAGCCAAGCGGAAATCAAGTGAGCTTCCAGCATCACCTGAGATGCAAGGTAGTCAACTGACTCACCAAGCCTGGCAATCCTGATCCTTACACCATATCCCACTCCTGTGCAACCATCCTGCACGCCTGTCCCAGAAGCCCACGGTAGAGACTCCGGTTGTGCTCAGAGTTCTGACAAGCATCAGTCAGGGCACTACCAGACACGCCCTCTCCCCAGCCCTGACCAGTAGTATCCTTAAGGACCAGTATGAAAGGACAGCGCAGGTCAGCTTCTTCCACCCTCCCATCCACCGCTGCTCTGCTCGCTGCCAGACGAATCCCCGCACCTCGCACAATGCCTCAGGCTGCGCTGCTCCCTGGACCAACCTCCATGTCAGAGATGCAACTTGAGAGCTGAGTAGGACAGAACTCTCGCCCAACTTCGGGGAAATAGCACACTTTCAGACAGAATTAGCAAGTACTGTTTCCGGAGTAGGTCTCTGTGACGACACAATGTCCAGACTACATTTCCCACAACTCTGTGCGAAGAAATTCCCGGAAACCAGGTAAGGAGCTTTCTTCTGTTCTGGATTTGTCACTGGCAACCCGCAGAAGAGTATGGGAGAAGCCTACTGTGCTTGACAACCATGGGGAATGAGGCTGGTTTTCACCTCCAGATCCACAACATGAGATGCATGAATATGATTCGAGCCTTTGACAGAGATATTAGGCTCACAAGTCCTTTCTTGCCATATGTTGTGATGTTAACCTTACTACTCCCGGAAAAAAATCAGCATGACGGAGCAATCGCTAGCGTGGGAATAAAAAACATCTTTTAAAGATTTTTCAAACCAGCCTTGGTGTGCCTGATTGTGCTCTTAGCTGCTTGGTGTCTTATGGCAGAAGGACCCGGGATCCAAAGCTGGACTAGGCAATTTATAGAGACCTTATTTCTGAATAAAATGAATAGGGAGCTAAACTAGTTTAGGGTAAAGCCTTTGAGTATAATGGCTTTGGCTTAACCCTACACATACATAAATAATGGCTCCTGTACTGATAAACCGTGTGAGTCATATATACATCAGATTCTACAACTGGTAAAATTGTATTCCTGTGAACATTGGAACCCATACAGAATAGGAAGTGGACCAAGAACACACAGATGGTTTTAATAATTGAACAAAGTTAAAAGCCCAGTTCTCTGAAACTTATTTGCATAAATTTCCCAGAATCCATCTCAACATCTTAGCACACATCTTAGTCCCTTATCCAGACTTTCATCGGTTAATCCACATAAGAAACTTAGTTTTTGTGAGAGAGGTCCCAGAATTTCACCAACTCCACTTTCCTCACAAACTCTATTGAGCATTCGACACCATGTTTGTTTTGAACTCATGTCTGCTCTTCTCCCAAGTGGAGGAATACAGCTCCTGGGATCACACTGGTGTGTGGAATGACTCCTGGCCAATCAACCACTGTTGGAATTCCCCATGCAGAGGTTCGGTGTGTCTTGTTCAATTTCCTATCTTTTCTGATCCTGAAACTTCCTACATAACAAGAATTTGAAAGTCAAGAGCTTCTGCCTCGAACTTCCTCAGTTGCCCCAACTTAGGACACAGAAATGATTCTTCCTTGAGTGCAAAGATAGCAGAGATCTTCATGAGGATATTTTTCTTCCAAGCATGATTAGGCTGTGTGTGTGTGTGTGTGTGTGTGTGTGTGTGTGTGTGTGTGTGTATGTGTGAAGTGCTGACTGATAAAACTGCAGCAAGCAATCAGAACTCCTCTGCTGTCTCCCTTTCTCAATAGTGGGTTCTCTAGTTAACTTAGGAAGAGAAGGAAGCTGTATCCTGTAGGTGGGAACTAATCTGAAGAGTGTTCCATGATTCCCACCTAATCACAACATTAGGGGCTGAGACGCATGGAAAATTCCACCTGAAGCTGAATTCTCGGGCAATATTTACTTTTATTCGGTCTACACTGGCAATTTTATCTTGGACAACTCATACTTTTTTTAAAAAAAAATAATTTCTGGATCTTTCAGAGTCACTTTAAACTCTTAGATTTGCGGGCTCAGGAGATGATGGCTCAGTGGAGTGCTTGAGCACTTACTGTTCCTGTAGAACGTCTAACCCTAAGGTTCTAACATTTACAACACATACCTGTCAGTTCACAAGGACCTGTAACTTCACTTCCAGAAGATCTAGCTCCCTCTTCTGACATTGTCGGGCTCATGCGCATATGTACAACACACACACATACACATAGAACAGTAGTTTTTGTAATCTCATGCTTAAATATTAGAAAAAGAATTAGTGCTTGAAGTGTATTGTGTGCAAACAATACAAATTATTAAGCATCTGCTCATGGGTATGTAGAAAGCTATAGCCGGGCAAAATCCAGTGAGATAGACTCCTCTCTATTTCTAGTGCAGTTCTTAAGCCCCCTATTTGTCCACCACACACTGAGCCCATACCATTTCCCCAAATATATTGCAGGATTCTTCATTACTGCATCATTTACAGGGAGGCATAGGACCTGACCATGTAGATCATTTTGTACTTTCTCTATCTACCTCAGGATAGGGCAAATGGTAACTCCTTTAAAAGGTTGTTCAATGGACTGCATTATATAATGTTATATATAATCCAAATATTTCCTCAGCTTCTCTCTACAAAAACAGATTTTTCTATCCATTTATGCATATATGGAATGTTCTTTACTTGCCTTATGGAACTACAGGTTATAAATCACACAAAGGTTGGATTTTTTTTTTTTTTTTTTTTTTTTTTTTTTTTTTTTTGTCAGCTTAATACAGGGTAGTTATCTGGGAAGAAATACCTCAAATGAGAAAATACCTCCATCTTGATTTCCTAGGGCACTTTCCTGATTAATGATTGATGCGTGCGGGCTCTGTTCTTGGTCAATGAGGGATGGGGATTCACCCATGCGGGCGGTCCTGAGCACTATCAGAAAGCAGGCTGAAGAAGCACGTAAGTAGCATTCCTCCACAGCGTCTGCCTCTGGTTTCCTGTGCTGACTTCCCTGAGGGACGGGCTGTCATCTGGAAGTGTAAGCTGACATAAACCCTTTTTCTCAAATTGCTTTTTTTGTTATCATGTTTCATAACAACAATAGAAGCCCCTACTGAATACAAGCTATCATTGAAGGAAATCAGGGCAGAAAGTCATGGAAGGAACCTGGAGTAAGGGCAGAAGCAGAAAACATGGAAATAGGCTGTTTACAGGCTGTTCCTACTGGCTTGCAGTTTGATTCATTGTAAACACAGGACTAGCTGCCCAGGGTTGGCAACAGCCACCGAGGTCTGACCCTTCCCACATCAATCCTCAATCAAGAAATTACCCCACAGTCTATTGGCTAGTCTGATAGAGATATCCATAATTACGGTTCCATTTTCCTAGAGGACTTTAAGTTGTGTCATGTTGGCAGAATCTAACCATCATGCGCCCCTATTTGGAACTCCATGTTACTCGTTTTAAATAGCGCATATGTATTTTCAGACGCTGAAGAAGGGAAGATATCCATATGTTGGGGGAGGAACCTTTGCCCAACATGCATGTACAAAGTGCTAAATCAGTTCTTTATGCTTGTGATGATGCTCCATTATTTTCTCTCCCATGTGACCTTGCAACAGTGACATAGATGGTTTATTACTACTTTACTTAGGCAAGTTGAAAAGTGCCATATAATTTTTGATACATTAATAACAAATATTGCCCTTTTATAGATCCCAAAGTACAGGTAATGCAATGAACACGGGATTGTTTTAGACTCTTAAGATTGGAAGGGCCACCCTGTATGTTGGTGGCACTATTCCATGGAATAGGCTCATGGGCTAATAAAGAGAAGGGATGTGTAGTGGTTTGAATGAGGACGCTCCCTACTCCAAGGTCATATACTTGAATGGTTGGTCTCCAGTTGATGGAACTATTCTGGAAGGATTTGGAGTGATGGCCTTGTTCAAGGAAGTGTGTCACAGAGGGGTGGCGTAGAATTTGAGGTTTCAAAAAGCCCACACCAGCGGTGGCGCACCGCTGCAGTCCCGCGCTCTGAAGTCCGAGGTGGCCGTCTGTCTCTCCGACCGAGTTCGAATCCCGCCTGTGCTTGCTCACGGGAAGGAAAAAAATAAAAAGCCACACCATTCACAGTTGACTTTCTCTGCCTCATGCTTGTGGATCAAGATGTGAGCACTATAGTTACTCCAGTGCCATGCTGCCTGCCTCCTACCACGCTCCCTACCATGGTAGTCGTCATCCTGACTCTTGAACCATGAGACCAAACTAAATGCTTTCCTTTACAAGTTGCCTTGCTCATGGTATTTTAACACAACAACAGAAAACTAAGACAGGTGGAGAAAGAACAAACATTGTTCCTGGACTGTGAATCAATGTAACGGGTTATTTCAAGGTCCTGCGGGTTATTTCAAGGTCCTGCCGATACGATTTTCCTACTGGGATTGTCTGCAGCCTCAAACCAATGATCTAAATAAAGCCTTTCTTCAGTTTCTTTTAACAGATGTTTTATCACGCGAGTAAGACAAACCTGGACCTCACTTATCCACTTACTTTTCCTTCAGTGCAGCAACAAATTTGATTCAACTGTAAAATAATGAATCTCATAAATATAGGCTGAGGATTCAAGTTAAGAATGATGTATGTAAGTGTTTTTTTCTGCATGTGTGTCTGTGCACGACGTGCAAGCAATTGTCAATGATGGTCAAAAGAGCATATTAGGTGCCTAACCTTCAAGAGACTTGAGGCTCCAGGGAGTGGGTTGGTCTGGTGGGGGTAGGAGAGTGCTGGGCGGATATCCTCTTGGAGACAGGGGGGAGGAGGAATGGAATGAGGAATTGTGGGAGGGGGACCTGGAGGGGGCGACACTGGACCGTAAAGAAATGAAAGTAATAATTAAAAAAAAGAGAAGAATGTGTCAGATCCCTGGAACTGGAGATACACAGAGTTGTGAGCCACTGCTCTTAACCATTGAGCCATCTCTCCAGCCCCAGATTCAGACATATATCCTAAGGTAATGCACTAGCAAATGAAATTAAAGACCGTCAACAACAAGTTTAGGTATCAGGACAAAAGGAGACCTGCCCTTCACATGCAAACCAAATTTTATCTTAAAAAAACAAAAATAAACAATCACAGTGAGAACCTAACAGAATAAAAGAGGCAGAGAAACAATTGAAAGGATGTAGAAAAGAAATATTAAAATGTTAACGCCCGTCCAAGTTGAAAAAAAATCTCAGTAGAACAAGAGCAGGAAGAGAAATTTCCAAGTAATATTAGTCAGTTAAAACCAAAACCAGAACAAACAAACAAAAAACAACAAACTAAAAATATATTTAAAAAAATAACAACAAAACAAACAAAAAACTTGGAGTTCACATCGCACATTCAGGGGAAACCTGCAATCCTCTCTTCAGCCATCCAGTCTCAGCACTGCTTTTCTACATAACCTTAAAGTACTGCCCAGAGTTTCCATACAACGCAAAGGAATAAAACTGCGGGAAGTCAAGCGGTGAGAAGTCATCGGCTTGCCTTTTCCACGTGTCACCCTACAGGCAGAAAGCACAAAGGCTCAACCAAAGACAATGGTAATTAGTGAACGCCAGTAAATTTCAGGAAATTAAAATTAAAATTAAAAAAATATTAAATACTTGTATTTCCTAAGATCACAGAACAACCTATCTGGAAAACATTCAAGGAAATAATCCAATTTGTGATACTATCAAAATATTTGAATAAATTTATCCAACAAATCGAGAACTTTGTACAAAGGAAGTGATAAAATGTCCATAAATTAAAAAAAAAATACTTGAATGGACAAAATACATCTTATGCTCTGGGAGTGGAAGAATTAGTAGTATTGAAATGTCAGTTCTACAGAATGCAATCTGTTTCCAAAGTGCTATGTCCAGCTGACTTTCAGTGGAATTCCTTGTGACCACATAGTGGAATAAGGTGAGTGTAGAAGCGGACTCATTGCACGTGGAAGTCAATTTTTACTTATGTGTTTGCTTTTTCTCTAGTATGAATGATGTGCTGTCTAGACAGTCCTCCGAGACTGTAAAATACCTAGTCATATTGATTGCACTTGTGTGGTTTCTCTCCCTAGTCAATTATTTGATGTTTCTTAAGTTGAGGAAGATAGTAAAAAGATTTCCCCACAGTCTTCCCACTTGTAGGCCTTATTTCTAGAATGAATTATTTGATACTGCCTGAGGCTTGAAGTAAAATGGAACATTTCCCCAGATTCTTCACATTTGTAAGGTTTTCCTCAGTATGAAGTAATTTGTGCTAATCAAAGTATGTAAAACTACAAAAGGCTTTTCCACATTCTTCACACTTGTGAAATTTCTCTCACACTTGTGAATAGATTCGCAGGTGGTTAGAGAGCTGCCACTAAGATTAAAGGCCTGTCACACACTTCACACTCACAGGGATTCTCCAGAGAATGAATTCTTTGATGATCCTTCAGGCAAGAAGGATAGTAAAAAGTTTGCCACACTGCACATTTGCAGGGTTTCAGTCCAGTTTTACCCACTCTCTGCAGATTAAACGGTGAATGATTAGAAAAGACTTTCTCACATTCTTCTTCATACTTGAAGAGTTTCTCTCCTATATGAATTTTCTAGTGTTCAAAAAGTAAACTGAGGGGGGGGGGACACTGAGGGAACACTAAAGGCCTTAGCACAGTTCACATTTGTAGGGTTTCACTAGTGTGTGGATTCTTTGGTGTTTAATAAGGAGTGAGTTCCAATCAAAGTCTTCACAACATTCTTTATTTGTATAGGGTTTTGCCCCTGGTGAGTAAAAGCTAATATATGAATAAAAGCTGAGAGACATTCCTTATATTTATAATGTGGGTCTTTAGTATACACTTTAAATTACATGTGTATTTATATACATAAAAGAGAAACTATAGACAACTTTTCACACCTATATCCACTATAGTATAATTCATATAAAACACAGTAAGTGGAAACCATATAAAATTCCAATGAAATAAGAAGAGGAAGACTAAATAGACACAGAAGTGACAGAATATTATTCGAGGTTAAACAGCTAAGGCAGTTGTTATATTGATAACAACGAAAACTCTTAACCACACTAACAATGAAAACTCTTAACCACGCTATACTTACAGAAATAAACCTATTTTTTTTTAAAAAGAAAATTGTATGAATAGACATATACACGAAGTATAAAGCAGCCAAACTTGGGGAAAAGGAAGTTAACGGTGACTGTGTGAGACAGGATGAAATCCAGAACATTTGTTTGGTTGTTTGTTTGGTTGTTTGGTTGTTGGTTGATTTTGTTCTGTTTTGTTTTGATGCAAGGTTTCTCTTTGTAGCCCTGGCTTTCCTGGAACTCTGTAGATCAGGCTAGCCTGAAAATCATAGAGTACTTCCTGCCTCTGCCTCTTGAGTGCTGGAATTAAAGGCATCACCACCACTGCACAGCTATAATTTATACCCTACGTTGGAATTTCAGGTTCAGAAGTTACAAAACAAAGACTTGTTGTATAGCAGACAGACTGTGTATAATGCTATCAATAATACACTTTAGGTGTTTAAGACAGGAAACCTTATGTCATATTTTCACAAGAAAATAAAGACCCAAAAAGGTAACAAATTATGAGAAAATCAAGTTCCCTTATAAATGGCAGGGTTTTGACATCCCTGTAAGCACAGCAGAGGTCACTGCCGAGAAAGGAACTTCAGAGACCTGAAGCATCATATAATTTGGAAGATGTTGTCCTTTGCTGCCAAGGAACACAAAAGAGCTAAGTATGATTTCCACTACGTCACCCTGCCTCAGTGCATGTGGAAAAGTGTGGCTTTCTGTTGGCTTTCTGGTTCCACTTTGTTCTCTGTCCCCTTCATTCCTGTACACCTGGGTGAGTGACAGCTGTGTGAAGGCTCTTGTCTTTGCTCCAGAAATGTGACCAGGAATGGCTTACACAACATGAGACTTCTCCTCAGTGAGACTAGTTTACTCTTAATGATCACTAATTTTTCAGCTCCATCTGACCAGTATCAATTATTCCAGCAAAGTAAGGTTTTATGTTAGTGTCTCTTAATTCAAATATCATACAAATGGACCTGATACAACCTTTGAGGGATTCTCAGACTTCCATCAGTACCTTCGTAAGCTGGACCTCAATCATGTGTATTTCTCTCACACTCCTATCCTCCAAACTACCACAGGACAGTATTTAACATCAGAGCTCTGATAGATGGGTTTTCTAACCCAAAGTCCAAATGCCACCAAAATCCTTCTCAAAAATGCACTGCTATGCGTGTCACAAGATCTCATGACTTGGTACCAACTTCTGTTGTAGTGAGCATTTTCTTTGCTGTTGTAAAACACCATGACCAGTAGCAATATGGGGAAGAAGGGTTTGCTTCACTTATGTCAGGAAGTTTTCATGCCTATGACCGAATGTGCGACCGAATGTGTGTAGAACTTGCATTTGTGAAGGATGCTGCTTCAGCTCCTTCAATTGACACCACTGAGACACACGAACAAAGAAGAGTAACAGTGTGGCAGCCATTCATTCTTTTTTTTTTTTTAATTTTTTAAAATATATTTTATGTATATGAGCACACCATCGTTGACACACCAACAGATGGCATTGGATCCAATTATAGATGGTTGTGAGCCACCATGTGGTTGCTGGGAATTGAACTCATGACCTCTGGAAGAGCAGCCAGTGCTCTTAACTGTTGAGCTATCTCTACAGCCCAGCCATTCATTTTTATATTACTTTCGTTCTGTTTATGATTTCTAAGGTCCACTCTACAATTTGTATCAGTTTATCAACTTTCTGCTAATACATTTTACTTAATGTGACCTTCGTGAGTACATCAAATTCTGAATAAAGCCAACCGATATTGTTTACAGTCTCAAACCTGGCTCCCAGTACATCCCAACATATTCTGCAGATCAACTGGAAGTTGAATTGATTTCCTCCTTATTGACCTCTTACTAATTTGTGTATGTAGAGCTAGCTGAACCACCAGATGGAATGTGAAGATAACTTTGTCACTTCCTCGGAAGACCAGAAAGACCTACATACTCCAGTGTAAATGTAGCCATGCCTTCCTCTCAGAAGACAAGATATAACAAACAAGCATTGGTGGAAAAAGCACAAACTGTTGATGAGTTGAGACACTGAAGAAGATGACAAACATAGAAGTATATTAAATAAAGAAAAGGGGGCTGGAAACACAGCTCACTCTAGCAGTGCAAGCTCTGAAGTGAGGTCTGGGTTCCGTTCTCAGCACAGGACATGAACAGCAGAAGTCATGATGTTATGCTTGACTGCTCCTGCTCACATGTATATGCTCACAAGTCCTGCTCACAAGGCAGGACTTGACGGATAGCCTCTAAATTTCTGGCTCCTTCCTCTAGATGTTAAGACTGGAACAGGTATCCATTTCCTGTCTTGTTTTAGGCCCAACTAAGACACTAAATTCTGACTTGTCTCCCTCCAAAAGGCAATTGGAAAAGAATTATACCTTATATTGGTTAAAGGACAATGAAAAGAGGCTACAGCCCAATATATATGGTCCTATAATACAATTAGGAAAGTTCTAGCCTAGGAGGGATCACTGTTATTTTCAAAGCCCAAATATAAATAGGCATTATAAGGTTTAGGACTAAGAAATGTGGATCAAAAGAAGAAAACAACAAAACCCAGAAAATAAAAACAAAAGCACTTCCAAAAAATGAACATATTACTTGGGCTAATCTTAATAATTTGAAGGAGAATTCAAACAACTAAATAATAAAAAATAGGCATATTAACTGCATAAGAAAGCAATACTACAGGAAATCAATCCTGCAAGGGTCAGAGAGATGATGGCTCATTGCTGTGAGCAGTGGCTGCTTTTCCAGAGGACCAGGATTTGGTTCCCAGCACCGACATATTGGCTGACAACAATCTGTAACTCCAGTTCCAAGAAATCTGTCACCTTCCTATGTCCACCGTGGGCACCAAGCAGGCAGGACACCAATACCTATAGAATAATAAGGTAAAGCTGAAAACAAAGGAAATCAACCTTACAATAGAGTATGAAAAGCACAAAGGATAAAGCCAAAATAAGGATTCGATAACCAGACAGGGTTGGGAAGAAAAGGAAGACTAGCAAACATCAATGCTCGCCAAGGGCAAGAAGAGTGTGAAGAAAGATTAAAGGATATTGAATGTCTTTAAGATGGCTCAGCAGACGACGTTACTTAGTACCCAGCTCGTTACCTGAGGTAGATCGTTGGTACTCACATGGTAAAAGGACTCTCACACGTTGTACTCAGAAGGCATAGGCACAGCATGACAAATGTAGCCACATATACATGAACACACGCAATACATAAATACCTCCAATTAAGAACACTGGAGAAACTGTAAAGGATTTATAAAAGAGAAGCAACCAGGATGGTGGCACATGCCTGTAATATCAGTTGTTGAAAGATATCAGTAAGAGGATGAGGTGTTCAAGACTGGCTTAGGGCATAGGTACTTCAAGGCTAGCCTATGCTATATCAAGACACCTCTCAAAAAAAAAGTACAAGACAGAAAAGAGGAAAACATTAAGAAATATGATATTTACATTTACATTGTTTTGAAGAAAGTAATGGAAACAATTTAAAACTTCAACAAACTGCAGTCTGGATAACATAAGTTCATGAGTTTAGCTCTTGGTGTTGGTTATATTTTCGTCACCTTGAAACACACATTGGTCATCTGGGAAGAGGAAATATTAATTGAGAAAATGCCTCCATGTGGTTGGCCTACAGATGGAGACATTTTTTTGATTACTGATTGATGAGAGAAGGTACCAGCCATGTTGTAGATGCTGCCGCTGGGCAAGGGGTCTTGGGTTTTATAGTTTAAAATAAAGGGCAAGCTGAAGGAGACATGGAGATCAATCCAGTCAGCACAGTTTCCACGCCTCTGCTTCAGTTCCTGCCTGTGTTTCCTGCTTTAGTTATTAGACTTAGAGATTTTCAGGATTTGCTTTGGTCTGACTGAAAAACGGTTCTGCTTCCTCCTTGGAATAACAGAAGCTGATTTTCATTTTGCAAGAAGTATCAGTTGAGAGACTTTTTAAAAGAGATTATTGGATTATTTAAGAGATTGAAACTTAAAGTGGATTATTTAAAGTACCTGGGGCCTTTTACAAGTTGAACTGTAGTTGTATTGAGATATGATATTAGCATCAGTTTGGGGGTAACAGAAAAGGAAAAATGTTATAGTTTAATAGGGATGTGCTTTTGTGTCAAGTAACAAGGAGTCAACTATGTTGGTCATCTTTTTGTCAATTTGAACAAAAAACAAGGGTCATATAAGAGAGAGACCTCAATCATGAAACTATACTTCTTATCATTTGGCTCTAGGTAGACATTTCCCTGAATTATGAACTTATAGTTATGGTCCAGATACTGAAGTGGAATAACCCAGCAGGTGCACTTGGATGTATAAGAACAGCAACTGAGCAAGCATGGGGAACAAGCCAGTAACGCAGCAGTACTCAGGGTCTGCTTCAGTTCCTGACTCAGGTTCCTGCCTTGAGTTCCTTTCTGTCTTCTTCTCATGATAGACTTACATGTAACATGAAATCAACCCTTTCCCACAACGTCCTTTTGTGGTGATTTTCTTTTCAGCTATAAAAACAAATAGGACACTATTTAAGTGGGGCTTTTGAGAAGAGCAGTAGAACCTGTCTCCTCACACAAAAGGAGCTCCTGGAAAATCCCCTCTAGGTTATTTCAGCAGGAACAGCCACAGGGAAGTCAAAGGGCAATATGTCACAGCTGAAGGATTAAAAAGAACAGCAGGAATATACAAGGAGCACCTGAGAACCTGCAGCTTTTCTCGCAGTTGTTCCCTAAAAGCTCTGGAGAGGAGAAAGGAGGCCACAGAACAAGGATTTCCTCCCAGAGCCAGTAGGGGGAGATCTAGTAAAAAACAAACAAACAAACAAACAAAAACAAACAAACAAAAAAGCACCTTCTGGTATACAGACAGCCTATATTTTGTAAGGAATCATAATACTGAGAAATGTTTTGTCTCAAAATAGCAGAGGGCAGCAGCGATGAGGAGGCAGCCAATGGGTCTCCTGATCTCAAGTAGAGTGAAGAAAGCTGATTAACTGGGAAGCCGCTGATTTCTTAGGAAAAAGATAATTAGACTCCATCAAAAGCATCTTTATAGCTAACAGAACCATTCCAGGCTCTAAAACAGAAAATGAAAAGCACGGCCTCTGCTCTTCTGTATCTACGAGAGCCACCACCTGAGAATACTTGGCTTGACGTATGAAAGAGCGCAGGAAGCAGGTTGGAGATGGAAGACTTTTTTTGGACCCCAATAGCAGAAACGACTGCTGAGAGGACTAAGCATGGAACACTCTGCACAGACCACTGCTGTTGTGAATGGGAAGGCGTTTGCTGTTCAGGCCAAGCTGCTTATGTGTGAAGGGCAGAACACATCAGGATGTCATTTCCTTGGACTTTTAGCCAATACAATTAAAGGCAAGTAGTTCAGGGGCACCTGACATTGGCAAAGTCTATTTTTATGTGGAAGAAATACAAACAAGTTCTAGGGTGGAGTGTGGGAAACTATGATTCATTAAAAAACGACAAACTGCTACAAATTGAAACTAATTCTATAATTGGGAAGCAAGGCCGAATGTCCTCCCTGTTAATGAAGGCTGTGGCTGGACAGAAGCCGAGACCAGCTGAATGGACAGAGAGAGCTTATCAGATGTCCCCCACAGATATCTCTGTGAGAGAAGCCAGACAAACCTAACTCCGAAGAGATTGTGAGAAATACAAAGCTAGCTGCAAAGACAGGGACAAATTCCTGATCAGCCTTCAGCCAGCAGCAAGCCTACATGTCAAACCTGGAACAACTGTCATTTACAAAACAAACTGCTTTAAAAAAATATACTAGAAACATCATAAAGTTGCCAATTCACCAGTCTGTCAGGCTCTTGTTCAACATAAATGAGACAGGAAGCAATCATTATCATCTGTTGTAAGTCAACACATTTTGCAGCACTTTGACTAAGAGAATATCACTGGAACTCTGAGGAAGACATGAGAAATCATAGGAAATATTGAGATAAAATGTTTCAAAATAAATGTCATATGCTTCATTCTGCAAGCTAGATGTCTAAATGTAAATGTGAATTTTAAATACTCATTATATAGTTACTACTTGTTCTCACTGAAATCTTAGGTTCAGTTTCTCCTGTAACTAGCTGGGCCTTATGCTATCATCCAGCTGACTTTTAAACTATAGCACCTTTATAAGGAGACCAAGTGAATACGGTATTTGAAAGTCTGCCATACAATTTGATACATAGTTTTCAACTTAAACTACATCACTGCATTTGAAACAACAATGGGTGGCATCATTGACAGAAATATTTACAACCTCAAAGGAGCAAGATGAAAATGAAAATGTATCTTCCTATAGTCATCGCTTGCATATTCTTACTTTTGTTCAAATTTGTTAAAAACATCTTCTATATATTCTCCATGACCTTTGACATGTTACACAAGACTATCAGGAACTGAATGCCAACACCCAACACACCTTCCCTTCAATTTTCTCCTACAGTGACATGTCTAACATAACAAGCTGTAAAATAATACCACCTACAGTTGGTGGCATTGAAAACCGGTGCAGCCACTCCAGAAATCAATGTGAAGAACCCTAGAAAGCTAAAAATAAAGTCACCACATGATCCAGCTTCTTGGCATATGATCAAAGGACTTGATAGCATCTTCCAGAGATCCATGTTCAGTCCTGTTCACTGCTACTCTATTCAAAATCTCTAGGGAATGAAAGCAACTATGTGTTCTTCAATTAATATGGCAACTCATTGCTACCCCTTAAAAATAAATTTTAAACCAGGCCTGGTGCCGCTACCTGTAATCCGAGGTAGGATGATCACATTCAAAGGCCTGACTAGGTTAAAGTAAGTTCAAAGCTGGCCTGAGCAATTTAGGGAAAATGTTAATGAAGGAGAAACAAAAACAACAACAAATAAAGATGGAAAGGTAACCAATTTTTCATTTCAGTAACCTATGTAAGAAAAAAAAATCCAACCCCAAAACGAACAAACACAACCTTCATCTCACCTATTATGATACTGGGCAAACCATAGATGAGTCAGAGTCCACAGCTACAAAAACAATTTCAGTGTGATGATGGACCAGAGGGAGTACTGCTCAGTACACTTGTACAAGGCTAAAAGTCCTGCTTTCTGGGCTGGGCGTTATGGAATATACCTTAAATCCCAACAAAGGCAGTCAAAAGGACCCATGTGAGTTTGAAAGCAGAACTTCCATTCATTTAGCTTTTAAGCTATTGAAGAATTTTTATTTCCATGACCACGGAACCATAATTTCACCCTCCCGAGCCTGGTTTTCAGACTGGAGGCTAAATGTTCACTACAAGGAACTGTGCTTCTGTGTTCTCTTCTCAGAGGGAGAGTCACATGCTCCGTGGTAGGGGTTTGCTGGTCTTGAGGTGGAGTGCTGAGTGTACTGACTCTTGATCCAGCATTAGGGTGTGCTTCACCTTCTTAAGGCTAAATCTGCATTGCTTAGTGTCTTGACTCTTGTCTAATTCTGAAATTCTGCCTGAGCGACAGTATCCTCAAAGTCCAGGGCACTCTTCCTTGAATTTCCCTCAGTTCCCAAAACTCAGGATGCAGGATGATTCCCTGAATAAGAAGAAATCGGAACTGAGTCCTTGGGATACAAAATGAGCTACTCGGAATAAAGAAACTATCACGGCTGCATGGACTAATGTGTCCCCGTCTTCTCTTCGTCTATTCAGTGTAACTTTTATATTCACGATACTGTAACTCCTGAGTTTGTTATCCTTGGGACTACACAAACTATCAGAAATAAATGTTCACACATGAAAGAGACACACTGGTTTCCAGGCAGAGCAGTAGAAGGATGGCACTAGTCATTGCCAGAAGCCACTCATGTCCTGGTCTTCTTAAAAACTTCCTTTCAATAACTGATCACGACTTGAGTTCACATTAGGTGACAGAAATGGAGTCTTTATACTGTAACGGACACAGGGAAATCAATACAGACGGTGATACAGAGGAAGTTCTCATACTAGACTGCAAGTTAGAATCTAGCAAGATGGTTACAGTTTTAACGAAGACTTCGTGAAAATATCTTTAGGAAATGTGTATCGGGTCGGTATTACTGTACAGCAATGTAGAAGTTACAACCTGCTCAAAAGATGGATTCACCTGTCATCCTTTCCACCATCACAAGGACACACTTCCTGATTAGTCAACATCAGTATCACAGTCTGCAAGCAGACATTATCTCTTGCACTGATGCTTGTGCTATTGTTTTTAATACTGTTCTTAGTCTTTGAGAATTTCATACAATGTACTTTTCTCTTTCAAATTATTTTATTTTTTTTGCAATAAAAAGTGAAAATGTAGTTACATTATTTTCCCTCTCCTCCTTCCAAGCTTCCCGGATTCCTCCTCCTCCCCCTCAAATTCATGGTCTCTTTATTAATGCTACATATATGTAAGTGAATGAATATCGAAATGCAACCTGTGAGTCCATTCAGGGTTACTTGTATATTCATGACCGATCACTTGGTTTTAGATAACCAATTAGCAGACACCTCTCCGAGGAAGATTAATTCTCCCTCTTATAGCACTCATAAGTTGCTTCTAGTTCTCTCTCAGTGAGATTCCTCTCCATTTTAGCATGTCCATTGCTGTTAGCATTGTTCAGGTCTTTTAAGCATCATATTGTTGCAGTACCATGGGTGCTGTTACCCTGTCATTTCTAGGACAACCTAACAGCACACTTACTGTCTCCCCACCCAATACTAAGCCTCAGACAGCCAGGTTGTGCTGTAGATATATGTTTTTTGTCTGTGTGTGCCCGTGTGTGTGTGTGTGTGTGTACATGTGTTGACCTTTTGCATCTCTCCAGGAAATGTCTGTCACACAACATAATTGGTGCCTGAAGAGGGATACAACAAAACCAATAATTTGGGGAGAGAAGCATGCGTGGTGCTGGCTATAGGAAGCAAGGCATGTAACTAAGGCTGATCAGGTTGAAAGGAGCATTCAAGAACAAAATTTAATACAGCCAGACTTTCCCATGTTGACAGTGGCTGAGTGGCTCTTGCTACAGTAAGTGAGAAACGCAAGAAAGGATGAAGAATCAGGATTAGATGTTCCTACGGGAAGAATCCCAGAATGGCAGGCAATCTTTGCCTATGTGCTATGGGGTGGCATGCCTACTTGATGAGTGTGGTCCACCATTTGGATATGGAGATATCTTGAAAAAAAGTTAAAGGTCTAGAGACAATTTTTGCAGCTTCTGATCGTAAAACCAAGGGTTGAGACTGTTGGCAAGCAGCTACAGAGGTTGCCTGGCCTCTGTAGTGTGTAATAAGAAATGTATCCAAGAGTGCCATTCATTTCTTTGTGTAAAGGAAGAATTGCAAGACGGAGGAGTTAGGAATAACATTCTCCACCTTAGCCTCTGATCCGATAACTAGAGAAAAGGGAGGATAAGAGAGGTGCTTTGGCTTGCCCTTTCTTACAGCTTGGCAGGCAAAGAAAAACATGGTAAAAGTCACGGTGGGCACCCCTCAGGAGAACATGGTAGAAGTGATACATGGCACACCTCAAGTCCTGCCTTTGATAAAAACAAAACAAAGGAAAGCAAAATCTGTGCTCTATTACGCAGGCAGAGGTGTAGCAATGGCCAATAAAAGGAAGTAGCACAATCAGTTAATACTCAGCACTTGAACTGGGATTAGCAAAGATTTTTAAACTACAATTGAAAGAGCCCGCAACAGCCTGGCTAGTGAGACTGTGGGACATCTGCGTAGATGGGATCAGCCTACCTGCTGTGGAGGTAAAAAAAACCAAAGCAATGCAACCACTCACCTCTCCTGAAAGCAGAGGCTACATAAGCTGATACAAGATGAGAGAAATCCCTCTCGATGAATTGGCTTCACCGGAGCCATGCCAAACACCTGGTTATCTTTATCGTAGATGCTGGAGGTCCATAGAGACTGATGGACATTACTGAGGGACCCAGGAATAACAAAGGCTGTGTTTGAACCCTAGTTCATTGGGAACATACATAGAACTATGTTCTTAGAGAACTTAATGTAAGAGGTTGGTTCTTCAGGGACTTGAAGACTCGAATGCAGCTTTAGTGGTTTTGCTGAGCCCTTAGGTTGGGTAAGATCATAAAGTAGAAAGGCTTTGACAGAATGAATTGATTTAGGCAAATATGTAAACAATGGCCATAAAGTAAGAAAGCCACATAAAAGACAATAAAAATGTAGAGTAGAGGAAGAAAATATGTATAGTTACTCAAAGATAGATGTAGCAATATTTGTTTTGAGTCAGATTTCTGGACCTTTAAATCCATGTGTAAGAAACTTCAAAGATAAATCCACAAATACCTGCTGGGCTTAAAAGATATTTATAGAAAATTACAAAGAACAGACAAAGAATAAGCATTCTGATAGGGCACAAAGAACTGTCTCTAAAATGAACCAAATTACAAGCCACAACCAAACATTTATGAAAACAGAAAAAAAAAAATCCTGTATATCCTATCACAGCATATTACACTATAAGTAGAAATAGAAAGACTAACCTCAGAAAGTGGAGAACTAATTGATGACTGAAAAGATATATATATCTTTAAATGAACAGTGGTTCAGTGAATAAATCTAAGGGGAAGGCAGTCCTAAAAAGAAAGGTTACATTAAAATTCTTAACTGAAATATCAGAGAGATCTCAAATAAATAATGGAATGATACACCTCAAAGTTGCAGGAAAGAAGTCAAATCAATGTACAGAAATTGATATAAAGTATAAATAATATATACTAAAAATAATAAAAATGAGGACTAAAAAGTAGAAGATGAAATAGAGATGTGATAAAAAAAGTATACAAAGCTAAGCAAATACTGGGTTATTTCATAACATAGACAAGATTCACCAAATCCTAGCAAAATAACCAGACATAGACAGATCAAGGGGTAATGGTGGAGGAGGGGGAAGAACAGATAGGAAAAAAAAAGGAAGGAAAAAAGGAAGGAGGAAAGGGGAAGACTAAAAAATAAACAGGAAACAATTTAGAAATGGTAGGAGAAATGAATAACAGTTTTAAGTATTTATAACTGAGTAAACATAAAGCCAGAAGATATAGATATCCTAACAAGTCCTATAACAACAAGAGCCTGAAGCAGGAACTAAAAGTCTGAACATGAAGGAAAGTCCAGGACCAGTAGAGTTGCTGCAAAATTCTACCAAGCTTTCAAGATCTAATGACACTATTTAAATTCTTTAACAAAATAGAAATAGAAGGAAATACCAAGCTAATTCTAAGGAACCAGTATAAAAATAATCAAAAGATTAGAGAAAACACACACACAACACACACACACACACACACCAACCACACCACTATCCATGATGTTTAGATAACTCTTCAACAAACAAACAAACAAAACCCAAACCTATAACTTCTGAAATATATTTCCAGTTATGATACATTACAACTAATTGGATTTTATCTCTAAGGTTGGCTCAACATATCAAATCGATATATAATGCAGCAAATTGATAGATATAAAACAGAAATCCCATAGCATTTCAATGGATGCAGAAAAGGTACCTCATGAGGTGCACAACACATGGAGGAAGAAATAGGACTAGATGGGACATCTTTCATCAAAATAAAGTTAGTAGACAACAAACTGATAGCCAACCCTTAGTAAGTGGAGAACAATTTCATTATTAATGAAAACATATCCTGTAAAATCTGAAAGAGACAAGGTTAGCTATCTTGATTCTCATTGACTAATGTGCTCTAATCGTTAACTACAGAATTAAGATAATAGAGAGCAAAAGTACAAAAATCCAATCTGAAGTAAACTATCCCTATATTTAGATGACACGATTCTTTATTTAAAAGACCTGCAATATACCATCAAGAGCTTGTGAATCTGATACTTTTAATAAAATAAGCAGCTTATAAAATCAACATGCAAAAGTCATTAGCTTTTATATCCACCAATAACACACATTCTAAGAAAGAAATCAGGAAAAAAATGCCCATTCATAAGGAGAGAATAGAAAAAAACAGAGGAGGAGGAGGAAGAGGAGAAGGAGACTACAATAGGGTAACATTAACCAATGTGGTAAAAGATTTCTATTTGTTTTTGAGATGTTCTCACTATGTAGCCCCGGCAAGCCTAGTACTCCTATTAGCAACATTTTTAAATACTAAAAACATTTTCCAAAGGAAGACATTAGATGAGAGAAAGATACTGCATTTCCTGGATTGGCAGAGCTCACACTGTGAAAACTGCAATACTGATAAAAGACATCTACACAGTCAATGCAGTCCAGGGCAAACTTTCAATGACATTCAACATAGAACCAGGAAAAAAATAAGTCACTTGGGAACACAAAAGACCACAGACAATACAACTTATACCAGACTTCAAACTATATAACAGAGCCATAATGAAAAGAGCTGCAAGGTACAAAACAAAACACACAAAAAAACATAAAACCATATAGACCAATGTAATATAAAGTAAAATGCAGACCTGAACCAATATGGCAACAAATTACACGGTGAAAACCATGTATGGGAACAGATGGCATTTTCAACAATTAGAGGGGGCATAACTAGATACGCATGGGTAAGAGGATAAGATTAGATCTTTGTCTTTCATCCTATAGAAAAATCAATTTGAACTGGATAAGGAACAATAACTTAATATCAAAAATGCAAAAAGGTGCCAGGCACTGCTGGTACATGCCTTTAATCCCAGCATTTGGGATGCAGACACAGGCAGATCTCCGAGTTTGACTCCAGCCTGGTCTTCAGAGTGAGTTCTAGGACAACCAGGACTACACAGAGAGACCCTGTTTTTAAAAACAAAAAAACCAAACAAATGAAAAAATGCAAAAGTGTTATAAACACTAACATTACATTTGCACCAACATGGATATAGCAATATGGCCTTAAAATTTTGCAGGAAAATAATACCACAGTAATGTGTATGTGTGTGTGTGTGTGTGTGTTGTGTGTGTGTGTGCGCGCGGCCAGGCCACAAGCCTGCATAAAGAAAAAAAGTAGTTTTGGAAAGGAACGAATTAAGACAGGGACAAAAGGGAGGACGGACAGTACAAGAAGTAGCAACAAAAGGCCATGGTGGATACCATTAAATAACAAATTTCTACTCTTCTTTGGCTTGCAGCCTTATTTTCCCCCTCGCTTTGATAAAATACCCTTACACACGCGATGGAGTAGAAACAGTTTAATACTGTCCCTGGTAGAAGGGCAATGTTTTTATTAGTTACTTTTCTCTTGTGATTAAACTCCATGGCCAG
This sequence comes from Mastomys natalensis, assembly GCA_021653895.1. NCBI lineage: Eukaryota > Metazoa > Chordata > Mammalia > Rodentia > Muridae > Mastomys > Mastomys natalensis. The sequence continues at coordinate 288,495 of JAJTUV010002647.1, read as the reverse complement.
GCGACTTAACAGAGGCACGACTCTACTTCAGCCTGTGGTGTAGAAGGGATCACAGTCCACGGCAGAGGGAGGAACCGGCAACAAGCTGCACGGTGGCTGAGGCAGGACGCAGGGTTCACATCCTCACGGCAGAGAGGAAGCAAGAGCAAACTGGATGTAGAGGGAGGCTTGTATTCACAAAGTTCACCTCTAGTGACCTACTTCTAAATCTCTCCAAATAGAGCCACCACCTTGGGGAACAAATTCAGATGCTTAAGTCTACAGGGTACATTTCTCGTTCAAATCACGACACTGTGAATCATGGTAAGAAATTTAGGGCAGCAGGAGCTGAAGCAGCAGTTCATATTGCCTGACAGTCAGAGAGCAGAGGAAGATAGAGGAAGGGCTGTTCTCAGTTCACGTTCTCCTTTTATACAATCCAGGATCCTTGCCCGACAGACATGGTTTAGTTCCTCCCATAATCAACAAGTCTGAGCACAATTAACCTAAAACAAAAACCAACACTCACCCCAAACTTTGCCAAGACTGGTCAGAATCAGGGATGAATGGGTTAAAAGGGACTTCCCAACTTCTTCATACTTGGAAAGTTTCTCTCCAGGATGAATATTCGGGTAGAAAGCTCGGGGCAGCACACAATACCTTGTCACATACGTCACACTAGGGGATTTTCTTGAGAATGAGCCCTTTGCTGGTCCTAAAGTCTGAAGTGCAGTAAAACATTTGGCCACATTCCTCACATCTGTAGTTTTTCTACAGTAGGAAGTACCTTGTATATAATAAAGGCTTAACGATGAATGAAAGCATGGTTCCTCTTCAGTATAAATGTTTGTGGTGTTATTTAAAGTCTGAAGTACAGTGAGGAGTTTTGACACATTCTTTACCTTTGTGGGGTTTTCTCCAGTGTGAATTTACTGGTGTTTAGAGAGTCTTCAGCAAGTATAGAAAACCTCACCACATTCTTCCCATTTGAAAGGTTTCTCTCCGGTGTGAAGTAATTTGTGCAGAGTAAGGTAGGAGTGAGTGGAAAACCCCTTCCCACACTCTTCACACTTGTAGGGTTTCTCTCCGGTGTGGATTCTCTGGTGTTTAGAACGTCCTGAGCGAGTACAAAACACCTTCCCACACACGTCACACTTGTAGGGATTCTGAGAATGAATTCTTTGATGTTCCTTAAGGAGTGAGGGGTAGCTATACGACTTCCCACACTCTTCACATTTGTAGGGCTTCTCTCCAGAGTGACCGAGTCTGTGCCTCATAAGGTAAGAGTGGGTGGAGAAGGCTTTCCCGCACTCCTCACAGTTGTAGAGCTTCACTTCCGCATGGATTCTCTGGTGCTTGGAAAGTTCTGAGCGAGTTCTAAACATGCTGCCACACACGTCACAACTGTAAGGTTTCACTCCCGAATGAATTCTTTGATGTTCCTTAAGGATTGAAGGATAACAGAAGGTTTTGCCACACTCTTCACATTTGTATGGTTTCTCTCTAGAGTGGCCTAACTTGTGCCGGATGAGATAGGAGTGGGTGGAGAAGGCTTTCCCGCACTCCTCGCAGCTGTACAGCTTCACTTCCGCATGGATTCTCTGGTGCTTCGAAAGGTCTGAGCTAGTTCTAAACATGCTGCCACACACTTCACACTTGTACGGTTTCACCCCGGAGTGAATAATCTGATGTCCCTTCAGGTTTGAACGATAGTAGAAGGTTTTCCCACACTCTTCACACTGGTAGGGCTTCTCTCCAGTATGAATTCTTTGGTGTTGGTGAAAGTACGTTGACCTACGGAATGCTTTGCCACATTCTTCACAACGGTATGGTTTCTCTCCAGAGTGAATTCTTTGATGTTGCTTTAGGGTTGAGGGATAGGAAAAGGCTTTGCCACATTCTTCACACCGGTAAGGGTTTTCTGCAGAATGAATTCTTTGATGTTGCTTAAGGAATGATGGTAAATAAAAGGCCTTGCCACATTCCTCACACTTGCAGAGATTCTCTGCAGAATGAGTTCTTTGATGTTGCTTCAGTAACGAAGGGAAATAAAAGGCTTTTGCACACTCCTCACACTTGTAGGGTTTGTCTCCAGAGTGGATTTTCTTGTGTATATAAAGTGCTGAGCGGGTACTGAAGGCCTTGCCACACTCCTCACACTTGTAGGGTTTCTCTCCTGTGTGGATTCTCTGGTGGATGGAAAGTGCTGAGTGAGCACTAAAGACCTTACCACACTCTTCACATTTGTAGGGTTTTTCCACAGGATGAATTCTCTGGTGTTGAATAAGGAGTGAGTTCCAATCAAAGGCCTTGTCAAATTCTTGACATTTATAGGGCTTTCCCCCTGGGGAGTAAAAGTTGAGATATGAATGAAATCCAAGCAACATTCTTTATATTTATAATGCTTATCTTTAATATGAAGAGTTATTCATATTTTTATAGACAAATGGGAAACTACAATATATTTCCATACTTATGTTAACTGTAGTGAAATTCAGAAAATACTGTAGATAGAAATAGCATAAACTTCTACTGAAAGGCGAAGACAAGGTAGAATATAGAAACACTGAAGCCATATCCAAAGTTAAATGGCTAAGGAAATCAATAGTACCATCAGTAATAATGGAAACTCTCATGCTATCAGAAATAAGCCCACTAGACAAACTGTTTGATCAGGCATATACAAAAAGTAAAATGTATCTAAATCGGGTACTTTTCTGTTGCTGTGGTAAAATACCATGACCAAGGCAATTTACAGAAGAAAGACTTAAGTTAGGCTTATGGTTCCAAAACACTGAGTCCATCATGGAGGACTGAATGAAAGCTAATAGCAGGAATGACGGCTAGAGAGGAAGCTGAGGCTCATTATGTGAATGCAAACCATGAAGCAGAGAAACAAATTAACAGTGCAGACAGGACCTGAACTCTTGAAAGCGTGATCCCAGTTATGTGCTGCCTGCAGCAAGGCCGCACCACCAACTGGGAACGAAGTTATCAAATACAGGATCCACGGGGAGATATCCTTATTCAACTACAGTGGCCAAACCTGGATATCTGGATGATAATTGTATTTGCCTTAAATTAAATGGATGTAGAAACACACAGCTTTTATATGAAGAATCGAGCTTTAGTTTTGGAGATTTGAAGATATTTGCTTCATAACTAGCTTACCATTTATAACAATGTAAAATAACAAATTTCAAGAGTTGAAGACAGTATTTCATGTTACATTTTCAGAACAAGGAACTAGACTGGAAAATACAGACTTATGAAAAACTTTCATGTATAAAAGACATAGTTTTTCTAAAGGCAACATTTCTGTCAATGCGTATATCACAGAGCTAGCCGATCTATAAGAACACTCATTCACGAGAGATAAACAATTGAATAACAAAATATATAAGCCATGAAAATAGGAGACTCACATTTGCTCATAGGGACATACAGTCCTGATGTTCAGAACTAAGGCTCATGCCTTTATTTTTTAAATCCTACATTGTCCTGAAGTGTTTAGTATTGGACATTCCACTCACAGAAATATGTAGGTTGCATGTGTGGAAATAATTTCAGGCAACCTAGAGTACAAAACAGTAATGCAGTACATAGAACTGCAAAATAAGAAAGAGATTCGCGAATCCACAACATTCTCAAGACCTACTCTGGTGATCTATTAAAAAAATATGCTTCTGGATGTGCAGTTTTGGTTTAGGATGTTTTCCCACAAAAGGAATGCATTTTAAATTGTCACTGAGTATGTTGTAGAAAGAAGTGATGAGAACAGAGTACAGTCATTCATAGCTTGATGAAAAATGTGTAATTTACAAGGATGTACATGACATGGGAGAAATTCACGTTTAAAGTTACTGCACTTAGAGAGCTTTAGAAATGTGTGGGAATTTCCAGCAGCGTAGGAAACAGTAAGAAGTCAGTTACAGTGTAGACTTGGCAGAATGAAGCGCTCTCGACTCGGGGTAAACACAGGCAGAGCTCACTGGAGGGGACAAACCAAGCTTAGAGACTTAGAGCACCACAGAGACCTGGCAGATGTCCTCCTGTGACAGCGAAGGACATAAAAGGAGATCCTCACATATGACTTCAACCAGAACATGTCTCCATGCTCAGGAGAAAGCCTGGCATTCTGTTGGATCTCTAATCTCCCACTCTGTCCTCTGACCCCTTAATTTCTACACACCTGGGTGAATGGTGGTGGCTGCCACTGGTCTCTTCACATCTGAAGGCTCTTGTCTTTGCTCCAGAAATGTGACCAGGTATGGCTTACAGGATGCAAGACCTGTGTGTGGGAAAAGGGAACAACAATGTCTGTGTGCTCTCCTGGGAATTAACATCCTACTACATTATTAATCTTCTAAGAAAAGATGAAGAACTGTAGAAAATTAGTTCATGCTACTGGGTTGATAGAATTACAACCAGGATGAAGGATTCATATTTCAAAAAACACCAGAAGAAATACAATAAAATACTTCTTAGAGTATAAGCAACAGCAGGTATACAAAAGTCACTGCGGCATGGCACAAATCCCTATAGGATGTTCTACAAAGGGAGGAAATTCCATGTTGGTGATGTAATGCAAGTTCATTTATGGAAGTGAGCCTCACCTAGGAACACAAGGTTGCTGTAATTCTCCAGCATCACGTCCCTGTACAGATTCCATTGAGCAAGGTCCAGACATTCCCACTCCTCTGCAGAGAAATCAATGGCCACATCCCTGAATGACAGCATTTCCTGAAAGAAAAATAAAGGAACATTACGCATATCGATTAAAACCATCATAACAACAACATAAATAGCAGGATCACGTGTTGCGAACGCAATCCAGGTTTTGCACAGGGTAAGAGGAGAGCTAGAATAGTTTTGCCACAGGTGAGTAACATTCCTAAGATACTTCTGATTTGGTTCGGGATCTCACCCTTGACCCTTTGTCATGGAAAAAGAATGGAGAGCTCCTACTATCACTCCTATTTGACTTTTAAGAAAGAGAAAAAGGCAATGAATGCACCCACAGGAATGTATGCATTTGTCTTATGCTTACTTTATACACCACACATACATACATTCTTCACGGGAGAAAGTTATGATGAGAGAGAAGGTACTTATCAACATTTAATAGGCACAATCATGAATGTGAAATGCAATGAAAATGTAGATTCTGATGTATTTCTGAACTTGTACAGAGTTCAGTAGTGACGCTAATGCCAGTGCACCAAGAGACATGACATGGAGCCGCCAAGAGGTAGAACAGTAAAGGAAGAAGTCACAGACAAAATGGAATAACCAGTATTTTAACAAATCACAAATTAGTACGTGTAGCAATAACATTTGGAGATTTAAAATACACTAGACAACATTCTAACTTTTTTCACCTCTGTTAAGTTTGGTCTGCTGTTATGTATTGCTAAGTGCAGGCCCCTAAGACCCAGTTGTTCCAGAGATGAGAGAGTCCACATGGAGACCCAAGTGGCGCTATGTGACCTTGGCCCCAAGTTATTTCTGATTGGTGAATAACGATGCGACATTCGACAGGTGGGCAGAAGAGACAGGCAGGGTTTGGGGTTCCCGGGCTTGGGGTCCATGAGGAGAACTGTGAGGGGAGAGAGAAGGTGAATAGAGGAGAAGGTATCATGGGGTAAGAATCTTAAAATAATGGCCATGTGGTTTGGCTAATTGGAGTGACAAGCAGCCCAGACAAAACATGGCAAATTATATACTGTGATTATTGGCTGGGAAACAGACAAAATAGCATTAGAGGAGCTCTTGTGCTGATTAAGGCTTGTTATAAATATAAAGCTTGTGTGTGTCTTTAATTCTGGAACGAAGTAGTCAAAGGTGGGGTAGAACCCCAGATTGGGATTACATTTTTCTGCAGCACACCCTCCTTTTCCTTTTTCTGTATGTCTCCATTTTCCAGGAAGCTATCTGTGCATTTGCTACAATCCTACAGCAGGCTTGGAGCTCATGATACCTGCTCCCTGGTAACCAGAGGTCAAGAATTATAATTTGTGATGCGACTTGCTATTTTCTCTTATTTCTACACTTGAGTGTCATTTTTCTTCTTATCACACAGAATTCTCAAAATGATCTATGGCAGCAAGGATAACAATTTGCTTTTCTATGATTAAATATCAAAAATATGAGAAAAGTACATTTTAATAGATTATTTTGTAATTATTGTTACAGGTGTACTTTGCAGTCTTCATACCAGTCTCATATGCTCATCTAGTCAAGCTCCTTCCCACACCCCACCCTCCACCCTCCACCCCTGCTTACAATGTCCAAAACTGTGTTTTCCAAGCACCTGGAACATATACTGCATTTGGGTCACCCAGGCCACCATTCTCGGTCACCGTTCCATTAGCTTCCTCCTCCTGTCTAACTTCACTAGAGCACACTCATCAGCGTCTCCTTAGGCTCCTCCAACTAACACGGAGCCACATTAAGTATGTCATGCAGCAACCATTTTTGATTTTAGTCCACATACTTTGTAATACTATGACTCAAAGTACAGAACTGGGACCCTGAAAAGGATATGACAGACCACGAGTCATATTTCCATGAGAAACACAGACTGTAAATTTATTTGGACTATTACTTCTAATATCAGTATCAGATGCCTCATTCCATATGACAGATGTCTAAGTATGTTTATATGTAACGATTAAAATATTCAGTACATTGTTAATGCATGTTCCTAATGAAATATTAAGTGCAGTCCATCGTGTCAACAGTTGGGACTCAAACTCTTATCCATATGATTTTTAGGTACATAAATAATTTATGTACAAAAAAGATTTTATGTACATAAAAGAGAACAATTAAATACAGTTGTTGAAAGACTCTGCTAGACACACATAATGTCTCAACTCACAATACACCACTGCATCAGAAAACAACTATGGAAGGTCTCACTGACAGAAATATTTACAACAGAAATGGAGACAATAATGAGAACCCGTACTTCTCATTCTTATTCCTTGTATATTTCGACCTCCTATTTATATCTTTCTCAAGACTCAATTTTCTTTTTCTATTGCTTCTCTCTGTGGCCTCTAACATACACCAGAGTGACCACCAGTAATCCAATGTCATAATTCAGCACAACTTCCCTTCAGCATTTTCCAAGAATGGTATGTCTAACACAAGGCTTCTACATAAAAAAAAAAAAAAAAAAAAAAAAGAACATTAAGTCCCTCAGATAGCCACTCAATAAAATAAAGAGTCTGTAAAGAAAGGGGTCAGGAATGGACACCATGAAATATTAGACTCCTCCCCAAGAAGGAAGAAGAAATCTCAACTTAGCAGTTTGGTTTTGTGGCTGGATAGGACATACCACCTGCGAAGGGCAGTGGAGGGCGTGGTTGTCATTATCCACATGTGGAACTGGAGTTCTGTCCAGGCTAAATGTAAAGAAGCATTCCACACACAGCTGAAGCTGTGGTGTAAGGACTAAGAGAGGGATGTACATCATGGGGACTGCATCAGTCAAGGATTAAACAGGGAAATGGTGAATGACTCAAGTCATCCCCAGATTAAATGTTTAAGGAGCACAAATGGGAAGAATCCAGGGAAAACCAGAAGAAACATCAAGAGGTCCTCACAAAAACTAATACAAACGAATAATCAAAGAGAATGGCTGGCGGTAGGTGGCGCATGCCTTTAATCCCAGCACTTGGGAGGCAGAGGCAGGTGGATTTCTGAGTTCGAGGCCAGCCTGGTCTACAGAGTGATTCCAGGACACCCCGGGCTACACAGAGAAACCCTGTCTCGAAAAAACAAAACAAAACAAAAAAAAAAAAGAGAGAAAAAAGAGAATGAACATTCCCTGCAAATGCGGAGGAATATTCAAAGCAAGACGAAGAGTAAACTCCTCCCTCAAACACACAGTAACTGCAGACGATTAGCTAACCACCAAAATCTAATGCCTTTAACAGAAGCATGTTAGTGGGAAATTTTAAAAGTACCCATCAAATACAGTCAATAGATCTTCTCAAGTGTACATTGTAAATGTCAGCCAGGGTCAATTACACGGATTTCTGTCAAGCTGGTGCTAAGCCAAGTGATAGGAGCCATCAGAAGGGGTTAGTATATCCATGAACTGTTTTTTTAAAAAAATCTTTTAATATTTTTACACAGACTCTTACTTAACATAAGTTCATCTTGAATAATATGGAAGATGACCTTGAAGTCCTAGTCGCCGTCTTCACTTCACAATGCAGAAATGACAGGATGCACCCAGAATAGGCTTCAGTTTTGGTTTGTTTTTTTTTCTTTTTGGTTTGGTTTTTTTTCAATCACAGGTGGTTTAAAGTATACCTATCAGAAGGATTTGTAAGTTACAGGAGAGCATGCCCCTGCATCATGCCTACTTCTTAGGAAACCACTTGTGGTGCACAAGGTAGTGTCCTCTTCCCACGTTAAATAATGGAAAACACAATGCTTGTCCTGTAGGCCAGTGACACTAGGAAGTGTCTGTATTTTACTTAACAGTTACTAGTCCACAGAACTATTCATACTGAAGATGGCTTAGGCCATGCTCTTTATGAATAATAGGCTTTAATGCCACACAAACACTTGATTTGACTTTAAGTGTTGTGAACTACGGAACTACACAAGAGACAGGCCAAGGAGTCTATTATGTACAAATCAAGGGACCCTAACTGAGCAAAAGTTCTTCAAATTCACTTTTCAGTCTTTCTGACACTGTATAAATATGTTTATAAGTAAATAAACTGGCAAACATTCCAGAAGACTGTTCCGGGAGCATCAGGAAACCTGGATGCCACCTTCAGGGACAGTGACAGGGTAGCTGTTAAAGACTAGATGTTGCAGTGTGACCATAGATAGAAGAAAACCTCATGACTAAAGAGCAACGTAAAGACTTTTGGGTTTTTACGTAGGGTCACTTCTCCTCCCTAGGGACATTCAAGTCCTTTCCCTGAAGTCACTAATAATCCCCAGGCCACCTCTCCCCTCCCATTAACCCTTTACATGTTTCTGAAAAGGAGTCCAAGCTTCTGACATCACACAATCTCTGGCCTAAGTGGATAAGGCATTTTCTAATATGTTTTACTCTGCACTGTAGGATCAATAATTGATTGAATGCCTCGAAGCGCAAACCTTCTCTCCTTTAGAATATGATACTGTCTCTACGTGTGAGTGTTAAGTCTGAGGATTCAGATCACGGAGGAGGCCACGAAATATTCCCATTCAAAACAACAGACCAAAATATCTAATAGTTTAATCCCAAAGAAAATGAAACCAACATACCATACACCAACCTCCCTAGCAGAACGCTGTCCCTGGAAACTAGGAGCAACTATCAAGTCACCAAAGCGTATTAGGCTGGTCATAAAGTATAGGACGCGCCAGATCTCCACTTGCCCTAGAAGTCCTGAGAAATCTGACCACAGCCAAATGAGAGTGAGACAGGTAGTACCAACAGGCTTCCCCAGGGAAGTTGGAATGTGGGCTCCTAGCAACACCTCTGGCGCAAACAGTGAGCCGGCCCACCCTGCGGGGGGCAATACTGAACCTTCCACCATGTCACATTTCTGGGCTACAGAGCCAGCTCTCCCACCCCAGAAGCGCATACAGTCGCGTCCTAACAAAAGCTTTCACTCACAGCGCCACCCCCACGCTGCTCTCCCCACCCAGATTTGCATCCAGGCTCAGTGGCCCAGCTTAGGTCAGCAGCACAGCATCTCTAACTCGGCTTCTCCCAGCCTCTGGTCCACCTCAGCCGGACCACTCCCTGCACATTCCCTCAGGCTGCACTGCTCCCTGGACCAACCTCCATGTCAGGGAATCCGACCGAGAGCGAGGAGCAGCACACAGCACCGCTAACTTAGGGGAAGACAAACGTCTGCAGACGGGATGCGGAAGTGCGGTTCGCGGAGCGGCTGCTTGTGACGTCACAGAGGGCACGACTACATTTCCCAGAATCCTGTGTTCCCCCCCCCCCCTACTGTCTGCGGAGAAGGGTGGGGAGAAACTAGAGGAGTCAGCACCGGGACTGGCGCCCACAGTCAAGCTGCTGTACAAGTCCCGGTTGAAAACAGGACGTGCTTGAACATCAGCTGAGGCTTTGATAGGAGAGTTTAGTAGTAATATTTGATCAAACTGCCGTTTAAAAACTCGTCTACTAATTATAAAACCTTGGAACCCGCACGGAAAGTTGACATTTCACTTCATCGCAAATAACGAAGCAAGAGGCTAAAGTGGGAGTGAGCGCTGTTACTTAAAGATGCTTGTTGACGTCAACTTTGGTGTCCAGCCTTTCATCCAGTTTAAAACGAAATGATTGCAAATCCAAGGCGGCGTAGGCAATTTACAGAGGCCTTGTCTCAAAATACAAGGTACAAACCTAGCATAGGGAAGCTAGCTTGGGAGTAAAGTACGAGCCTAGAATGAAGGAAACCTTAATGCCCGATTCGTAAATAAATACTCCATTTTTCCATCTGTGCTGACAAGCCTTGTGAGCCAAACGTATATTAGACTCTACAGCTGGAAAACAAAAAAAAAAAAACAAAAAAACAAAAAACGCTTTCCTGTGAACACTGGAATCCATACAGTAAAGGAAGTAGGTAGGGCAGAGACATAGACGTTTAAAAAAACAATAATCACGGAACGAAGTTATAAGTACTACCCTAACATTTACATGTCAAGACTTCCCAGAATCCATCGGTGGATCCTTCATCTTTCATTCATTAATCTGAATAAGAAATTTAATTTTATGAGAACTGAACCAGAACGTCACCCACTTCTCTCTGGTTCACTACAAACTCAGAGAGAATCCAGCAGGTGGTCTCTGAGCCTGTATCTCCTCTGCTTCTCTCCCAAGGAGGGCACAGTTCTTAGTATCACAGCGTTGTACAGACTCCTGGCCCATCATCCACTGTAGAATTTCTCTCTGCATTAGGCATGGGTATCTGGTTAATTTTCTTCTATCTTCTCTGACCCTGAAATTGCTCCTTTGTGGCAGAATTTTGAAAGTCAGGAATTAGAAATATAACTAAGGGATATTAGGTTTGCTTATTGGAAGAGGCACCATAGGGTAATGAGACTGCCCCTCTTGTCTCAGGAATGTTTATTCCTGTACTAGTCAGGCCTTAGAGTAAAAACTTCACATGAAGGACAGTATTTCACAAGGAAGCTATTTTTGAGTGGATACATAGGATCTTACACTGTTTGTTTGGTTTAGGTCTTCCTTTTTCCTTTCCTTTCCTTTCCTTTCCTTTCCTTTCCTTTCCTTTCCTTTCCTTTCCTTTCCTTTCCTTTCCTTTCCTTTCCTTTTCCTTTCCTTTCCTTCCTTTCCTTTCTCCTTTCCTTTCTTCCTTTCCTTTCTCCTTTCCTTTCTTCTCCTTTCCTTTTCCTTTCCTTTTTCCTTTCCTTTCCTTCTTTCCTTCCTTTCCTTCTTTCCTCCCATTCTTTCTTTTTTTATTTTTGTTTTTCTAAAACAAGGGGTTTCTCTGCATAGCCATGGCTGTCCTGGAACTTGCTCTGTAGACCAGGCTGGCATCAAACTCAGAGATCTCCCTGATTCTGCTTCCCAAGTGCTGGGGTTAAAGGCATGGTGTTAAAGTATTCATGGTGTTTTTATCACCATGCAGAACTCAAGTTCTTTTTTCCTACTTTTTTCTCCTTGCAATGATTAAACATATGTTCTTAAAAAGAGGGATAATTAGCGTAGTCCATAGGCCCCATTTTAATAAAAAGGTGAAGTCAGGAAACTATGTATGTGTCACTTTTGTTTTATAGTAACTTGATAAATTAGTATGGCTTCTAAGAAATGACAGAGATATAAACCAAAACTTCTTTCTATCACCCCAAGGGGCGCTGCCCCTGAGAATCATCATCATACATGCAGGAGACATTTTCACTTGCAATAATGGTTATTTTGGAACCTAATTGGAATTTAGAACCTCCATGACAAAAGTCACATTTTATATAGGAGATTCTGCAGTACAAAAATACTCAATTAAAAGAAAATAAAATCACCATGTGTGGAATAACTATCCAGAGCTATAAGCTTTCTTTTGAGTCAAAGTGCGTACCAGTCTCCCTGTGTAAGTCAACATGACATCTTGTCATCTTGCTCTTCCTGCTGCTACAGCAGTATTTCTTCCTTTTCCTGTTGCTTTGCTAAGGTGTGTGAAAAACCATCAGGAATGAATTTTATCTAACAGTTTGAGGAGAATGCCCATTATGTAAGGAAATGCCTGGAAGTGTGAGTGTGAAGTAGCAGCAAGGAAGCAGAGTCGTGAACACTACTGCTCACTCAAGTTGCTTTTTGGTGGTGGTGGTGATGGCGGCGGTGGCGGTGGTGGTCTCCGTCCAGTCCATGGGATGATGTCCATATGTAGACAGTAACGATAACAGGTTACCGTTACTCAACTCAGTCTAGAAACTTCTTCATAGACAGGTCCTGAGGTTGTGGCCCAGCGTTACTCTGAACTCCATATAATTGACTATTCAGATGAACCATTACAGCCTCAACTTTCATCAAAATTGACACCCAAATACCTCACTTTAAACAATAGTCTTCTACCTTGGTGCCCTCTCGTTTCATTTTTATCTCTTTTTATGAAAAAACAATTAGTTTATTTCCAAATGTTTCCATAGACCCTGTCAAATGTCCAAAGTCTCTTGACTTTAAAATTCAAACACTTGCTTATCCCACAGTGTTTACAAGTTTAATACTTCAATATACAATAGGACTGTGATAATGGGCCTGTTGTCCATAGCCAGGAAGCAAGGTTGATGGGACTAAGTAAGACAGAAACCTGGTAGGGCAAACACAAATCCTACAGCTTCACATGCATATCATCTGAGGTTTCTGACAGAATAATCTGGACTCGAAAGGACCTGGCCCATATTAACTTTCCTGCTGCTGTTTGCAGCACAGATGGTCTTTCTCTTGGCTCCTCTCCTTACATGCGGATTAGCTCAGTGGACAGCCTCTGGTTCTGGCATGTCCAACATGATGGGGTTCCAATTCAAAGCAGTTGTCGCCTTCACTGTTGAATGAAGTGACATTCACACACTTCACACACGGGAACAATTTGGGAGGAACATTGAACATCCCATAAATTGCCTGGTCAAGCATCTTGATCTGATACTTGTCAAAAGCTCACCAGCTCTCTTGAGGTTGCATCCTAAGTGCTTATGTGGACAATGCTTCCATCCATCTTTGGATGTTGCCTGACCCCTAGACCAAAGTTGCAGTTCTGTCTAGTGACCCCAGAAAAATAGTTTTAATTGAGGAACTCCTTAAACGCTTCTTTCCTACTAGACTTCCTTCTTTCAGATGAATTGACACTTCTGAAAGAGTAGAGTCCTTTATGGATGTGGTCTAGGCTTGGGGACCTTTCCTGTTGCCTCAGTATGGAGAATTAGTTTTCCCCATTTGGAGCCATTCTTTTCAATAATTACCTAGAATTTCAAATGGCCTCTTTTTATTTTTGTAATTTGAACATCATGAATGAAAGGTAGCAGGACGTCATCTACTGACCTTAGGTAAGAACTCAGGATAGCTGCATCCCTGCAGCACTGACTTGTAGGCAGTTCCACAGGTGAGGGAGACTCCTCTCCTACAATCTTTACTGTGTGTATAATCTAGGTAGGGCCAGACATGTGGATTTTTATAAATATCTCGTAATTCAAGATACCTATCGGCACGGGTCATTTCCTGAGTCTTAATGAGCCTCCTTAAATAAATGATACTTTGGTTTCAAAAGGAAGTACCACACAAGCACTCAAATTCATCGTGCCCACTGTTGGACATTGGTTCTAATGCTTTGAACCTGCATGTCCAGATGCTGAGGGTCCTTGTCCCCAACTGGTTTTTGATCTATCAAAGATATCAATGGTCAATGGCTGGGCACAGGGTGGGACACTTAGAGTTATGTGGATAGGATGCAGAGAGGAGGAACAGGGCAGAATAACCATGACCCCAGGGAGACAGAAGGAACAAATTTAGAGCTACAGAGGGGAGGTCATCCGAAATGTAGGCATAAAGGGAAAGTGGCCCCTGGAAGGGCTGCCCAGAAGCGTCTTGGGCAGCAGAGACCAACGGGCTTCACAGGAGGTAATGGGGCAGCAAAGTTAAAAGTAGATTTAGAAGGTGTTGAGCCAGAAGTACCACAGGGCAGGGTATGCTAGCTGCAGGAGGCTTAGACGTACCCAGCCACTGAGCTCATAAGGCATGTTAAAAATAAGCTAGTGTGTGTATGTTTCATCCAGAGATCCAAAAATAGCTCCTGGGTGGGTTCTCACATGCAATCTGCCAGAAGCACAAAGTGGTGAAGGAAAAACTCCCTGCAACACCCCAGCACATTGTCATACTTTGCTTCCTAGCTTTCTGCTGCTTCTCACTGTTGATGTTTGAGTGAAATGAAAGCCATGGGATGGTCTGACTATTATGACTTCTGTATTGAAATTTCTCCACCAGCCTAGTCCGTCTAGCACCTTTGAGTTCAGCCCCACTTAGTTTTCAAAACTTGGGCAGAATGAAGGCAGATTCCTTGCCCAAATATAATACCAATGAGCATTACTGAAATTTCAGATAGATCCCTTTTTTTTCTCCTTCTGAAACCTCTTTAGTCAGGTTGCTAATGCCCATCTTTTTCAGGGCAGTCTCATCTTTGAAACTTCCAGATGAATGTATCACTAAGTCATGCTTTCTGAGCTCTATAGAGTGTCAATACCGGTGATCCAAATCCTGAAAACCAGCTCAAGGTCTGCTCACGGCCTAGCAATGCCCTGCCTTCTAGGTATCAACTTCCCTCAGATTTTGCTTTTCTTGTTTCTGTGATAAAGTATCTTACTAAAGTAAAATTTAGGAAAACTGGAGCACAACCAGAGGCCGTTTTTAAATAATTACAACAACAAAGAGGGACACATTGAATCTCGGGTAGGGAGAAGAAAATCCCTGTTGTCAATAAACCTGATTATGTTTGAGGAAGTGGGGGATGGTATGATATAGGGGAGATCAGGGGAAAGAATTGACCAGCTCTTGGCAGAGGCCATTCAAGAAAGTGGGATTCTACTTTGAAGGACATGGATGTCGATGATGGCATTTAATGACCCAACACTTGACAGTTCTGTAAGTGAATGAGTTGGACCTTTCCATGGTAGTTGTTTTTCATCAAAAATGATCTGGTTACTGCCACAGATAAGATGGGAATCTTGAACTCACAGAGAAGATGAGGTCCCCACTTTATAGCTTAGATGGAGATACTGATGTGGAATGCTTTTGTTCAATAGGCTGCTGCAAACCTCCAAGCCTAGTGAGACCTCTTATTTCTGCTGTGGGATTCCAAGTATTCCCAGGACAGCGGCGATGAGAAGGTGTTGCTTGCCGCTAGTGTGTTGTTAACTGGGTTTTCAGTGTTCTGATACTTGGACTGCAATTTTAAACAGTGAGAATCACATTGTTCAAAGGCATAGAGGCACACCCAAAAAAGTAGTGTTGTGAACACACCATGTAAGACATACATGTGAACGAACGCGTTTCTATCATTCTATATCAGAATTTATTGAACAGAAAATTCACAAGGGGTAACACTTTCAGAGCAGCAATTTGCCAGATAACGCAAATTACCTTGGCAGTCTGGCTGAAGTAAAAATAGGTTCTTTTATTCTAATCTTAATTACTAATTTTAACTCCATAGAACACATTCCGTAAATCACTATTCATGTATATGTGTATTTTAAAGAATTAGTACAAGGAAAAGAGGCTAAAACAGACTTTAAAAGGTTTCAGAATGAGATGACAGAAATGCAAGTAGAGTCTGAATTGATAATAAAACTCAGCTGCTCCTGTGGTCAAGGGAGAGGCAAGGCTAGAGCAAAGCTTTAACACTGAGTCCAGCTGATGTAGAAAGGAAAAACTGAGTCAGAGCAGAAATGTCAGATCCATGGTCATATGGGTGAGGAGGTAATCAGGCAGTCTGCACCAACGGCTGGGGACCAAGCCTAGCAAAGAGACGGATGCTGTTTCATGATAGAATCTGATAATCTGAGCCTCTTTATTGTGGCAGTGAGACCAGTAAGATTATGGCTTAATAATTTATGATTATTAATTCATTCCTGTGTTTATTACATATGTGGTATTCTATTATACTTCCTTAAACACAAACACACTATTGTGGAATTGTTTGTTTGCTCCTTGTGCCTTTTTGGCCCAGTTTAATCTTCTGATCTTATCTTTCTGTAGAGTTGGCTTACTGGATATAATTCTTTGAATCCATTTTATCATAAAAATTTTTCCTTTCTCCTTCACCTATGACAGTTTTGCTGAGTATAGTAGTTAGGACTGGATACTGTTATCTTTCAAAGTTTTAGAACATCAATTCATGTCTCCGCAGAGAAATTTGCTGACTCTAATGGGTCTGCTGTTGTCTGAGACGTAATCGTTCTCTCTTGCTGATTTCAAAAGTCTCTCTTTGCTTTGTTCTGTACATTCTGTGATTTAACTATTATATAATGTGAAAATGTCTTTCTCAGGTTATATTGGATGTTCAGTGTGACTCCTGAATCGTTACAGGCAGCTCCTTCCATAAATTAGGGGAGTTTTCTTCCATGATCTTGTTAAACATGTTTTCTGTGCCGCTGACCTGGGTTTTTTTTTAAAATACATTTTATTTATATGTTCAGTTATTTTGCACTGTCCTGGAGTTCCTGTATATTCCATTCTTGCATATTTTTGGATTTGACATTTTCTCTAAGTACTAAATTTATTCACCTTGGCATCAAGACCTGATCTTTTTTTTCACTTCATCCAATCTGTTAGTGAGGCTTTTCTCTGAATTGTTTGAGTTCTTTAATTCTATAATTCAAGCTTTATTCTACTTTTGGTTTGGTTTTTCAGTGATTCTATCCCTTGAATAAATTCTTTTTTCATATCTTGAATTGCTTTCATTATAAATTCCAGTTTGTTTTTGTGGTCTTTATTCTGGTATTTATTCATGTCCTCTTTGAGTTCTTTGGTCATGTTTTTTTATTGCCTTTTTGAAAGCATTGTCTTGTCCATGATCTAAATCACTTTTCTTTGAGAATACTGAATTTTTGGTAGAGATTTCTTGTCCTAGTCAGTGTTCTACTGCTGCAAAGAGACGCCATGACCAAGGCAATTCTTAACACATTTAATTGGGGGCTTATGTATAGTTTCAGAGGCTTAGTTTATTATTATCATGGCAGCACGCATGATGCTTGAGCAGTAGCTGAGAGCTACATCCCAATCTGCAGAGTGGGTTTTTGAAACCTCAAAGCTCACTCCCAGTGGCACACTTCTTACAAGGTCACACCTACTGCAAGACCACAAAGCCACACCTCCTAATCCTGTCAAGAGTTCCACTCCTGCCTGAGTAATTACTCAAACAAATAAGCCTTATAGACACCATTCTTATTGAACCACATCTGTTTGGGTTGTTCCTCTTTTTGCAATGAAACATCGTAATGCGTCTTGATATTAAAACCTGCTTGTTGAATGGGTGTTTGAAACTTGGTTTCCTAGTAAATGAAACTTGTCAGTTGTATTGAGCTTAAGGTTTAGTCAAACCTTAAACAGCTAAACTGGGCTTGAACCATCTATCTTGGGCTTAAAGTTTAGTCTTGGGCAGTTCAGTTCTGGAGTCTGAATAGGGTTACAGAAGTACCCGTGGCCTATCTTAAACTAAGTGAGGTTTCTAAGCTCCAAAGCTGATCTTATGTAGAGTTTGAGGATTACAATCTTCAGGGGTCTGAGGGAGGTGTTCTCAGAGTTTCCTCAGATAATGGGTGCTAGTGGAATTGTCAGTAACAATCTGGGATTTCCTGTAGGAGGAGCTAAGGTGGGAGGAGTAAGGAGAGGAAGAGAAGGAGTAGGAAGAGGAAGAGGAAAAGGAAGAGAAGTTATAGAGAGTAGAGATGTAGGATCATGGAGGTGGATGTTCACGTGCCTGTAGCAGTCAAAGGTAGTTGGTATATCTAGGTTGGGTGTTCGATTACACTTCTGATTGTATGGGCATCTTGTTACTGATCATTACCAAATATATAAGCTTTTGGATAATTTAAGCATTACAGTCTCATTTTCCTGCTGGGCCTGCACGGATGGCAGGATTGTCTGGGCAATGCCCAGGCTTGCAGAGACAGCATAGAAGATTGGCAGAGCCATCTCCCACACTGGGGTCTCATGGGTGGCAGGGCTGATGTTTCTGGCTGGCCGTTTCTAGCTGCTGCGTACATGTGGCCTCTGGCAAAGAAACATGGCGGCTGAGCTTGGCCAAGCCGCCACAGGTTAAATGGTTGGCCTGCACAGCCCTACTTTTAAAAATAATTACAACAACAATTTCCTGTCTAAAAAGGAGGGCTAGAGTATGGGAAATGAGGTGTAGGACATATGGACTTTAGGTATGTTGCAAGGGTGGGTCAATCAATTACTTTTTTGTGCTTTTTGTAACATTCCATTAGTTCCTCCATCTACCAATATTGCAGCCAAAATTTGGGATGCTTTATTAGCAATTCCACAAGTTGAAAAACCCAAATAAACTTGAATACACTGGAGAATATATACCCTTTATCAATTTTAAAGTCCATCTTAAAGTACAGGTAATTGGATCACAGGATGGTTCTAGGTAAGGAAGGTTAGTTAGGGTTGGAAAAGCCATTCTCTATGTGGGTGGCACTATTCCATGACATGGGACTAATACAAAGGAGAAATAGAAGCAAGCACAAGCATTTACCACCTTTTTTATTAAGAACTTTGCACATGCTTTACTTTTACTTACCCTTCCTCATCCAACTCTTCCCAGATTCAACTGCCTTCATATTCCACTCTTTTGTACCCTACCTCCCCACAAATGACAACTTATCCTTTCCAAATATGCTAGTATGTGTAGCCTTTCACTGGAGTGTGGTCGACTTATTGATCGCAATACTTCGAGCACCTTGGAAGATGGGATGGGATATGTATGCACAATTTAGTACTGGAAATTATACAATCACTTATTCTATGTATGCTGGCCATTAGGGGTCTGTGCTGATCATTATCTACTGCAATGAGAAGTTTTATTGATGAGAGAGGAAATGCCTTATCTATGGGCATAATTATCAGTTGTTAGTAGGTTTACTACTATGTCCACTTAGCACAAATATTGTAGTAGGTTCTCTCCTAGGGTCTATGAGCTATCTAGTTGTAAGTTCTTGTTTTGATAAAGGATAAGTGAAGCTTGGAAAGTCTGTAAAAGCCAGACCTATTCGATGCCTTCAGCCAAACTGTGTTTTCTAAAAATAACAGGGCCATTGAATGAATTAGCTGATGGCAGCTGTGACTACTCACATAACACCTGTGCAAGATAAATCCAGGCAAAGATCCAGTACGGATCAGTGAGGGGCTTATAAACCTCAAAGCTTGGCTTTGGAGCTCCTGGCAGGTGCTGGGAACAGTGTTGGCCTCAGAAGCTTCCCATACTTCCGTCATTTGTCCAATAACACTCTATATAGAGGCAGTCATCAGCAGACTGAGTATATTTTAACAAAGAACACAGGAATTTGGGAGGCAGAAGAGGTAGTGATAGTGGAGAAATCTGACGAAAAGGAATGGAGATGGTATATGGCTAAGACACTTTATATACATGAACAACATTCTCAAATGATATAAAATTATCACAATAAAAATGGCTTTGAGGAATATTCAAGCTTAACTAGTTTCAGTAGTGATTAAATTCATGAATCTGGCTATCATAAAGTTTTCAGATGGACATCATCTTACTATGGAGAAGAATGAAACAAGACAGAAGGGTACTCAAAGGTCTTTGATTCTAAAAGCCACAGAGGTCTGCATCAGTATATCCTCAGGGAACAGAAAGGAGATGCTTTCTGGAGGTTATATGCGGTAAGGCTAACCCTGCATCTTCCATTTGTCTTTGCTATGAATACTGAAGAGGAATTACGAACAATGGCTTTCTCAACATTTCCTTTCTTTTCCATACATCTTGAACCACAGTTGGTTGGTTGTTACCAATCATTATTAATCTTGGAAATCAAATGTGCTTGGGCAAAAACCTTAAAAAACAAGAAACCAAAGGCCATCTATATTAGATATTTTGCTGAAGACTGATAATTACAGATTGTCAACCAATGTGAAATCCCACTCCTCACCCTGTCCCCCTGCGAACATTACTGTACTAAGTACTTTTCAAGCTCTTTAAGCCTTGTTCTAAACACAGAAGGACAGGTAGCAATCTCAAAGGGCTCTTTGCTTAAAAGTTTTTGTTGTTGTCGTTTTTAACCTCATGTGAATGGGTGTTTGTTCTGGTTCTGAAAGCCACAGGTTTCTGTGTCAATGGAGCAGTAGAGAACATGTCTGTGCACTCTAGGTGTGCAGTGCTCACAGAAGCCAGAAGAGGGAGTCATACCCACTGCAACTCATGTTACTGAGAGTTGGAAGCAGACAGGAGTTCCCTGTAAGAGTGGAACCTGGGATCCATTTCTCGAGACCCCAATAAAGAACTTTTTAGTTGACAGGTTAGTAAGGATAAATTGTGAACTCTCCTATATCCCCTACTAGTTCATGTGCTGCAATTAAGACACTTCACAATAACCCCCCGACGCTTCTCATGGCTTCCTTCCTTCAAAAAGTACTGATTTATCTTCAAAGGAGGGTTTTTTGTCTTTCTACTTGTACTATTATAAGAGAGTTACTATTATTGGAGTTAGTCTGTCAAGATTCTCTTGTGAAACTGAATGTAACTGTTTCCTACGACAATTATAACATGAGAAAACAGCCAACAGCTTTTAACTTCTCCCAGGATAGAAAAAGCCACCTGTGATCAGAATGAGGCGGCAGAGGTGGTACTAATCTACTTTTTTCCATAGAGGCTCTATAGTAGCTCAAACAAACAAAAAAACAGGAAAAGATTAAAGCAACAAATTATGTTGCTATGAAAGTTTTGATATTGTCTCTTTTTATTTTAAATAAACTCAGTACTTATATGGCTTTTTAGATATATGCAAATAATCAAGTAAGAACTGCAATTACAATAATTAATACGTGATGAAGTATCCAGTAACTAAACCCATCCTATCTTCTGAATGAGTGTATACGGATTGTGTTCCTACTATACTATGGCTCTGTTCCCATTAAAACAGGGATTGTGTCATTGGACAAAAACTACAGTTCTCACCTGGAAGGAGAGTAAGACCTTGTTTATTTTGGAGCCAACCTGAATGACACCTGTTATAGTAGCTATCTCTAGAAACAAACAAATGCCTAGTCACCACAAGGGACCCCACAACACACCATCTTAGGATTTCACTACAGCCCAAGTTGGTGAGAAAAGTGAATGTATTGGGTTTTCTTACAGACCAAATGGGAAGGGTTACTTACAATTGGGGGACCCAAAGGGGAAAATGTGCCATACAAATCATGGCTCAGGAATCCAGATTGAGATTACCCAGGTACAGTCTGACAAGGAAACATTTATAGTTAAAAGAACAATCAATCAATGAATCTTGAAAATACATTGTCTAAAAGAATAGGTTGGTAGATTACAGCAAACAGAAGTCTCTGCTATAGAACTCACATGTTCTTAGCTGACAACAGAGGTCTAATTTTCCATTCCCCCAAAAAGACACTGTGACATTCTCTCCAGTATGAAGACTTGGATGATAACTAAGATATAAAGAAAAGTAAAAAGCGTTTCCATATCCTTTGCCGTCTGACTTTGATTTCTGTTGCTGTGATAAATGCCATGACTAAGAAATAACTTAAGAGAGGAAAGGGTTTATTTCAGTTTAGGAATTACAGTTAGTCAACCAGTTCAGGCAGGGTGAGAGCTCAAGGGAAAAGCCTTGAGACAGGAATTAGAGTAGAAGCCACTGAGGAATTCTGCTTACTGGCTGGCTCCCTCTGATTTTTGGTGGCCAGAATTCTCATTCACTCAGAAGCACCAGTCCAGGGCTGGGACTGGGCATCAATCAACATCCAAGAAAACGTCCTACAGACACATCTGTAAGTTAGTCCAATCCAAACAACCACAGCTGAGCTTCCCTTAGAAAATGCAGAGAGATGTGAAGTCAAACAGTGAAGCTTACTGAATTCTTTGGTGTTGACAGAGATTTGAAACATTATTTAAAAGTTTGACACATTATCGGTACGTGTAGTTTCTCTCCAGTATGAAGTTTCTGAGGATAATTAAAGTACGAACAACAGGTAAAGGCCTTGCTATATTCTTTGTATTTTTTTCTCTCATGCTAATGCAGTGGCAAATAATAGCTAAACACCTGGCTATATTTTGCACATTTGTAGAGATTCAAGTGTGAATTCTCTGACATTAAGTACTGAATGACGAATGAAATCTTCATAATACATTTTACCAGTGTAAGGTGGTTCTTCAGTACCGATACTTTTGTGTTAATGTATGAGAAGCATTTGAAAGCCTTGTCAATTTGTTCCCATTTGTAGTGTTTCTCCCCCCCGTATAAATTTCAAGGAGGTTAGAAAGTATTGGTCAGTAGAAGCACTTGTCACATTCTTCTCAAGGGCTTGGTTTCTTTTTTACGATGGATCCATTATGTTGGATAAGATCTGAATAACCTAAGGCATATCCCTCATACTTGTAGGGTCTCTCTTGAGAATGAACTCTGGGATACTCTTTAAGGATTGAAGAAGAGTAAAGAATTTTCCAGCATTTCCCCTTGTATAGTATTTCTGAACAGAAAGAACTACCTTGTGCTGAGTAAGATTAAGAACTTTAGTAGACACTTTCCCACATTTGTGGTCTTTCTTACCAATATGGTTCTTCTGACGTTTAGAGAGTCCAAGTGAGTGCACAAGACCTGGCCACAGTCCTCGCATGAGGGTCATCTCCCTCCACAGGCTTAAGGTTTGGAGGATAGAAAACATTTTGCCATTCTTCACAAGGTTAAGAATTCTGTTGAGTTTGTTCTGAGGTAAGGATGGGTGAGTTAAAAAGCATTTCCATATCCTTCCCACTTGTAGGGTTTTATCCTGAATGGATACTCAGGTGGGTAGCAAGTTCTAAGTGAGCACTAAAGGCTTTGCCACACACTTCACACTTGTAGGGATTCTCTTGAGAATGAATCCTTTGATGTTCCTTAAGGCGAGAAGGATAGTAAAACATTTTGCCACACTCCTCACACTTGTAGGGTTTCTCTCCAGAGTGGACTATCTTGTGTTGAGAAAGGTATGAATGAGTAGAAAAGACTTTTCCACATTGCTCACACTTGTAGGGTTTCTCTCCAGTATGAATTCTCTGGTGTCTAGACCGTCCTGAGCGAGTACAAAAGTCCTTGCCACATTCTTCACACTTGTACGGTTTCTTTCCAGAATGAATTGCTAGGTGTTCCTTAAGGATTGAAGGATAGTAAAAGGTTTTGCCACATTCCTCACATTTGTAAGGTTTCTCCCCAGTGTGACCTAATTTGTGCTGAGTAAGGTATGAGTGAGTATAAAAGGCTTTGCCACATATGTCACACTTGTAGGGATTCTCTTGAGAATGAATCCTTTGATGTTCCTTAAGGCGAGAAGGATAGTAAAACATTTTGCCACACTCCTCACACTTGTAGGGTTTCTCTCCAGTATGAAATCTCTGGTGTTTAGCAAGTCCTTTGGGAGTACAAAAGACATTGCCACATATTTCACACTTGTAGGGATTCTCATGAGAATGGATTCTTTGATGTTCCTTAAGGCGAGAAGGATAGTAAAACTTTTTGCCACACTCCTCACACTTGTAGGGTTTCTCTCCAGAGTGGACTACCTTGTGTTGAGTAAGGTATGAATGAGTAGAAAAGACTTTTCCACATTCTTCACACTTGTGGGGTTTCTCTCCAGTATGAATTCTCTGGTGTCTAGACCGTCCTGAGCGAGTACAAAAGTCCTTGCCGCACTCATCACACCTGTATGGTTTCTTTCCAGAATGAATTGCTAGGTGTTCCTTAAGGATTGAAGGATAGTAAAAGGTTTTGCCACATTCCTCACATTTATAAGGTTTCTCCCCAGTGTGACCTAATTTGTGCTGAATAAAGTATGAGTGAGTGTAAAAGGCTTTGCTACATATGTCACACTTGTAAGGATTCTCTTGAGAATGGATTCTTTGATGTTCCTTAAGGCGAGAAGGATAGTAAAACTTTTTGCCACATTCTTCACACTTGTAGGGTTTATGTCCAGTGTGAACTATCTTGTGATGAGAAAGGTATGAATGAGTACTAAAGGCCTTTCCACATTGCTCACACTTGTAGGGTTTCTCTCCAGTATGAATTCTCTGGTGTCTAGACCGTCCTGAGCGAGTACAAAAGTCCTTGCCGCACTCATCACACCTGTACGGTTTCTCACCAGAATGAATTGCTAGGTGTTCCTTAAGGACTGAAGGATAGTAAAAGGTTTTGCCACATTCCTCACATTTGTAAGGTTTCTCCCCAGTGTGACCTAATTTGTGCTGAGTAAGGTAGGAGAGAGTATAAAAGGCTTTGCCACATATGTCACACTTGTATGGTTTCTCTCCAGAATGGATTCTCAGGTGTTTAGAAAGTTGCCAGCAAGTTCTAAAGACCTTGCCACATACTTCACACTTGTAGGGTTTCTCTTGGGAGTGAGTTATTTGATGCTGCTTAAGGTTTGAAGAACAGTAAAACATTTTGCCACATTCTTCACATTGATAAGGTTTCTCTCGAGTATGACCTATCTTGTGCTGAATCAGCGAAAGATGACTAGCAAAGGCTTTCCCACATTCTTCACACTTGTAGGATGTCACTTCACAATGAATTTTCATTTTAGATACTGAGTGGAGTGTACAAAAGGGACTGCCACATTCTTCACACTTGAAGGCTTTCTCTCCTGGATGAATTCCTGGGTGTTCAGAAAGTATTGAGCAAGTGCTAAAGGCCTTAACATAGTCTTCATACTTGTAGGGCTTCTCTTCAGGACAAAAGCTCTGGTCTGTAGAAAGTTCTATGGGAGCACAAAAGACCTCGCTACACACCTCAATCTTAAAGAGATTCTCTTGAGAATGAATTTTTTGATGCTCTGTAAGGTGAGAAGGATAATAAAACAGTTTCCCACATTCTTCACAGTTATAGAATTTCTGTCCAGTGTGTTCTATCTCATGCTGAGCAAGACATGAATGAGTAGAGAAGGCTCTTCCACATTCTTCACACTTGTAGGGGTTTTCTCCAATACAGATTCTCTGGTAGCTAGAATTTCCTGAGCAAGTACAAATGACTTTGCCACATTCTTCACACTTGTAGGCTTTCTCTTCCGTATCAATTATATGGTGCTCGGAAGGCACTGAGGAAGAGCCAGAAGCCTTACCACAGTCTTCACACCTGTAGGCATCCTCTCCTGGATCGGTTCTCTGGTGTTCAAGAAGGAGTGAGTCCCAATCACAGGCTTTGCCACATTCCTTACATTTATATGGTTTTATATCTGGTGAGTAAAAATTGAGATATGAATAAAAAGGGAGAAAGACTCTTTATACTTATACATATTTATATTGCTTTTGTACATGTTATACAATTTATAATGCTTATCTTTAATAGGCAGACTATTACTCATATTTTCACAGATAAATGAGAAATTATACATTTCCACACCTATATTCACTGCAGTATAATTTGAAAATGCAGTAAACGGAAACAATTTAAATTTCCACTGAAATAAGAGGAAGATCAAATAGAACACAGAAATAATGAAATATTACTAACAGTTGCACCATTAATAATAACGGGAATTCTTAAGGATATTATGTTAACAGAAATGGCCCATTAAAAATATATAAATTTATGACCAGATATACATAAAAATATAAATAGCTAAATATGAAAAATGTTATCTTAGTGGTGATTTCTGAGGTTGAAAGAATGTAGAAATACACACTTTATATCCTAAGTATAGTTTTAATTTAGAAGATACAAAATATTATACTGCATAGTAAGTAGGCTCTTCATAATATCATTAAGTATTATATTTCAAGAAGTCAGGAAGCTCTATGTTGGATTTTCACAAGAAAATAAGCATCTGAATCATATTATGAAAAGAAAAGGAGAAAAAAAAAAACTCAAGTTCACCTATAAAGATAGAATGGCTGCTGAAGGGACATATCAATCGAAGGCTGGATAAAATTGGCTTAAACTCTAAGAAGATTTGCTGAAAAGATAAGACAATCTTACAATAGGCAGTGCAGAAACTATATACTAGACTCATGGTAACACATGAAGTAGAAACACACATGGTTCTGATGCTCACAGAACCCACTGATGGGGAGGGGAGGGGGGGGGGGAGGGGGGAGGGGGAGGGGGAGGGGGAGGGGGAGGGGGAGGGGGGAGGGGGGAGGGGAGGGGGGAGGGGGAGGGGAGGGGGAGGGGGAGGGGGATATCCCACACATTCCACTGTGCTGAAGCGTTTAGTATTGTATATCCGATCCACAAAAACATACAGCTTACGTATAAACAAAGTATTTTAGACAAGCTAGACTTCAATAATAAAAAAATAAACGTAAAATAATAAAAAGAGATTCTGGAAAACAACTGGTAAGCTACTAAAAACATTCTTTTAGACATATAAAGTTTCAATCTATGAGATATATTCACAAAGGGTGTGTATTTTAAATCAGAGACACTGAGTGTGTGAGAGGAAAAAAACTGAGAAAAAATTATAATCATTCATAGCATTATAAAAAGATCTTAGTTACTATACATGTAAGTGATGTGAAAGAGATTTACTGGCAATTATATTGTATTATCATGGCTTCACACACAGGTCTTTAAACACATGTACACATGTTTAAAAGTATAAGGAAGAGTCAAATTCCATTGAAAAGCAGACTCTCAGCAAAATGACAAACTTTTTCAGTCACTGTAAACACAGGCAGAGTCCTTTGGAGGGGAAAAGTAGGAAGGAAATTTACGGCATCACATAAGATAGATGTCTTCTGACAGAAATGAGTAAGCAAATAAATAAATGGGGATATCTAAAAATTGATTTCCGTTACAATTTAACATCCCCAATGCGTTTCCGTTGGACCTCACACTCTGCCCTCTGACCCCCTCACTCATACACACCTGGGTGCATGCTGGTGGCTACTTGTCTCTTCTCATCTGAAGGCTCTTGTCCTTGCTCCAGAAACGTGACCAGGTATGGCTTAGAGAAAGCAAGACCTGTTTGTGGAAAAAAGGAATATGATTGTGTTATTCATCTGGGAAATGGCATGTATATTCCAGGATTCTGCTATTGTGGGCACGGGGATGATGTAACGAACATCATTTCCTTCGTTTACGAGAGATATTGAAACTCAAGGATATGTCTTGTGCCTGTGAACATTCCCACTAGAGTAAAGGATACTTCTTTTATATATATATTTTTTGTTGTTGTTGTTTTTTGAGACAGGGTTTCTCTGTGTAGCCCTGGCTGTCCTAGAACTCACTCTGTAGACCAGGCTGGCCTCGAACTCAGTAAAGGATACTTATAAGAAACAGCCAGGTTAAAAACAAAAAGAAAAACAAAATTATCTTAGTTACATCAACAATCTCCCCAGTTCTTCCTTGGATGAAGGCCCATAAACCTCACTGTTGGAAGATACAAGCTCCATGAGATGTCCTATAAAGTAAATTTAATATTCACCTTGAATTAAGAATTCACTATGAGCCGGGTGGTGGCACTTAATACTGAGTCTTAAGAGGCAGAGGCAGGAGGATCTCTGATTTCAAGCTAGTCTTACCTACAAAGTTTCAGGACAGCCAAGATGACAAAGAGAGACCGTGGCTCAAAGTACAAAACAAACAACAACAACAAACCCATACACTTATGCAGTGGGTTGGCCTAATGTTGTTTGTATTTTCATGTCAATTTGGGGCCCCAAGACTGGTTGCCCCAGAGAGTCTGCACGTAAGATACTGAGCGACCCTGCCCCAAGTTACTTCTAACTGGTAAATAAAGATGCTGACAGCCAATAGCTAGGCAGAAGAGACACAGGTGGGGTTTAAGTTTCTTGGGATATTGGGGAGAGGAGGACCATGAGGGAGAAGAACAAGCAGGAGAGGTGGAAGCAGAAGCCACCATGGGTTAAGGGTCAGGACAGTGTGGCCCTGAGGGCTGCCCAAGTCGAGTTAAGAGCAGCCCAGATGGAACATGGTAAATGGTAGGTAATAACTCAGGGTAATTGATAGGAAAGTGGATTCTGACAGCATGGATGGCAGGCAACTGCCCAGCTACCAGCTACAGTGCTGTTTAAGGCTTATTGTAAATATAAAGGCTATAAGTGTGTCTTTCTTGGGAACTCAATACCCAGAGGCAGGGAAGAAACCCCGGGTCGAGATTTGTAAATACTTTATACGAGACACACGCACGCAACGCACGCACGCAGCCGCGCGCAATTTAACGATGGAAGTGATGCTCACCCACGAACACAAGGTGGCTGTAGTTCTCCAGCATCACGTCCCTGTACAGACTACACTGAGCAGGCTCCAGACATTCCCACTCCTCTGCAGAGAAATCGATGGCCACATCCCTGAAGGACAGCATTTCCTGAAATAAGGACAAGTCAACCAACATCAGATTATAATAATAACCAATAATATAAACACCAGTAAGCATCCTGTACTAATGAATACATTCTGGGAACTACAGCAACAAGAACACTTCGTTAATACTTAAGATAACTAGACATCATTCTTACATTCTTTCACGTTCTCCCTTTTACCCTGTGTTGATCTTTCTTAAACACGTATTCATATGTTTACCATATTCATAATGCAGCCTTTGAAATCAAGACAACTTTATTTGAGTCTGCTGAGTTTAAGAACTATGATTTGTGATTCTAATTACTATTTTCCCTTATTTATTTTTACATTCTAGTATTGGATTGCTTTTCATCTCATTGCATAAAGTTCTCAAATGGCCAACGACGCCAGTACATTATTTCTTCTGTTCTATGGCTAGGTAATAGGAAATCATAGATTTACATGTTTAAAGGGGTATTTTGCTATAGGTAGACTCATCGTTGTCTTTACATCAATTTAAAAACGATCATTTCCTTAAACACTTAATGTTGCTAAGTTTAAAAAGTCCAAAGTTAGGCCAGGGGTTCTAATGCCTGTCTTTAATTTCAGAACATGGGAGGCAGAGGCAGTTCCAGGCCAACCTGATTTACACAGCAAGTTCTAGGGCAGCCAGCACTACATAGAGAGACCAGACCCTATCTCAAAAAAACAAACCAAACCAAATATGTCTTCTACTCTTTTATATGTACTACAAAATGGTAACTTACAGTCACCGTTCTGGGCAACATTTACTATTAAGCTCCTTCCTTTTATTTAACTGTATAAGAGCACCGACTGACCAATATTTTCCAATGCCTCCCTTTCCTGATGGGCAAAATCATTATTTCTCCGACTTCTGTAAGTTAAAATTCTTAAGACTCAACCTGTGTTTGAGGTCATGTGATTACTTGTCTTTCTGTATCTGAAATAATTTTTAGTCTCTTTTATATTGACCCAAACTACAGACTTTCATTGTTTTCTGTGAGTAAACAGTTCATCACAAACATGTGCACCACAACGTCACTGTCAAAGACTAAGTAAATTATAGAACTTAGATTTCAGGCACATTTGGATGACCTCAAAATTATAGAAAAAGAAATATAAAGTAAAATGTAAGCGTTCTTGCCAGAGGAGTTCTGAGATCAGTTTTGTAACTGAAATGAGTAAAGAGAACTTCATGGATCAGAAAAACAGATCTAGTAAAATAATATTTACCCTCGCCGCAGCACTAGTGAAAGGAGAAGGAAACCATAACAAAGCATCAGAAAGTGCGTGCGGCTCTAATAACAGGAAACTGTGCAGAGACTGCATCATATGAGGATGGCACTTTTGCTCTTTTGAATGACATTTATTTAATGAGGTGACACCACTTAGACATGTGTTTGAGAATGAGATAGTTGTTGATTCCTCTATCATTTCCAGTTACTTATAATTTCTTTTGAGATTTGCTTTATAATTTTTATTAACTTGTCAACATTCTCTTAATAATTCCCCTTTATAAATTCCCTGTATGGATTCCAGGTATGAAGCCAAACTACACTTAGTGGTTTAGGAAAACTCATGTTGCTTTGCTTTTCCTAAGTGGGCCGGCAAGGCAGTTTGGAGGATAGCCTCCAATTTCCTAGCCCCTATCCTAGGATGTTAATCCTGGCGGGTGATGGCGCTTCTGGCCACCCGCCAGAGTTCTCTGGATTCTCGAATGAAAGACACACATGCTAATTATGTTACCCAAAAAACTCTGGTTACATATCCTACATGTAGGCTAAAGGAAGCCTGCCCCCAGTTAGCTGATTGGGAAATAAAGTTGCCAAGGCCCAATGGCAAGGAAGAACGAAAGAGGTAGGATGTGGGACTGCGTAAGGGTATCCTGGTTCTTGGCTGGGCATGGGCCTAGAACCCCGAGACTCCAAGGGAGAAACGGCAGGAGTTCGGCCACGCCCCCAGAACTCAGGGTCCTGAAAAGCAGTCTAATCTCCATGGACCTACATTGTTCAGTCACGAAGGTCATTAAAGCCCCTCCCAAAGCGCACAGGTAGAGGGTGTAACTACAGGCCTCAGGCCCTAGAGATTTACATACTAATGAAGGTCAGAGGGCGGAGCCAATTAACCATTCCTCCCCCTTTCTCCCTCCCTACTTAACTCAGGTCTGCCCTAAGTTTGGGGAGGTACATCCAGATCCATCTACTATCTGCCATGACAATAAAGCCTTATGGAACCAAGGACTTCCTTGTATCATTGGGGCCTGCCAGGCCTGCCGCCACCGAAGCCTCCAGCACTGGAACCTGGGACCTTCCTCCGGTATGTGAGACAGGCTGCCTGGAAGCCTCCAGGCAGCCTCCACCACGCAGGCCCCGGTCCACTGCCTCGAAGGCCCCAGGCCGCTGCCGTGTGGGCCCAGGGTCCTGCTGCGGTCGCCTGGATTCTTCCCACATAATGGCGCGACCAACGTGGGGCCCCGAACAGCCACGCAACTACAGACAAGCTAGCCGAACAGCCGTCTCTCAGACAACCACCAGGACCCACATCTTCAAGCAAGCTAACCAGGCCGCCAAGTCTGCTAAGCAAGTACTGTAACCAAATCTCTCCCTCGGGGTGCTGCCAGGGCCTCTTTCTTCCCTCCCTTTCTTGTTTCTCTCGGCATGTGGGATGTGCCCACATGCCCCCAAGTCTCAGTCCTTCCCCAGCCTCAGAGCCCAGGGCTTGAGACCAGTTGATCCCTAGCCGCCTACGGGCAAAGGGATCCCCAATTCCCCCTCTTTTCTCTCGGCTGTGGATTGGCTGGTCATGCGCCCACATGCCCCCAAGTCTCAGTCCTTCCGAGGCCTCTCAGTGGTTTGAGAGCCCAGGGTTTGAGACCAGTTGGTCCCTAGCCGCCTTCAGGCAAAGGGATCTCCAATCCAAGTGCTCTGCACCCCCGTGGAACCAGACTGAGTTTGTTCCCCGTCCAAGTACGAGCCCGGCCATGTCTACTTGGTGCGGTGTGAGACGAACACAGCTAAACCTTCTGTGGCCCTCCTTTTCTCTGGTGTTGCATGGAATAAACTCAGCCAAGATCCCGTGCACTCCTGCCATGCTGAACTACCATCCCAGCCTACTGCGTCATGGCAGACACATGGACCCACAGTAGGACTTTTAGGATTCCTGGATAAGAAATGCAAGAAAGAAGAGGGATTCTGCCTTGAGAGGGGGTAGGACTGACCATACCATGACAGGGAAGCAGAGAGATTAAAATTAAAGAGTCTGCTGATATATAAGAACCAGGGAAAGCGGCTCCAGGGGCCACTCCCCCAATTGGGTCTGGGGCAGCAGAGATGAAATATACATTTTAAAAAATGTTAACTAAGGAATACCGGAAGGGAGTGTGTGCTAGCCACGGAAAGGTTTGGAAGTGCCCAACCATTGAGCTAATAAGGCATATTGTGTGTGTCTTTCATTCAGGAATCCAGAGAGCTCCAACGGGCAGCAAGAAGTACGATTGTCCGCTGAGAGCCAGGGTGGATTAACAATTCACTGCTACAGAAAGGCATCTAATTTCTTAGAACACATTTGAAGGTCCTATAAATTCTAGCTCAAGATGGGTGATCACTGTTATTCCCAAAGGCCAAGAATGAATAAGTACTATATGGAATACAAATAGGGAGACATGGATCAGACAAAGGAAAAACAAAACATCCCAAAGATGCCCTGAACACCCTACCTGTGTTAATTATCTAAAGGAGAATTCAAACTACTAAATAAAAAGGTAAGATACTATCTCCATAGGTAAATAAGAACGTCGGAAATCAACCATGCAATAAAATATGAGAAGCACAATGACAGAGCTGCAAACGCCATACTGAATGGAAATAACAAAGGAGCAAACACTACAAAGACTCTGGCAGAAGGAAGGACACCTCAGCAAACAGAAAGCTGCCAGAGGTTACAAAAGCGTGACAAAGAGTCATTAAGAACACTGAAGGCCTGTAAGGAGACCCAGCAGGTCAGTACTTGGAGCCCACTGTAATGACCTAGTACCAAGGGACAGCGTTTTTTAATTCTGTTCCTTCACCGGCATAGCATGGTATGTGGTCCTACATATACAGATTTATTAAGGAAAGAGAAGAATATAAAGAAGAAAGTAAAAGAAAGGACTGGAAAAAAAAAAAAAAACTTAAGAGGGTGTAAAAGATTTATGGAACACTCTCCATAGAATAAAAGAAAAAGAGGAAACCAGGATGGTGTTGCCTGTTTGTAATCTTAGTTCTTAGATGGTACAGACAGGGGTACCAAGTGTTCAAGGCCAGCCTCACCTGCATAGGGAGTTTAAGGCTAGTCTGTGAGATGTGAAGACCTCTCTTATTTTAAAAAATAAAAACATTTAAAAAAGAAAAAAATTACGTTTTAAGAAATTTTTAATAACTTACACTATGTGAAACAAGTGATGGACACTAATTAAAACTTCCAAGAAATGCTAGTCTAGGTTAACACTGAAGAAATTCAAGAAGGCTGAGCACGCTGTGTAAGCAAGAATTCTGATAGGAGCAGGAGAACAGCTCCTCACCAGGAGGTGCTTCTGTCAAATCCTTAGTAGTTTACCTCAGCAGGAATAGCGGCTGGGGGAGGTGAGCAATGTTATGTCACTTGCTATGGAAAGAAATGAGCAACCATGGATACACAGACAAAGCTGCTTCCGAAAAGACCTGGAGAGCAGAGAAGTCAACAGAACCCACAGCCTGTGGGAGAGCAGCAAGGAAGAGAAACTTACACATTGGAAACAGTCTCCTGACAAAGCAGCAGAGGGGAACTGCAAGGAGTATGTCGACAGACAGATTCTCAAGTCACAAGTAGAATGACAAAACAGCTAAACCCAGTCTCCCCCAACACCCATCCCTTTGCATTTTTTTTTGAGGCAAGGTCTCAAAATGTAGCTCTGGATATCCTGGAACTCATCATGTAGATGAGGCTGGCCTACCTCTTCCTCCTAAATGCTGGGATTAAAGGCATGTGCCACCTGCCCCAGTCACTTCTTAAGAGACTCTGTTGAAAGCATCTTCACAAGGTGAGAGATGAGAAGAAACACACCTTCCAGAGACGGCAAGGGCCGGGTGGTAACTTCCCTTCTTTGGAACGGAGGCTGGTCCTAGACACAAGGCTAGACCAACGGAATGGAGAAAGGATAAGTCCGAGAACTCTTGCATACCATGCCTGTGTCCCTCAAAGATACTCCTTTATTGAAACCAAACAGCCGTGACTAGCAAGAGCTTATGCAGATGTGAAAATCAGACTGGACTCCTAGTTAGCTTCTAGCTACTAGTGACTCCATTTTGGATAGAGTATCCTCGGATTAAAGAACATGCTGCCTTAAAAACACAACAAAGGTATGATAAAGTAACCAACCCGTAGGTCTCTGGCCCAGTTCTTGACCCACATGTATGTCGTGACATGCAGCAATCATTAATTCATGTTTTTAGCTAACACATTTTGCAATACCATGACTTAGTGCCTATTTGGAACATTGAACATGGTATGGAAGACCACAGGTGTCATTTACTTGCAAACTAATATGCTTTTAAAATATGTATTCCAAGTAACTAACACATACTTTATTCTCTATGTTCAATGTACAAATCTAACAGTGGTTTATATTATTCAGTACAATGTTACCACTTGTTCCTGAAGAAATACTAAGTGCAGCCCATCCTGTAAACAGTTGGGGCTCAGAATCTCATCCGTTTTATTTAATTCTTAGATAGCTACTACCTCAAAGAAGATAATAATTGCATGTCTTTGAAAAGGTCTGCCAAACAATCTGACTCATACTTTTTCGACTCAAAATATGACACCACATTTGAACACAACTACAGATAGACCCAAGAATGGAAATATTTATAAACCAAAAGGAGAAAAAAAAATGCTAAAAATCCATGCTTCACATTTTTCATTCCTTGCATGTTTCTGTCTCCCATCCAAATCTATACAAATAACTTCTGTATCTTCTCTCCATGATACCTGACAGATGTCACACAGACGACCAGAACATCATCATCCTATAAACTTTTTTTTGGAGTTTTCCCAAGGACAACGTGTCTAACACACAATATCCCTATATGTGAGTTTCTAAAATGATAACTCCTTCCCTCTTATCTTCACTTACACAAACATTAGAATACAAAGAAAAGAGCCTTACAGAGAGGGGCAACTGCACATCGTGAAAGAGGAAGAAAGCAGCTTTAGCCTTTTACTGGCTGAACGTGAAGGACAGAGGAGAATGTGGCTGTCATGACCCACATACAGAACTGGAGCACTGTTCTGGATGACTATAAGAAAATGTTCCACACACAATTGAACCTGTTGTGCAAGTACTGGGCAAGCCATCCAAGCCCCATAGAAAGACAGAGGAATGTGAACACGGGAGGGCTGCATCCATCGAAACTGCAGTGGAAAACTGGGAAATGACTGAAGTCTCGGACGGGAAGGGAAGGAGCGGATTGGAAGAATCCAGAAAAGAACGGAAGAAAGCACTATGAGGTCATGACAGAAACGAACAGAGATCGAAACCCAAAGCTAACAAATGCTCTCTACAAATAGGCAAAGCAAAGAAGAAAATTGTTCCCCACGGAGCAAACTGTTCTGTATCTAATCTCCAAAATGTAATCTCTTTAACAAAAGTTTGTTAGTGAAAAAAAATATTAAATTCCGTGTCAAACACAGCCAAAAGAACTTTTCAACCACATGTAGACATTTTGAAAATCAGCAAAGTGTCAATTGGATGGGTTTCTGTCTGGTTGCTGGTGCTAAGTCGGATGGCAGGAACCATAAACGTATTTAGTACATCCCTGTTTTAGAATATTTTTGACAAGGCTCATTTCACGTAGACTGACCTTAAACTTTCTAAGCAGAGTGTAACTGTGAACTCCTGATTTCCTGCTTTTGCCTCCCAAAGTCAAACGGCAGAGTTACACCCCAGAATATGCTGCAACCACAGGTGTGCCTACTTAACACTATGCAGACGTGAAGGATCTAAACGTTGTAAGTCAGCAGGCTGCGGCATCACCTATGATGTAAGAGCTCCGATGCCTCAGGCGGTGAAAACAGTTAGGTTCCCACGGATCAGTGATACTTACTGGGCAGTATCTGTATTTTAATTATAGTTACAAAAGCCACGGAAAATTCCATATAAGTAAAGACCATGTTTCTCATACAAGACTTAAGAGAAAAAAAAAAAATCGCACAGTGAAATGAACCAGAATCAAAGTCTGTGCAGCTCAGCAGTCATAGCAGACATGCTAACATAGCATGGTCATTTGGAACGGAAGCTGTGGAGATGTACATTCATTTTATACTTCAACTAGGAAAGCTTAATAAATTTGTTTTCTTTAAAAAAAAAAAAAAAAAAAAAACCTCGCCGGGCAGTGGTGGCGCACGCCTTTAATCCCAGCACTTGGGAGGCAGAGACAGGTGGATTTCTGAGTTCGAGGCCAGCCTGGTCTACAGAGTGAGTCCAGGACAGCCAGGGCTACACAGAGAAACCCTGTCTCGAAAAACCAAAAAAAAAAAAACAAACAAAAAACAACATGTTTTGTTGTTGTTTGTGACAGGTGTTTCTGTGTAGCCCTGGCTGTCCTCTAACTTGTTCTGTAGATCAGGCTGGCCTCAAACTTAGGGGTCCACATATCTCTGCCTCCCCGGTGCTGGGATTAAAGGTGTGCATCATCAGCACCAGGCTACAAGAACACCCCGTTCCTTATGAGTAGACTTTAATGCCATAAGCCAGTCGCTAGCACACAAACACCTGGCTTGACTGAAGTGTGACAAAGTAAGAAAGAGCACAAAAGACTGTGTGAAACACATCAGAGAACCCTACAAAAATACTTTATGGATTTATCATGAAGATTTGCCCATGCCCAGCATAAAGAATCTCTTAGGAAGCAAAATGAATAGCTCCGTCACTGGGTGACTATCAGATCTTTCAAAGTACATATTTAAAATACATTTTTTGAAAATATAGATGGGATAGAAGTTTTATGTTTATGTAATAATTTATGTATTGATTTTATAGTCATGTATAGTAAAAATTATTTTTTACCAATTGTTCAAAACCAACCAAACAAACAAAATAAAAAAGAATCAAAACAAAAAGACTGTGAGCAGCCACTGTGTACAAACTACGGGACCCGGAGTGAACTTCTCCAAATTCATCTTTTATTCTTTTGACACAGTATAAATACTTGGATAAACGGTTCCAGAACTGTTTAAGGAGAATCATGAAATGCAGATCCCACATCTAGTGACAGTCAGTTTTAGACACTGTCCACAGTAGACGACAGAGGAAAAGCATAGGATCAGAGAGGACTGTAAGCAGTCTGTCAGGTATGCAGGGCTATTTCTCTTTCCCAGAGAAACTCAAACACCTTTGTCTCCTTACTGTCAATCCCTAGACACATTTGTAGCCTCAAGTCAACATCTCGCACGAACTAATGACATAATTCCCAACGGAATTGGATGAGTTATTATTCTCTAGTACAGTGTAGGATCAGTAATTTCTTGTTTTGCAAAACTAGAATCTTTTCCTTTTTCATTCTAGCTCTGCATTGGCAGTGTTAGTCTGAGGATTCAGGTCACAGCGGTGATCATGGAGTATTCC
Source organism: Mastomys natalensis (assembly GCA_021653895.1). Classification (NCBI taxonomy): domain Eukaryota; kingdom Metazoa; phylum Chordata; class Mammalia; order Rodentia; family Muridae; genus Mastomys; species Mastomys natalensis. The sequence continues at coordinate 251,345 of JAJTUV010002647.1, read as the reverse complement.
TATTTAAAACAGCAGTTCATAAATCTAACTCTGTTCCAAAGAAAATTGGACTACCATCCCTCGCAAAACTCTCTATCCTTGGAAACTAGTAACTTTATGAACTTCTATCAACGCAAACTAAAAGTACTAGGCCGACTATAAAGTACAGGAGGGGCCAGACCTCCACTTGGTCTAGGTGTCCTGAGAAAACTGACAACAGCGGGGAAGGCGTGGGTCATCTAGTCCATAGCCAATCTGTAATGTGTAAGCCACCCAGGTACAGGTCGTGAGCAGACCCGCCTGCCAGAGCAATCCTGGATTTTCCACACTTAATTCCTTTCCTACCAAGCCAGCCCCTATAACAGAAGCTCAGGATGGACCCAGGAAGCCAACCCGTGCTCACAGAGCGTTCACTTGCAGCACCAACTGCACGCCCTCTCCCCGGCCCCAACAGGCTTCCAGACGCTGTGGCCCAGTCTAGGTCAGGAAGGCTCCACCAAGTCTGCTCTTCCCGCCTCGGGGCCACCCCTCCTCCGCTCCCTCCGAGCCGGACCCGCCCACGGTCCCTCCGACCTGCATAGGTGCGCGGCACCCTGGACCAACCTCCATGTCAGCGATGCAACCTGAGTGCGGAGCACGACCAGAGAATCGCCCAACTTTGCGAGAAAATGCACTAGTGCAGACGCAATGCGGAAGTGCCGTTTCCACAATGGCTTCTTGTGCAGCGATACAACGGAAGACTACATTTCCCACAAGTCTGTGCGACGAGGCGCCAGGAACACGGGCTGGTGACGTACATCGTTTCCTGTGTTTCTCCCCTTCTGCAGGTATGACAGATGGAAACACGGGGTCCTTGCACTGGGACAGCTATAGGGAGTCAGGCTGCTTAAAATCCCGATTCACTACAGGAAATGTTTGAATGTTAATCGCGCCTTTGACAGTAATGTTTGCTGGGTTTGCTGGTTATTTCTGGTCAATATGTTCCGATTTAAAACTCAACGTCTACTTAAGGGATTTATTCCATGTGTAAAATTAAACGTTGACTCAGTTTACCTTTAAATCACCAAAAAAACTGTATGGAAATGACCACTATCTCTTTAAGATGATTTTGCATCACCCTATTTGGTACTCCCTGTCTTCGAAGCTGCTCAGGAGTTAAGGCGGAAGGATCCCAAATTCAAGGCTAACCTGGGCAAAAAGTACAAGCTACAAAAAGGGTAACTGAGCATCTTAAGGGTAAAGCCCTTGCTTGCCTGAGATGAAGGAGGCCTTGGTTATAAATGCACCACTACAATAGACAATCTTGTCCGGTAGTAAAATAAAATAACCAGTGTGCCCCAGCTGGGAAAAAGTCTTAGTGTGAACATTGAATCCATGCAGTGTTGTGCATGGGTCAAGGCACACAGATATGATTTAAAATCATAGAACGAAATTAAAAGTCCAGCTTTCTAGAATTTACTGTAAGGAACTCAGAGAATCCATCTAAGAAGAATTTTTTCATATGCCTGCAATCCCCTTTTCATGTATTAACCCATTAGTCTGTGTAAGAAATGTAATTTTTTTGTGAACTGTAGCAGGACACCAACTCCTGGTCTATCATCCATTGTAGAATTTATCTCTGAATTAGGTTTTATATTTCCTCAGTTTCTACTTTCTTCTTTGATTCTGAAGTTCTTCCTGTCACAGAATTTTAAATGTCAAGGCTATCTACCTTGAACTTGCCTCACTTCTTCTAACTGGGGACATAGAGATAATGAATGAATAAGCTGGATTGGCACCAACGGGCCTCCTATCTCCTCTTGTGCCCTTTCCCCAGCTTGAGCAGGCCTGAGAGATCTTGCTTACCACAGCAGACCAAAACAATAGGACTCAGGTGTTAAACATCTTGGCAGACCCACAACCTGCTACAGGAGCTGAGATGAATAGACTGCCTGCTGAACTTGCCTTGAGACACCTCCAGCCTGAGATTAAGGATGGATTCCCCTCACCCACGCCGGGCTGAAGCAGAAAGGGGTTAGGTGGTGGAGGTGGGGCTTCCCCTTAAGTTGAAAGATGAATATTAAAGCATTGAGCCTTGATCAGAGACCTTTTCCTGGCTTCATCTCTTCCCGCCCTCCTGTCCCTTCTTCCATTCCCAGCCTCTCTTTCAGGTGAACCGGTTGACTGTGCCACTGGCAGCAACATCCTCTTAGAATATCTAGTGCTGTACTGGATATGCCAAAGACCAAAGCATCAGACTTCTTTAGAAGGAAGAGCCATATCTTTGTGATGAACAAGGAAGCTAAATCTCGGCTGAGAAAGAAAATCAATTTTTTTTTTAATCACCATAAGAAACTTGTGTCCTTTTTTATTCTTTCCTGAAATGATTAAGAAGTTTTAATAACTGTTTGGGGTGGCTGAGAGATGGCTCAGCAGTTAAGAACACTGGCTAACCTTCCAGAGGTCCTGAGGTCAATTCCCAGCAACCACATGGTGGCTTACAACCCTCTGTGATGGGATCCAGTGCCTTCTTCTGGTGTTTCTGAAGAGAGCCACAGTGTACTCATGTAAATGAAATAATAATAATAAAAATAACTATTTGGTATAAAATACCAATATTTCTATAGATAGAGAAGAATGAATAACAGTCTCCTGTAAATATGAGTTCAATTTGGAGAGGAGACTGTGAATATCTCAAGGTCTATGAATGATTGGTTACTTCCACCAGCCCTTAGTGATGAAAACACATACTAAGGTACTGGGTCCTTTTTGCTTTCATTTTAGAAGAATATAACTTCTACAAATAACACCCATCTCCATCACACAAATGATCACTTTCTGAGAGAATCATTTATCCTAGCAGACATGCAGATGTTTTCATTTCACAGTATTCTCATGTTCCCATAGAAATAGTAAACATATCACCCAGGAGTTAAGTCACATTTTATGTAGGGTTGAACTGGAAATTTTGCCATTAAAGAATATCAAATAATTCAACAGATGTATCTGCCTTAGTCAGGGTTTGTATTCTTGCACAAAACATCATGGCTAAGAAGCCAAATGTGGAGGAAAGGGTTTATTCAGTTAACTCCACAGTGCTGTTCATCACCAAAGGAAGTCAGGACTGGAACTCAAACAGGGCAGGAAGCAGAGCTGATGCAGAGGCCATGGAGGAATGTTACTTACTGTGTTGCTTCCCCTGGCTTGCTTTCTTATAGAACCCAAAACTACCAGCCCAGGGATGGCACCACTCACAGTGGGCCCTCCCACTCTTGATCACTAATGAGAAAATGCCTTACAGCTGGATCTCATGGAGGCATTTCCTCAAGGGAAGCTCCTTTCTCTGTGATAACTCCAGCTTGTGTCAAGTTGACACACGAAACTGGCCAGTAAACTGACTTTGTCAACTTGACACATAAACACATCACTATTAAGCCTCAACCCTTACTTTCTTATTCAGTCCCAAGATCTAAATAACTTTAAAAGTCCCACAGTCTTTACAAATTCTTACATATAAAAATTCCAATCCCTTTAAAATATCCAATCTCTTTTAAAAATTCAAAGTCTTTTTACAATTCAAATCTCTTAACTGTGGGTTCCACTAAAATACGTTCTTCTTTCAAGAGGGAAAAATATCAGGGTATAGTCACAATCAAAAGCAAAATCAAACTCTAACCGTCCAGTATCTGGGACCCACTCACGATCTTTTGGGCTCCTCCAAGGGTTGGGTCACTTCTCCAGCTCTGCCCATTGTAGCACATACCTTGTCTTCTAAACTCCACTGCTGCTTTGGCTGTTCTTGGTGGTCATCACATGTACTGCATCTCCAAAACACTGCTGTCTTCCACTGCAACTAGGCTTCACCAATAGCCTCTCACAGCTTTTCTTCATGGTGCCAAGCCTCATCTCCTTTGCATGACTCCTTCAGTCCTGGGCATCAATTGCAACTGAGCTGCACCTTCACCAATAGCTTCCATGGCCTCTCCCGGTGCGAGCCTCAGCTGCTCTTCATGACCCCTTCATGCCTTCAAAACCAGTACCACCTGGGTACTCTTACACATTACCAAGTTCCACTGCAGTATGAGATACAACCCTGGTTATCCCTGGAACACAGCCTCTCTGTGCTCTCAGAAAACACTTCCCAGAAGTTTCACCTCAATGATGTTAGTCTCTTTTAATCACCCCTAATTTCTTAGCTCCTGCTAACCAGCATCAATAGTCCTAGTAATGCAAAGATTTTGCTTTAGTAGTTCTGGTATCTTGTTAATCACAGCTGATTCTTTAGCCCCAGCGAACAAAACCCTAGAAACTTCACAATCAAAACAGAACAGCCCTGATAAGAGTCTTTAATCTTCCCTCTGAAATTTCACAAGCGAGGCCCCCATCTTCTGCACTGTTCTCAACATTATCTTCCAAGCTCCTACAGAACATCCCACAGAACTCTTAACATCCCAATGGCTCTTCTAGCCCAAAGTTCCAAAGTCTTACCACATCCTCCCCAAAAATGGTCAGGTTGTCGCAGGAATACCTCACTATGCTGGTAGCCAATTTGTCTTAGTCAGGGTTTTATTCCTGCACAAAACATCATGACCAAGAAGCTAGTTGTGGAGGAAAGGTTTATTGAATTTACACATCCGAATTGCTGTTCATCACCAAAGGAAGTCAGGACTGGAACTCAAGCAGGGCAGTAACCTGAAGTCAGGAGCTGACGCAGAGGCCATGGAAGGGTGCCATTTACTGTGTTGCTTCCCCTGGCCTGCTCAGCTTACTTTCTTATAGAACCCAGGAGTACCAGCCCAGGGATGGCACCACCACAATGGGCCCTCCCACCCTTGATCACTAATTGAGAAAATGCCTTCCAGCTGGATCTCATGGAGGCATTTCCTCAAGGGAGGCTCCTTTCTCTGTGATAACTCCAGCTTGGGTCAAGTTGACACACAAAACCATCTAGTACAGTCCTTTAATTATCAAGAATTGCAAGCATTTTTGTATTTGAGACAGATTTTCATATAGCCCAGGCAGACCTCAAACTGCATAGCTGAAAAACTCATACTCATAAAATCCCTACTTCTACTCTCTAACTGTTGAGATTATGCAACATCATAGCTATCTATCTGTTGGGAGCCAAGTCCTAGCAGAAAGCAGCTTGCAGCTATCTTGGGTCATATACCCTGACAAGAGACTTGTTTTTCAACAACCTACAACAGCTGAGCACACTCTGAATAAACATCTTGTTTTTCTCATACATATCTTGTTTTGTTGTTTAGTGTTGGCAGCTGCAAGGCACACGTGGTAAAGTGTCTCCAGCTGCACTTCCCTGCTTGTGCTTATATATACCTATGATTTTTTTCTTTCAATAAATGGGACCTGATCAGACACCCTGTCTTGTCTCCATTCTTCGAGTCTCTTGCCTCTCCATCCCCACTCTCTCTCTTGCAAACCCCATTGACTGACCGCTCTCTGGTGGGGTCACATGGTGCTCAACGAGAGTCAGTGAGAATGAGAGACCCAGTGAGGAATGTTACTGGAAGAAGGGTCGACTGAAAATTCAGAAGTGAAACAAAGGTGATTGCCGCAGGAAACTGCTGCTTCGAGATCACAAAGTCATAGTAACGAAATGGGCAAGATATGTCAACAAAACAATGAGAAAGCTTTTTTTTTTTTTTTTTTTTTTTTTTTTTTTTTTTTTGGTTTTCGAGACAGGTTCTCTGTGTAGCTCGGCTGTCCTGGAACTCATGTAGACCAGACTGGCCTCGAACTCAGAAATCCACCTGCCTCTGCTCCTAGTGCTGGACTAAAGAGTGCGCCACCATGCCCGCGAGAAAGGCTTTAAAGACGTGAGAAGTAAATTGCAGGCTGCTCTGAGTCAAGAGAGCCAAACAGATAAATAGATAAATAGAAGGCTGCTCTAGGCAGAGAGCTGAACAGAAAGATACTGTTAATCAGTTGTTTTAGATTGATTTAACTTTCAAAATGGGTGTGATTCTGAGTTGTGTAGTTATATTTTTCCTCTGGATAAAAGGTCAGTGTAAAGGTTTTTCTGGTTATTGACTCAAGGATATGCTGACTTGGGAAAAAAGTGTTTTTTCTATGTGTTTTCAGAAGAGGTCCTTAAAGTAGTAGTTATATCTCCCAGAATTATATGGATTAGACATGACAGAGGCAGGCCTCCAGAAGACTAGATTCCAGAGAATCAAACAAAATAATTTTCTTGATGATACTAAAATTTGCTTTGAGATTTGTATATCACAGAATATACAGCTTTGGTGAATCTCCTCAAACATGCTAAGCTGACCTGCTTGAACTCCTGATGTCCTGGGCTTCCAGCTGGATCCAGTTAACCACAGAGACATCAGAGGCTTATCAATTTACCTTTCCCCTCACCCCTCTTCTTATATCTCAACACCCATATTCAGCTTGAAGAAGTTAATGAGTTGGCACCCCAATTCCCTTGGCTTGGGGACTGAGGTGGTTAATATTAGGCTGTTTTTCTAGGAAAAAGTAATGGTTTTATTGGAACAGGGAGGAATAGCTAAAATTGATTACATAGCCATAATCTATTGGTAGAAGTCTGTATAACTGTTACTAAGCTGATGCAAATTCAAGGGTTTCATTGGTATAATTTCTTCTATTAATCCAAAATTTGTGGGTACATGGCTTAGACTTTTTACTCCTCCAACAGGGGGAGTTGTGTGCTGCCCTTAAAAAAAAAAAAGTGTTGCTTTTATACCGACCGTTCAGGCATTGTTAAGTCTCTTTTCTCTTGGGTCCATGCTGTTCAGCAAACTGATGGCTTTTGTAAGACAATAGATAGACGCTATTCAAATGAAACCCATACAGGTCCATTATCACAGGCTGGAAGTAGGGGACTCTAAAACCTCTGTCATGAGACTGACGAGGATTAACCCTAACTTACTGCTAAACTGGATAGTCAGTGTTGGGTAAGAGAATACCTCAACACCCCTGCCCCTAACTGGGAAGCCTCACCATACTAAGACAAGAGCTCAACGAAATGGCTGTTGAGTATTCAAAGATGGGAAAGGGAGGCTAGGTCTTCTGTTCCTACCAGAAGACAGGCATGGTTTCCATAAGTTTTCCCAGCCTTCCCTTTTGAAAAAATTGAAAAGGGGACCTGTTGGGAGCCGAATCCTAGCAGAAAATGGCTATCATCTTTGCAGCCATCTCAGGCCATATACCCTGACAAGAGACTTGTTTTTCAACAACCTACAACAGCTGAGCACACTCTGATAAACATCTTGTTTTTCTCATACATATCTTGTGTTTTGTTGTTTAGTGTCCACAGCTTCAAGGCACACGTGGTAAAGTGTCTCCAGTTGCATTCCCCTACTTGTACTTATATACCCATGATTTTCTTGCAATAAATGGACCTGATCAAGACACCCTGTCTTGTCTCCATTCTTCTAGTCTCTTACCCCTCCATCCCCACTCTCTCTCTTGCTAGACCCTGTTGACTGACCTGCGGACCGGTTCAAGTTTCAGTGATTGCCCCCATGAATCTGGATATCTAAAGTTTACAGAGGGATACAATCATACTGTGAAGGCAGAATCAGAGCCAGAGAAGGTTCTCTGAAGTAAGCATTCTTAGCTGCTGATGACTATGGATACCTACTTCTGTGGAACTGCAGAGAAAAAGGAGTTCCCTGGCAACTAGACTCACCCTGTACCTTCAACTTAGGTTTGCTATGAGTACAAAGGAGGAATTATGGGAAGTGACTTTTTCTACTCTGTTTCTTCTGTTTTATATACATTTTAAATTCAGTTTACCTACTTGTTACTGATCATTCCTTAAAGCTAGGAAATCAACATAATATTCAAACTAATCTAGAGGAGAAAATGGGGTAAAAAGCTAAGAAACTACTTACCATCTATTCTAATGTTTTAAGAATACTGATAATTAAACAGGCTGACCAACTAATCCAAAAATTCCATTTATGATCCATTCTCCCTGTGAACTTTCTAGAACCAACTAATCTTGAAATCATTTATCTCTAATTCAACCAGTAGAAGGTGAGGGCATTGGCTGAAGGACAGGCAATGATTTCTCACAGCACTTTAAGGATTTATTAGTAAGGAGAACTTCCATTTAAACCATCCTAGATCCCCTTGCAATTCACTTGCTAGAAATTTACCAATGTCCAAATTGTGAGGTAAGTGTATTGATTGAGGTTTCTTATAGACAGGGGGAGGGGTTACTTACAGGAGTGTGTAAGTAGCCAATGGGGAAAGCTGCTATATGACACCGTGGCTCAGGACCCCAGTATCTCATTACCTTAAGTACTGTATTACAGCACAGCTTCAGTTTCGTGAAACATTTATAGTCATAGAACAAAGAAACTTGTCAATGAAGACATCTTGAAAACATGTTGGCTGAAACATTGTGGGGGATAGGTTATAATGTGTTCTGCTCCTGCTGCAGGACTAGATGTTCTCTTAGCGTTCCTCTCAGATAACACTCCTGGCATTTGTGTTGGTGAGAGTTAGGCATCTGTCTCTACATTGTAAAGTAATATACCTAACAGTCATAAACATGTTCTATCACATAAAAGTTAAGGTATTAAATGGCTATTTACAGCTTAAGACAGATCACAGAATTTAAAGTGACATGCACAATACATCCATCAGCCTTGGATATTTAATATAAGAGCAGTGGTATTCTTTCAGGAACTTTAGTTCACAACTGTTCTGAAAAGATCAGATCTCACGTTTTACTTTATTTCCAGTATCATGTGGACAAATGCCAGCACAGGAAACAAGCAAAAATTCTTTATTATGGAGAGAAAATGAAAGATGTGTATTACATGACCTATAATACAAAAAAATATGATTGTGTGTGTTGTACTTAAGGCATAACTATGGGAGTTGGCTGTTATTTATGAGACCCATCTGCCTGTAACCTTTATTGTACCAACTGCTTTTCCAGCCACTTAACTTGGTTTAAAAGTGAATGTGTGGGCACTGAGAGAAGGGCCTTATATATGGCTCATAAGGAAAACTTTCCTTTTTACTGTCCTAGATCTTCTTCTAATTCATTTGCTCTGCTTAATAGACTTTACAGTTATCTTCAATGCCTGTCAATGTCATCTCCTTTCAAAAATACTGCTATGTCTTCAGTGGAGTTTCATCTAGTTATTCTGTTGTAACTTAGGAGTCGTCCTGGAAAGGTCCTTTTGTGACACTGAATACAATTGTTTGCCGTGACCATTATCATATTTGAAGAAAAGAGCTTTTAACATAAATCGAGGATAGAAGATGCTACCAGCGATTGATGGGGGCAGGGAGGATACTCATCTGTTCTCTGCAAAAACATCATGAATTATGGGCTGGAGAGATGGCTCCATAGTTAAGTATACTCATTGCTCTTGCAGATGATCTGAGTCCTATATTTGTATTATACACCTAAATAGTACATTTCTCACAGGAGAAGGTCATCATATGGGAAAAGTACTTCTCAATAGAATATACACAATCACAAATGAAAAGAACCACTGAAGATTCGGTGCAGATTCTGATATGGAGGCTCTGGCTAAGGTCTGGTTTTAGAGCATGTACAGAGTTCCGTAATGACAGCACATGATGGGCGATGAGTTTCAAAAGCCAATGGAACGACAACAAAGGAATTATTCATAGACAAAAATGGAATTACAAGCATTAAAACAAACCCAGCAAGAATAGGAATAACAACTGTTGTGGGAGATATTTAAAACGGCAACACCCAATCAGGCTTGTTCTTATTCAGCCGCCATCTTCCCTACTAGCCTAGGCCTGTGGCTGAGAATACACCACCATCGCTCGGCTCGGGCGGCCAGAACACCAGCCCTGCACCACGAGTTGCATCGTGGAGATGGCTCTGCCAATCTTCCACGCTGTCTCCACAAGGTTGGTCTGAGCCTAGACCATCCTGCCATCCACGCAGTACCCTGGTAGCAATGAGACTCTAATGTTTAAAGATTATCCAATAGCTTTATATATTTGGTAATGTTCAAATAACAAGATGCCCACACAATTAGAAGTGTTATCCAATTAACTAACCTAGATATAAGTTGTTACCCAGGACTGCTCTCGGGTCATCCATGGCACTCTCCCTCTCCTCCCTCTCCTCCCTCTCCTCCCTCTCCTCCCTCTCCTCCCTCTCCTCCTCTCCTCTTCCTCCCTTCTCCCTCTCCCTCTCTCCTCCTTCTCCTCTTCCTCCCTTTACTCCTCCTCTTCCCTTCTTACTCCTCCCACCTTAGCTCCTCCCAACTTGCGGGAAAATGTGCCGCTGCAAACAACACTTTGAATATTGAAAATACAGTAGATATTACTCTGACACTGTGATTTCTTCTTCCCTTGCTTTTATTTTATTTTTTTCAGACAGGTATTCGTGTATTTAGTATATCCCAACAGCAAGCTTTGTGATATCTGTGTGTAGTAGTACTCACTGAATTTCGTAAATAGATCCTGGTGTCAATCCTGGTGCAATGGCTTTCCTCTCCACCCACCCCAACGCTCTGGGTTCCCAAATGAAAGACACACCACACAACACACACGCACAGCACCGCACGCACACACGCACACCACACACAGCCTTTATATTTTTATATGCCTAAAACAGCTCAATGTCTGGTCCACTTCCTAACCTCCCTGTGGCTAACCTACCTCCTGATATCGCTGAGTTATTACTTACAAAATCCTATATTCTATCTTTGCTGCCCTGGACCCAGTCAGGCAACCCTCTTGGGCTGCTTTCCCTGGCTCCTGCATGATGGCTATGCTCTCTGTCCCTCAGGTTCTCAGGTGTGGCGTCTTTCCTCTCCTTCTCCTGTCCGTAGCCTGGGAATCCTAAAGTCCTGCCTCTGTCTGCCCTGCCCAGTTATTGGCAGACGGCAACTTTATTTACCATTCTAACCAACTGGGGACCAGGTCCCTCAGTGTCTTATGTGTGGTTGTCCAGACTCTCATGAAACGTTTGGGGACCCAAATTAACATAATATAAGCATCATTAGGCCCAAACCACTACATCTGTGCCTTTGTCTGCCAAGTCCCAGAATTTTAGTTTGTAATGCTTCTTACTAGTTTGTCTTATTTTAATTTAATTTTCTACGTTATAGTTTTTATTTATCATCATATCACATGAAAGTCCCAAATAATCTATGAAAACAGTAATGTTACTTTTCCTTTCTATGACTAAATGACAAAACACTGAAAACTTACATATTAACGAGGTATTTTGAAATAATTGTTAAAGGTATAGTCTTTATAATCTTCATATCTGTTTCAATATGTTTGCTCATCAATCTCATCAAACAATTTTTTTTATGTTTAGAATGTCCAAAATCCTGGCCTCTAGGCTTCTGAAATACACACTAGTAATAGTTACCCACAGTTAACATTCTGGGCCACAGTAAATAAGCTTCTTCCTGTCTAATTGTAGTGGGGCATCCTCTGAGCATCAGTTCTCCCGGCCTCCTCTTCCTGAAGGCAGCGGCTGGTGTGAGAAGGCTTTCTATATCCTCAGTGTCCTGGTTCATTCCTCGGGATGTAAATAGTGGGACAGATATCCAACCTCTGTCAGACTTGACCAAGGAACTGCTTGCCTCCCTCAGGGAACCAATTGAAGGGAAGAACATTATAGTTTGAATGGTAGGTCAACACCATTGAAATAGGCTACAACTGTGTAGAGATGTTTCTATAATACATTAGAGAACTCTTAGACATTTTAGCCTACAACAGTCACTGTTACTTCTAAAGCTCCTAAATCAAGAAGCAGTATAAAACATATAAATAGGAAACATGGGTCAGACAAAGAAAAGGAAACACACACACACACACACACACACACACACACACACACACATCCCAAAACACACAAAACCAGAATATTCCAAAGATGCACTGAATATCCTACCTCTGTTAATGTAATGATTGAAGAATTTAAACAACTAAACAAAAAGTTAAGACAATAACTGCATATGTAATCAAGAACATCAGAAATCAATATAAAAGTATAAGGATGGAGTGAAAAAAAGAGAGAGAGAGAGAGAGAGAGAGAGAGAGAGAGAGAGAGAGAGAAAGAGAGAGAGAGAGAAAGAGAGAAAGTCCCACCATCAAATTTGGTCTTTTAGAAGGAAACCTCAGCAAAGATCAAGACTGCCAGAGGTTAACACTAGCACGAATGCCTCCCCGCCCCGGCAATGGGCACTGAGACAAGTTTTTGATGGTGGTGGTGTTCTTACATCAGTCAGGGGCACAGCAGGTGGTGGGCCTTTGTTCATCCTAGCTTGACGCCTGGCATGGTGACCAAAGCTGTCTCATGCCTAGGACTCATAAAACTCAAATCAAACCAAATCAAACCAAACCCAGAAAATGCAGTGAGGAGGAAGACAGAGACCTGTGGACCACCAAGTCACCCACAGATCTGCCCTCCAGCACATGGCACTGAGGCCATAGACAGCCGCTTGCCACCATGCCATGCAGCACACATGGAGGTTGTCCCAGGGGCCCAAATCAAGTGGCCAGCCTAGAGCAGGAGCCAACACGACGGCATGTATGTGGTGGTCAGATGAAGTGTGATATATGGTCACCAACTTAAAGTATTTGAAGAAAATAATGGACACAAAAATGTGAACAAATGACAGTCCAGATCCCCCTGAAGATGGTTAAGCTCAACAATGGGTTAAGCTAGCTGTTGGAGCTAAAATTCTGATAGACACAGGAGAACAATGGCTCCTGACCCAGGAGCCCCTGTAAAATGCTCACCAGATTATCACAGTAGAAACAGCAGTCCAGAGAGCTAAGGGATGACACATCAAACATGATAAATCAAAAAGAGCAATCATTGCAAGGATCATATGGGCTCGTTTTAAACTGTGAGTTACTGATAATGTGCCAGTGTCAAATCAGAGAAAAAGAGCACTGCCTTTTGGAGTCATTTAACCAAGAATGCATCTGGATTCCATGCCTCTACTTCATGCTCTCCATGTCTTCTGTCATCTGTCTGTCTGTTGTATGTGTTCGTATCTGTCCCTGTGTGTTTCTGTCCCTAAGAAACGGTTTTGTTCTATAGTTATTGAACAGCATAGAAGCCTCGCAGAGGGGAGAAATGGAGTACTTTGTGGAACTTTTTTAGCAGAGTTTTATAAATGATTAAGTTACTTGGTTCAACTGATCCCAGCAGATCCAGATAACAAACATAAGTGTTTATCAACTAATATCCATAAATAGTGCTTTCAGTGCTTATGGGAGAGTCCAAGAAGTTGTGGGAAAAATCAAAGCTAGATGCAAACAGATGGCTGAGTTCCCAATAATCTCCCAAACACTGGTAACCCTCCATGTCAGCCTTGGGATAGCTATAAAATACAGAACACAGTGCCATAGAGAACTAACTAGAAACATCATGGACTTGCCAGCACACAGGTGTCTTGCAGGTTTTTTTACCCATATAAGACTGACACACAGCAATAATGAATTCTCCTTTTAACACATTTTCCAATCCTGTGACCAAAAATAGACAATTAGAATACTAAAAAGGACATGTGAGACCATAGGAAATGTCTTTATTTGAATATGGAATGTAGATTTAGAAGACTACTAGCTTAAAAATAAATAAGATATGCCTCATTTCGTATGGTGGGTGTCTATATGTAATTGTGATTTTGAAATATCAAGTAGACAGCTGCTGCTTGCATCTAACGAAATATTAAGGGACGTCCATTCTGTAAATAGCTAGAACTGAAACTCTCATTTGTGTGACTTGTGTTTATGTCGTTAACGCAAAGAAAACATTGAATAATGTATTTGAAAGGTTCTGCTACACAAACTCACATAACTTTTCTCCTCACGCTATACCATTGCATCAACTGTGGATGGATGGGGCTTATAGACAGAATTAGTTACATCCAAAGGAAAAAAAAATAATGAAATTGTTCCTTCTCTTCATTTCTTCTGTATGTGACTCACATTCAAATGTTTTCTCTCAACAGAACCCGAATGCCATCATGAAGCACAATTCCCATTCAGACTTTCCCAAGAACAACGTGTCTAGCATAAAAAGGCAGTAACCTGAGTGCATAAAAATAAGCAGTTTTTTCCATTGCATAGTCATGCAAACCAACATTAGAATAAAATAAAACATACTCAAAGGAAGAGAGCAGGACAGGACATCAGGTTGGATATTGGACCTCTTGCTGAACAAGAGGAACAAATCTCACTATAGAACTTTATGTAGGCTTAGATTCTTTAAACCTACTTTTAATAAGGGTTCTCAAATGCTCCACTTCTCCCCCCAGCCCACCCAAAGGTAAGGAAGAAAGGATAGTAAATAGGACAAGGGATGTGGATCTGTTTAGAAGTTGTTCCTTGGGAGATTCCAATCTCTGTTAAGATAGCAACAGTCTAGCTCAGTGGTGTCAGGATACCAAACACAAATCAACAGTGATGGCACTATCCAGAAGAAACCACCAGGCCTTCACCTAATTGGCATTTGTCAGCGGGAGCCACCAGGACCAGTCAGGGTACCAGGAGAAGTTCTGCGCCATAGCCTCTCTCTACAAAGTGAAGATCAGTGAAGACAAAAACCCGAGACCAAAGAAGCATCATCACAGTCCATCAGATCCTATTTATACTCTCTCCAAACATCACGTGTCCTCCCATGGGTCTCACCTTAACAAACCACCACCTGAGTCTGCATTGCATGATGTAGCAGCATATTTCCCCCCCCCCCCCCGCAAGTTGGGAGGAGCTAAGGTGGAAGGACTAAGGAGAGGAAGAGGAGGAGAGAGGGGAGGAAGAGGAGGAGCTAGGGAGCAGAGAGGTAAGAGGATGGAGAACCACACATGTATCGAGAGCAGTCCTGGTTAACAACTTATATCTAGGTTAGTTAATGGGAAACACCTCAATTGTGTGGGCATCTTATTATTGAGCATTACCAAACATATAAAGCCTTTGGATAATCTAAGCATTAGAGTCTCATTTCTACCGGGCCCACATGGATAGTCTGAGCTCAGCCAAGCCTTGTGGAGACAGCATGGAAGATTGGCTTAGCCATCTCCCACACTGGCGTCTTGTGGGTGGCAGGGCCAGTTTCTCTGGCCGTCTGAGTCAGCGGTCTGAGCCAGTGGCCTGAGCCGAGTGGCAGCATTGCTGCTGCCACTCGTGGCCACAGGCCTAGGCTAGCTGGGAAGATGGTGGCTGGCTAAGAACATCAAGATTGAGTTCCTCTGTTTTAAATAATTACTTCAACAGCATGACATATCCAGAAATGTCCACTTCAAGTTTAGTTTCCTGGCTGAATGTGGGAATAACACATGTGAGAAATAGTAGATGATGTGTTTGTCATTATCCACATGAAGAGCTGGAGTTCTATACTGGTTAAATGTAAAGAATGATTCCACGCACAGCTGAACCTGTGGTGTAAGGACCAGGGAAGGCATCCAAGGTACAGACTAATGGTAATGTAATATGTAACCCCAGAGGGATGCATCGGTCAAGGAGAAATGCAGAGAGAAATGGAAAATAATATACATCTCATATCAGATGTTTAAAGAACACAGAGGGGGAACGATTCAGGGATAACCTGAATTAGAGATAATGATTAAAGGGTCATGCTCATAGTCAGTCAGCTATGTAGGAGTATTTCTCTTCCCCAGGGACATTAAAGCTCCCTCTCTGCAATTACTGACAATCTGTAGGTTCATGTCAATCCTCATACCAACTCATCACTTGTCTCTAAAAAGGAGTCCAAACTTCTAATATCAATCTCTGATGAAACTGGATGTGGTATTACTTTAGTAGCTTTCACTGTGCAATGTAAAAATCAAACTATTTGGATTATGCAAGGCTTAGAATGTCCCTTTCGCCGGGCGGTGGTGCACACGCCTTTAATCCAGCACTTGGGAGGCAGAGGCAGGTGGATTTCTGAGTTCGAGGCCAGCCTGGTCTACAGAGTGAGTTCCAGGACAGCCCGGGCTACACAGAGAAACCCTGTCTCGAAAAACCAAAAAAAGAATGTCCCTTTCATGGGATTATTCTGCCTCTACATGGGAGTGTTAGTCTGAGGGTTCCGGTCACAGTGGTGTTCAGGTCACATGTATGATTTCTCCTAAAAATAAATTTAACAATTTATTTAAAAGAAAATAGGGCTAACATTCCATACACCAATCTTTTACACAGAACTCTGTCCCTGGAAAGTAGCAACATTATCAATGTCTGTCAGCTCAAACCAAGATTATTATGCCGGCCATAAAGTATAGGAGGGGCCAGTTCTCCACTTGTCCTTACAAATGAGATTCAGACTATGGTTATTTAATTTAGCCATGACAATTACTGCGGGGTGGGAAGGGATAACTCAACAAAACAAACAAAAATTTCCTGGTATGAAGGGGTGTCAAATAACCCATTGTTGGAGTATATAGTAATATGTCTTAAATGTGTCATGTTTTACGTTAGATTGAGTTTCCTTTGCTTTCACTGGACTCCTCTCCATTACAAGTTTTTGGTGTTCAACTGCCAATAAAAATAAATAAAATCTTTATAATATCCCTTGTAACAGTGGGTCTTTTTCGTTTTCAGCGTGAATATTCTAGAGCAGAGATACACTTGAAGAACCCTCAAAGCCTCGTGACATTATACTCAGTAAGGTGACTCTAATGATTACTAAAAGAGTGGGAAGCCTTCCATATTCTTTACCCAGTCTGATTACTGGTGATGTGATAAAAGCCATGGAAAACAAGTATACTAGGATTAAAAGATGTTATTTCAGTCCACTGTCTCTATTTCGTCGCCCATGGAAGGCAGGGCAGGAGAACACTACGGAAATCCAGACATCACAGGGGAAATAGAACCATGGAGAAATGTTGCTTTCTTTCTTTTTCACTCCGGCTTCAGCTGAGCCAGAATGCTCATGCACCCAAGACCACCTTGCCAGGAGTCACATATTAAAGGTTCACTGGCACCATTCAATGAACTATATTAATCTACATAAATTAGTATTTCAGGCAGTGCCCAGCAGACAGATCCACTGGTCGATCAGATCCAGACATACATTCATTTGAGACTCCACCACAGATCGCTTGTCTGTGTGACGTTGAGAGAAGCAGCAAAATAGGACGTCAACATTGGCAAAACTTGTCAATAATTATTTTCTAGTGTTGGTGAGGATTGGAAATATTATTAAAGTCTTTCCACATTCTCTCTGTGTGCAGAGTTTTGGGTGACCGAAGGTTAAAAATATTAACGAAAGTCATTATTTGGGTGCATAGAGTATCTCACTCCTATGATCTATCAGAGAACAGTTCTGATATGAAAGTCAGGTAAAAGCCTTGCCATAATGTTAGCATTTGTAGAGCACCTTACCAGTATGAACTCTGACGTGGATGCAAGCATGAGGAACAGCTAAACGCTTAGCCATACTTGACATTTGAAGAGACTCATGTGTGATTTCTTTGATTAACAGTAAGGGGTGAAAGATGACTAAAATTTTTTTGGGGGGGGGTTCTTTTTTTTTTTTTTTTTTTTCCCAAGACAGGGTTTCTCTGTGTAGCTCGGGCTGTCCTGGAATTCACTCTGTAGACCAGGCTGGCCTTGAACTCAGAAATCCGCCTGCCTCTGCCTCCCAAGTGCTGGGATTAAAGGCATGCGCCACCACTGCCCAGCAAAGGTTTTTGGGTTTTTTTGTTTGTTTTTTTGTTTCCCCAGGGCTGTGAAACGAACTCACTGTGCCTCAGCAAAGGCTGGACTCGAACTCGGAAAAACGCCACCGCCCTCGGACTCCCGAGCTCTTCGACCACAGCAGTGCGCCAGCCACCACTGTCCTGGCCTGCTGACTAAAATCTTCTTAACACGCTTTACATTTAGAGAATTGGTACTCAGTAGGAGTACTTTCCTTTTGTCTAAGGGATGCCTTTAAAGGCATTTTTCCTGCCCTTCAAAGTCATGGTATTTCTCGGCAGAATAAATGCTGTGGAGGTCAAAAAGGTTGATGGAATGGAAAGTATGTCACTACATTCTTCACATGTGTATAGCTGCCCTCCACTATTGACTCTTTGGTTCTGTGTAAGGTAGGAATGGTTCCAAAGGCTTTACCACAATTACCCACACTTATAGTGATTCTATTCCACATGAAGCTTTTGATATCTATTAGGCTCTGAAGAACAGTTAACATTTTGTGAACATTTTAACAGTTTTACTATTTCACTGCAGTTTCAACTACTGTGTGTCCAGAAATATAAGGAAGCTTATTAAAGGGTTTGCAACATTTTCCACACGTGTGACATTTCAGTCTAGTATGAATTATGAGGTGTTTCAGAAGCTCTTAGTATGTCCAAAAGACTTCATCACATTGTACACACTTGTGTGGTTTCTCTCACAAATGAATTCTTTGATGTTGCTTAAGAGCAGAAGATTGGCAGTGCCTTTTGTCACGTTCTCCACACTTGTAACGTTTCTCTCCAGTATGAACAATCCAGTATGCAGAACGTCCTGCAGAAGTTCTGAGATCTTTGCCACATTCTTTACACTTGCAAGAGTTCTTCACTTTGTGAGCTAATCTGTGCTGACATAAATATGACTTTGCAGAGAAGGCTTTTCCACATTCCTCGAATTTGTGGGGTTCCTCTCCCAAATGGGCGATTAAGTGAGTAGAAAGAATCCGGGAAATTCTATAGGCCTTACCACACTCTTCACACTTGTAGGGCTTCACTCTTAAATGAATTTTCTGGTGCTTATTAAATTTTGATCTCAAATCAAAGGCTTTGCCACAGTCTTTGCATGTATAGCATTTTCCCCCTAGTGAAATAAAGGTTAAGAAATGAATGAATGAGTGCAGAGCAAAATTCTGTATATTTACAGTGATTATTTTTAAAAACAAACATTTATCATACTTGCATTTGTCTTTATAAATGATGTTACATCAAGTTTCTATACTTGTATCAGTGAAGCCTAATTTAAAGGGCGCAAGAAGTGAAAACCAGCGTAAACTCCCACTGAAGTAAGAAGACCATGTAACCATATCATCCAGAATGAAGGAATATTAATCAAAGTCAAACATTCAAGGGAGCATAACATCAACAACCAAGAAACCCATAATAGCCTTGAAAGGCTATTTCTAAATGCAAATGAGTCCCTTAAACAAATCCAGAAATTTTATGACTAGACTAAAACAAATTATAACAGTAGTCTAACTTGAAATACACCACACACACACACACACACACACACACACCCTAAGTACAGAGGTTTTGTTTTAAGTAATAAATTTTAGGTAGTATAAGAAAACTGTCCATAATAATATTACATAATAAATTTCAAGGATTCAATACAAGTTTTATGCATATGTTATGAAGAAAATAAATATCCAAGTTAAAGATCACTTAGAAACGGCAGAGCTATGGCTGTCCTGGGAAACACACTATGTAGGGGAAACGGCTTATAGGACTCAAATCATTCTAAACGGCACAAAGATGTCCTTCTTTTAACAGCAAAAGACAGGACATATAAAAGATGATGTACACCTGAATATTTTGTCTCGCTCCATGCTTCATGTTGGATCTTTGAATCTCTTTGTTCTCTGACCCCCCCCCCCCACTTCAGCCAGACCTGGGTACATGGTGGTGACTGCTTGTCTCTTTACATCTCAAGACTCTAGTCTTTGCTCCAGAAATGTGAGAAGATATGGCTTAGAGGAAGCAAGGCCTGTGTGTGGGAAAAGGGACAAGACTGTTAGTGTGATCACTTGGGAAACAATAGGTCCCTTCGAGGATTGTGTATGTAAGGAATGAGAAAATACAAAGAAAGGAGGGTTGAGGATGCATTCCTTTTATGGTTTTCTGATGATGTCAACATGCTTAGGAGGAATTTAAACTTGGCAAGTCCAGAGCTTCACATCCCTTAGTTACAAGAAAAAAAAAAATCTTTTAACACTGAAGCTTTTGACAGTCTCTTTCTTTAAGGTAAGGAGCTAAAGTAAGGACCACTTACTTTTTAACATAAGGGATATATTTGAAGGTTGGGGAGTTATGAGCACAAGAAGAAATAGTTCTTAGGCATATAAATAATTTTAATTTTCCTTAAAAGTAGCCTTCATGAACCTCCCATGAGATACTATGCAAAGGGAAGCAAGTTTCACGCTGACAATTAATTAAGACTTCATCACGGAAGGTATCCTCACCCAGGAACACAAGGTGGCTGTAATTCTCCCGCATCACGTCCCTGTACAGACTCCACTGAGCAGGCTCCAGACATTCCCACTCCTCTGCAGAGAAATAAATGACCACATCCTTGAATGACAGCATTTCCTGAAATAAAAAAGAGTGAATACCACACATTATGCTATATTAGAACCACCATAATAATATAGTCACCGGGGCATCATGTGCTTTGGATATAATCTATGATGCCCCATGGTGAGAGGAGAGTATAAGTGCTTCACTGCAGCTAACTAATGTCCCTACAATACTTCTGATATGGAGCCTCGGGTTACAACAGGATTCATCTAAGGAAAGTGGATGGCAGACTTTCCTAGAATTTCTATGGATATTGTACTTTGAAGAACCATAAAATAGAGAAAGAGAGCATCTACAAAACAGTATGTTGGCACTGGAGAAATGGCTCAGCAGTTAACAGCACTGGCTGCTCTTCCAAAGGACGTGAAAATGATTCCCAGAAGCCACATGCCTGCTCCCACTGTCTGGAACTCCAATTAGAATCAGACAGTGTCTTAGACAGTTATGCTACCAAAATACAAACACGTACACACCTTAGTTAGAGTCTCCATTCCTGCAAAAAAAAAAAAAAACAAACCCATAACCAAAAATCAACTTGGGGAGGAAAGGGTATATTTGGCTTCTACTTTCACATCACTATTCATCATTGAAGGAAGTCAGGAAAGAGATTCAAACAGGACAGGAACCTGGAGGCAGGATCTGATGCAGAGGTCATGGAGGGGTTCTGCTTACAGGTTTGCTATGAATGGTTGCAGGATGTTGGTCACACTCTGACCCCACGACTGTGTTTGTTACTGGAAAACCCTGTTTCTATTTCTGGCATAGTTCAGCCATAGCACATGTCTTTATGCCAACAGCTTTCTGTTTATTGGAAACAGGATTAAATAAAGTCAACCATAGCTCAAGAGGAAGAGCAAGCAACCAATTGACAGGGAGTGAGCATAGGGAAATAAGAATTGTATAGTAAGAGGGAGTCAGGAGGACAGAGAATGCACCGGAAGTAGAATAGAGGGACACTTAGTTCAGTGGTCTTTTGAGATGGCACGGATGGGAGCTTCCTTTGTTTTGAAGACATTGGCTCAAGAGGAAGGTCAGTTGGGTGCTTTCTGTGTTAGCAGGCTTTCACTCCGTCATCTGGTTCCTGAGTCGTTATTGGTAAAATCTAACGTTTGAGATTTTGTTCAAAGCAACATTGGTGTTCCAACATGTGAGATGACCACATGAACAGAGAAATCATGCTAGTTTCAGACAAACTGAGAAGCTATCAGATTTGGTAAGTCACCTGGAAAGTCCTCAAGGAGAAGTTTAGGATGGGAATGACCATAATGCAAGGTCCCAGCACACTGTATAGTACTGCTTTAGATGGCTTGATAATAGGAGCAGAGGTGGCTGGAGAGATGGCTCAGAGGTTAAGAGCACTGACTACTCTGCCAAAGGTCCTGAGTTCAGTTCCCAGCAACCACTGGTAGCTCACAACCGTCTGTAATGAGATCTGCTGCTCTCTTTGTGGTCTGCAGGTGTACTAGCAGGCAGAACACTGGAGACATAATAAATAAATTTATTTTTTGAAAATGATAATTAAAAAAAAGAAGAAAATAGAAGCAGAAATGAAAAGCTTAACTGAAATTAGATCAGTACATATTCTGATTATTTTCATTTTGGTATTTCATGTCTTATCCTTAGTAACCGTAGTAGGTTTCTGCACATTCTCAAAGAAGAAAAGAGCTTTAGGGATATAGGATAAAGGATATGATGAGCGGATTGCTGAGATACAGACTTTAGAACAACTTATAAACGAAAATAAGAAGATCACTCAGACACAAACAGAGGGATTTATACAAGAACCTACCGCCCACCACCGATGAGACTGAGGAGGACCAGCTCAAGGTTTTTATAAACCAACTTTCGTTTATCTGGTTACTATTCTCAACCTACCAGCAGACAACAGGCTCCCTCAAGGTTATGAAGTAGTTAAATGGAATCATATAAACATATTATATTTGAGAAGATTTACGTAAGTGGTCATTTCATAATGCTGTGCATTCACCCTGTGTGAAGTAGATATTAAATTTATGGGCAACTCAGAATTACCCCTCGAGACTGAAAAGATTTGGCAAAAGCAATATTGGTCCTCAGTTACAGTGGTGAACATGGTGGAAAGAGGAAGCTAAGACTCATAGAACAACTAAATAGGGCAAGAGGCATTAATGTTTCCCAAGACCATAGCTAGGAGAAGATCAATGTGCTGAGTTACAAAGGCAGCTTGAATTTGATCAAACCTTGGTGTTATGTCATTTAGCAGCTTTAAATGCTGGGGACAAGGTGAAGAATCAGGAAACAGGTCTGAGTCATGTAAGAAAACTATACAAGGCTCAAAAGAATCCTTCACTGATAATTACAAAGATGGACTTCAGCTGTAAATAGGATAGCATCAGATTCAGAAGTAGAAAAACAGGGATTGAATCTTTGGCCTTTGAAAATATTAACTCAGAATGTAAATGGTGATTAGACCTTTAAAGGAAAAATCAGTGTCATTATATATGAATGGATTAGAAATAGAGCTATTAGATCTCATTAAATCTATATTAAAATAAAGATATTAGATCTCATGTTTATGTTCTACTCTCGTAGAAGTAATTTTTAAAAGTTTTAGAAAAAATTTAAAATGTTAGGTGTTTTACTTGTGGTAAGCAGGTCATTTGAGAAGAAATTGTGAAGTGGTAAATTAGTTAAACTGCTTTGGCTCCCAGCGCATACACTGGACCCTGCCAATAGCTCTCTGGATTCAAGAATGAAAACACACACACACACACACACACACACACCAGCTAATTTTGACATGCCTTGACTAGCTTAATGGCTGACACTTCTAAATTTCCTTGCAGCTAGCAAACACTCCCCTCCAGTATTCCCTGTGTTAACATCTTTTAAAATCTATATTTCATCTCTGCTACCCAGGACTCAATCCGAGAAGTGGCCTCTAGGGCCACTTTCCTGGATCCTTACATGCTAGCAGGCCTTATGTTTCATCTTTCTCCCTCCCAGCCATGGTGATTCTGGGTTTCTCCTCTCTTTCCTGGCCTCTTACCTGCTCAATCTAAAAGTCCCGCCTCCATCTTTCTGCCCAGCCAATCCCGAACAAGATTGTTTGCAAGGCATTCCTAGAAACAATGTTTCTGTAGAAACAATCCAAAAAGAAGGCCACAGCCTTTTGAAATTTGCAGATGTGGCAAGGGCTGGCATTGGACCAATGAATGCAGATCAAAATGGACAAGCAAGTTAATCCTTTGCAATTGAGAAATATCCTAAGTGTCTTCCCACAGGCCCTGTTATCAAATGTGATTCAATCCCTTCGCTGCCAGCATTGAGGAAACTTATCCACAGAATATTAAAAGATTTTATACCTTGTGTGGTTTAGGTATACGAGTGACTATGGCCTCATAGAATGAGTTTGACAATGTCCCTTCTGTTTCTATTTTGTGGAATCTTTGGATGGAAGAGTGTTAGCTCTTCTTTTAAAATATGATAGAATTCTGCAATAAATCTATCAGACCCTGGGCTCTTTTTGGTTGGAGACATTTAATGTATGCTGTAGTATAATACAATGATGGGACACAAAAGTATTTTTTTCACATTTTACTATTTATTTCTTTTTTGTGTGCTGGCTAGATTCATGTGGAACTTGAAACAAACTGTAGTTAATGGGTGTATGAAACGTCAATTTAGAGAATGCCTCTATAAGATCGGGCAGCGTGCCAGCCTGTAGAGCATTTTCTTAATTAGTGATTGATAGAGCATGACACCGCCTGATGTGGGAGATGCTAACTGGGCTGGTGTCCCTGGGTTCTGTAAAGCAGCAGGCTGAGCAAGCCATGTATACCAAGCCTATAAGCAGAACCCCTGATCTCTGCATCAGCTCCTGCTTCTAGGTTTCTGTCCTGTTTGAGTCCCTGTCTTGACTTCCTTTAATGACAAACTGTATTATGGAAGTATAACTCCAATAAACCCTGCCCTCCCCAAGCTGATTTTTGGTCATGGAGTTTCATGGCAGGACCATGGTTAGAACCTCTAACGAAGGTGTATTGCTTGTATCTTCATAGCATACAGGTCTAAGAGATTGTCTGATCCTCTCTAATTGGAGTTATAGACGTTGTGAATGGCCATGTGGCATCTAGGAATCAACCCCAGGTCCTTTGGGAGAGTAGCCAGTCCTCTAACTGTTGAGCCATCTCTCCAGTCCCAACATACTGTTTTGTCGATGCCCTCATTCTTCATTGTGTGGGTTTTGAAAGCGCAATACGCATAAGAGTTTGTAGTGTCCTCTGCCATCCACTTTCCTTAGGGATAAGTCCTGGGTGACCCCGCCCCCCTGCAGCTTCATATCAGGAATACTTTAGGGATATTACTTACCTGTATAAGAAGTCCTTCCACCACTTATTCCACTCTGGGCCACCTTTGGATTTATATTGGAAACACATGATGTTTCTTGGTATTTATGTTTTATTGATAGTTTTAATTAGCATAATGTGTGGCATTCAACTGTTTTTCTTTATTTCAGAATTATCTTTTCATTCTGGGATGTGGTCACTTAACCAAGCCAGCCCAGTCAGTCAACAGGTTCTCCAAGGCAGGAGTGAGAATAAAAAAGAAAAAAAAGGCTGGAGAGATGGCTCAGCAGTTAAGAGCACTGACTGCTCTTCCAGAGGTCCTGAGTTCAATTCCAGCAACCACATGGTGGCTCACAACCATCTATAATGGAATCTGATGCACTCTTCTGGTGTGTGTCTGAAGACAGCTACAGTGTACTCATATAAATAAAAAATAAATAAATAATGTTTTAAAAAGAAAGAAAAAAGACAATTAGACAACACTGTAGCATGACCCCAGCCAGTTCTGAGGCTGAGGTGGGTTTAGTTTTTCCCAATCTGTTTTTATACCATTTTAATTAACATGCGAGTATTAAGGTCAGTTCTAGATTGAGGAACTAGCAAGACAATAAACACTATAAGAAACAAGCAAGGCAATAAACAAAGTCTTGTGATCACTGTTTCTAAGGGCTTATCAGGATGACCAAGAAGATATCTGAGCCTACTTCTACCTACCTTCTGAGCCTACCTAGCCCCAAATTGATTCTCTTGCCTGAAGCCTACCTACTTCTTTGTTTTAGGCTAAAATCAGATTCCTGCCTGAGCTTACTTCCCTGCCCTGGTCCAATGTCAATTCCCTGCCTAGAGCCTACTTTCTTGTCCTGAATGTCAAATTCCTGCCAAGTGGCCCCAAAATCTCTCCAGTCACTTATATGTCTGCAGAGGAGTGGGAATGCCTGGGTCCTGCTCAGTGTAAATTGTACAGGGATGTGATGTTAGAGAATTACAACAAGCCTGTATTCCTAGGAGAGGATAGTCTATGCCTCCAGGCTAAGGGGATTGTTCAGTAGTTGAAAATAATGTTCGTACAGAGCACATGTTTATTTTCTAACATGCATATGGTGGCTCACAAGCACATACAGCAGTACTTGTAGAGGATTAGATGCCTTCTTTTGACATCATGCTTATGGTGAAAGGCTGGGCACACAGACATATATGCAGACAGACAGACAGACACACACACATTGCTAGTAAAATAAAAATATATAATTAAAGTCTTTATAGTGCCCATGGTGGTATAAACCTTTAATCACAGCAGTCAGGGGTCAGAGAGAGTTAGATCTCTGAATTGTAGGACACCCTCATTAATAGTGTGAGTTTCAGGAATGTAAGCCCTATACTGAGAAATTCTGTCTAGAACAATAGCAAAGACGTATGTGTAAACAGAGGAACTTGTCAGGGTGTCAGGGTATGACACACATCTGAATTAAAAGCAAAGACAGATGTTGGCAGACTCGCTCTTCCATGCTCATCATCTTCTCTGAAGTAGTATGAGATTGCTGCCTTACTACTAAGCCTACATTTCCCATTGTCAAAAATTAATAAACATTTAAATTCCATAGTCAACAGATTTTTTATGTTCCTGAAGACCATCTGATATTCCCAGTGTCAGGAGCCATCTAGGATAAGCTAAAGGCTAGCAGGTGACTTTCCTGAAGTTGGTCCACCGTTTTTTTGCATGGTCTCTGATGGATGAATCCTATGAGGTAACAGAATTAATGCATGAACGTTGATATTTTTGTTGATCTGCAAGAAATCTGCTCAGTAGGGGAGGCTAATGCCTAGGGATTATTATATTAATTTAATAATGACAGGAAAGGCATATCAGCTGCAGGAAGCAATCCTGAGATGATGTCTCACTGGGACCTTGCCTCATAGGACTCCTAAGTCACCTCTAATAGTACCACTCCTTTTCAGATAACCATTCAAAAACATTATATAAGGGCTTCCTCTGAATGATGATAGGAAATGGAGACACCCACCCACAGTCAAACATTAATTACAGAGCACTGGTTGGGAGTCTGCATCCTGTAGAATCATTTAAGCAGAGCTCATGGTGGCTCACAGAGACTAAAGTGGAGCCAGCATGGGTCTGGTTGTTGGCTTTGTGTTTTTGTGGGGCTCCTGACAGTCCACTTGGTGGTGTCTCTCATCCTTGTCCAGCTCTCATTACCACTGTCTTACTGAGTTGCCTAGCCCACCCTGGATTTGAGGGTGTGTGTGTGAATCTTGTGCAGTATTAAGTTGATGTCCTGAAAGGCTTGCTCTTATTTGAAGTGATACAGGAATCTGATGGGTCTCAGGGAGATGGGAGGTGGGGCTGGGGATGAGAGTAGGAAGAATAGCTGTAGCTGGGCTGTAGTAGATGAGAGAATGAATACATTAAAAAAAAAAAAAATCCAAAACCACAACCACCCAACCAACACACCACCCAACCACTGTAGAATAATTTCCCTAATGAACATGAAGAAATACAAAGATGTCAACTGTATTCTTTCTTAGCTCATACTTTATAACTGACCTGCTTTCATGTCTATGACAAAAGGTTTGCTCTACTTGTAAAAATCTTGTGTGTACTAAGCCACACTGAGAGAGAAAAACAGAATGCACACAATTCTTTATAATAGCTGCAGGCAAGGCAGTTGTGAAACTTCACAATACCTATAGAATAAATTACAAGGAATGTAGGAATGGATGGAGAAATCTTTCACCATGGTAAGGGCTGTGTATGACAAACCCACAGTCAATCCTCAATAAATGGAGGAAAAACTGAAAACAAGTGCTGCAAAAGTTGGCATGGAGTAAGGATTCCTTATCTACACTGTAATGCAAGAATTGGGTCAAGCAATCATTAAAGAAATAAGAGAAAAGAAACTAGCAAAAGGGTAAAAATGGGGAAGGAGGAAGTTAAACTATCCCTTTGAAGATGACCCAAAGCTATACTTAAAAGGTTCAACGGCACACATAAAGATCTCATAAATTTCAGTAAAATGGCAGTTTAAAACAGTAAGCCTATGGAAATCATTAGCCTTTATATTACAGCAACAACTGACTTGCTGAGAATGTAATTAGAGACAAAAAAGTCATCAGGGCTATTTATTATAGCCCCCAGAAACAAAACAAACAAACCAACCAACCAACCACAGGAGGTGAAAGACCTGTACATATAAAAATTAAAAAAACAAAACAAAATAGAAGACATTCTGATACCAACAGCCTTTACAGCAAACACTGTTCCAAAACTAGATGTCCAATTGTGGAAAAATGAAATGTTGCTCACCCTACAGAAAAGTCAATTCGGAATCAGTCATTTCTTTAACACTGAAAATGCAGTGAAAATACAGGTGAAGAAAAGGAACATTTCTGACAGAGAATGGGTGGATGGAGGACAAAAATGGAAAAAGGGAGAAAGTACTTGATTCATAGGTATTAAATGTCACGTTGAAACTTGCATTTGGCATGAAGATTTAGTAAGTGTTCTCATGGCCATGATAAAATATGCACACAAGAGCAAGTTAAAGAGTTTAATCTGCATCATAGTTCATTGTCTACCACGGTATCCTACTCAGTGTTCTATGCCTTGAAGAGACACCAAACCAGGATAACTCTTATAAAGAAAGCATTTATTGGGGCTTGTTGACAGTTTCAGAAGTTTTGTACATTATCATTATTGTACAGAACATGCTAGGGAACATGGTGGAATGGAGACAGATGTGATGCTTGAAGTAGTTGAGAAGTTTACATTTTGATCCAGTCAGTATGAAGCCAGAGACACTGGGTCTGAGCTTTTGAAACCTCAAATACAACCCCCAATGACAGACTTACTCCAACCATGCCACTCTTCTTAATTCTTTTAAAGAGGTGCTACTGCCTGGATGATTCAAATCTATAACCCTGAGGGCAATTCTTACTCCAACCACAATACATGATGGGAAAGTTATGACAACAGGAACAGACATAAGCAGCTTGTCATGTTCTATCCACAGTCAGGAAGCAGGAGATAGATGAAGAGGTGTTCTCAGGATAGTTTCATATACTGTAGCATTTCCAGCACATGCTTCAAACTGTAATCACCAGATTTTCTGACATCAATTAAACTAATCAAGAAAAGTCCTGCAAATCAACAGAGGCTTGCTCCTCACATGATGCTAGAACTCATGAAGTTAACAAAATATAAGCATTACTTTCTCGACCCCGTCTGTATAAAACACAATTAAAAAATGTAATTTAGGTTTGTCTGGGCACGTTTGTATGTATGTATGTATGTATGTATGTATGTATGTATGTATGTATATATGTACGTAAGTATTTATGTATGTGTGTATGTGTATGTGGGAGCCCATGCATGAAGGTCAGAGGACAATCTTCAGAGGTAATTACCCCTATTTTGTGGGCACTTGGAATACTAACATGGCTATGGGGCTTGCTGGCAATTCAGTTTATTCCCAAACTCATGCTAGCCTTAGCCACAGAGCTTTAATCACATTTCTTCCCTTTTCCCAACCTACCCTCACCTTGTAAGTAAAATAGGCTACAACTTGAAAGGTGCAGAGAGTACTTAACAATTATAACACTATGAAAAACCATAGACAATGTGTCACGTGAGACTCAAGGCAATCTCTTATGTGTGATCTCTTACAACGCAAAAACAAGTGACTACTTTTGCAAACAATAGTATAGAAGTGTTCTGATTCTAAAAGAGAAGAAAAACAAGATAGCAAGGATGGATCATTGAAATCCAGAGAACAGTCTGACAGCTGCACTTTTGACAGGTTGGGTGAATGATTCCAAGGGCTATATTTACCACATTCCTCAATCTTACATGGTTTCTATTTAGCAGAAAGCTTTGATAACTTTTAGTGTCTGAAGAAGTGTTAACATATTATGAATATTTTAATATTTGTATTATTTCACTCAGTTTGAACTACCTTGTGTTGAGAAATATAAGACGTTTATTAAAGGGTTTGCAACATTTTTCACATGTAGCATTTCAGTCTCATATGAATTATGAGGTGTTTCACAAGTTCCTAGTAATTACTAAAGACCTTGGAACTTTCTTCACACTTGTGTGGTTTCTCAAAGATGAATTTTTGAATGTTGCTTAAGACCATAAGACTGGTCATAGTTTTTGCCACATTCTCCACGACTGTAATATTTCTCTCCAGTAGGAATTATCCTGTATTCGAGAACATCTATGGAACTTCTAATGCAGTTGCCACATTCTTTAGATTAGTATGGTTTCTCTGCAGAATGGATTTTTTGATGTCCTAATGTTTTAGTTGAGCAGAGAAGGCCAGGATACATACTTTACACTTGCAGGGTTTCTCTGCTGAGTCACTTCTCTTGTGTTTAGAAAATAATGCTGGACAAGGAAATCCTTGCCATATACTATACACACCTGTAGGGATTTTCTCCAGTATGAATTTTCTTGTGTACCAAAAGTGATGATGAAATTCGAGGCCTTTCCACATATTTTAGTACTGTTTCTTTCCTGTGTGAATTTTCTTTTCTTTTGGCACTAGGCAACATACCATCAATATTTTTTAAGGATTTATTCATTTTATGTATATGACTTCTCTATCTGCATATACACCTGCACACCAGAAGAAGGGATCAGATCCCATTAGAGATGGTTGTGAGGCACCACATAGTTACTGGGAATTGAACTCGGGACCTCTGGAAGAGCAGCCAGTGCTCTTAACTCTTGAGACATCTCTCCACACCATGAATTGCTTTATGCTTGGAAAGTCGTGATGGGTAATGGAAGGCCTTGCCACATACTTCACACTTGTATGGTTTCTTTCCTGTATGAATTATCTTGTGTTTAGAGAGTAATGATGGGTAATGGAAGGCCTTCCCACATACTTCACACTTGTAGGGTTTTTCTCCTGTATGAATTATCTTGTGTTTAGAAAGTAATGATGGATAATAGAAGGCCTTGCCACATACTTCACACTTGTATGGATTCTCTCCTGTGTGAGTTCTCTTGTGTTCAGAAAGAGACGATGCAAAACGGAATACATTTCCACATACTTCACACTTGTATGGTTTCTCTCCTGTATGAATTTTCTTATGGTTGGAAAGTTTTGAAGGATAATGAAAGGCCTTCCCACATACTTCACACTTGTAGGGTTTTTCTCCTGAATGAATCATCTTGTGTTTAGAAAGTAATGATGGAAAATGGAAGGACTTGCCACATAAGTCACAATTGTAGAGTTTTTCTCTAGTAGTGACTTATCTTGTGTTTAGAAAGTAATGATGGAAAATGGAAGGTCTTGCCACATTCTTCACACTTGTAGGGTTTCTTTCCTGTATGAATTCTCTTGTGTTTAGATAGTGATGATGAGAAGCGGAAGGCCTTCCCACATACTTCACACTTGTATGGCCTCTCTCCTGTATGAATTATCCTGTGCTTAGATAGTGATGATGAAACATGGAAGTCCTTGCCACATACTTCACACTGGTATGGTTTTTCTCCTGTGTGAATTCTCTTGTGTTTAGAAAGAAATGATGGATAATAGAAGGCCTTTCCACAATCGTCACACTTGTAGGGTTTTTCTCCTGTATGAATTCCCTTGTGAACTAATAGTAATGAGGCAATATGGAAGGCCTTTCCACATACATCACACTTGTAAGGTTTCTCTCTTGTATGAATTTTCTTATGTTTAGAAAGTCTTGAAGGATAATCAAAGGCCTTTCCACATACATCACACTTGTATCGCTTTTCTCTTGTATAAATTTTTTTATGTTTAGGAAGTCTTGAAGGATAAACAAAGAACTTGCTATGTACTTCATTGTTACAGTGATTCTCTCCTGTATGAATTCTCTTGTGTTTAGAAAGTAATACTGGAATGCAGAAGACCTTTCCACAAACTTCACAACTGTTGGCTTTTTCAACTTTATGAATTCTCTTGTGTTTAGAAAGTGATGACGGAGAACAGAAGGCCTTTCCACATACATCACACTTGTATGGTTTTCTCCTGTATGCATTTTCATATGGCTAGAAAGTCTTGATGGATAATGGAAGGACTTGTCACATACTTCACACTTGTAGGGTTTTTTTCCTGTATGAATAATCTTGTGTTTAGAAAGTAATGATGAATAATGGAAGGCCTTGCCACACACTTCACACTTGTAGGGTTTCTCTCCTGTATGAATTATCTTGTGGTGAGAAAGTTTTGATGAAACATGGAATGCCTGGCCACATACTTCACACTTGTAGGGTTTTTCTCCTGTATGTACTATCTTGTGTTTAGAAAGCAATGATGGATAGTGGAAGGCCTTGCTGCAAACTTCACACTTGTAGGGTTTCTCTCCGGTATGAATTTTCTTGTGTGCAGATAGTGATGATGGAAGCGGAAGGCCTTCCCACATTCTTTACACTTGTATGGTTTCTCTCCTGTGTGAATTCTCTTGTGTTTAGATAATGATGGTGGAAAACAGAAGGCCTTTCCACATTCCTCACACTTGTATGGCTTTTCTCCTGTATGAATTCTTTTATGGGTGGAAAGTCTTGATGGATAATAGAAGGCCTTCCCACATACTTCACACTTGTGCAGTTTTTCTCCTGTATGAATTGTCCTGTGTTTAGAAAGTAGTGATGAAACATGGAAGGCCCTGCTCACATACTTCACACTTGTAGGGCTTCTCTCCTGTACAAACTTTCTTATGTTTAGAAAGTCTTGAAGGGTAAACAAAGGCCTTGCCACATACTTCACTGTTATAGTAATTATCTCCTGTATGAATTCTCCTGTGTTTAGAACGTGATGACAGAGAACGGAACGCTTTCCACATACTTCACACTTGTATGGTTTTTCTCCTGTATGTATTTTTGCATGGGTAGAAAGTCTTGAGGGATAATCAAAAGCCTTGCCACATACTTCACATGTGTAAGGATTCTCTTCTGTATGAATTATCTTGTGCTTAGAAAGTAGTGATAAAATGCGGAACGCCTTTCCACACACTTCACACTTGAATGGTTTCTCTACTGAATGAATTTTCTTATGGTTGGAAAGTCTTGATGGATAATGGAAGGCTTTGCCACACACTTCACACTTGTAGGGTTTTTCTCCTCTGTGAATTATTTTGTGTTTAGAAAGAAATGATGAGATGTGGAAGGCCTTGCCACATACTTCACACTTGTATGGTTTCTCTCCTGTATGAATTCGCTTGTGTTTAGACAGTATTGATGGATAATGGAAGGCCTTGCCACAACTTCACACTTGTAGGGTTTTTCTCCTGTATGAACTCTCTTGTGTACCAAAAGTAATGATGGAAAGTGGAAGGCCTTTCACATACTTCACACTTGTATGGTTTTCTCTTCTGAATGAATTTTCTTGTGTCTGGAAAGTCTTGATGGATGTTGGAAGGCTTTGCCACAGACTTCACACTTGTAGGGATTCTCTCCTGAATGAATTATCTTGTGTTCAGAAAGTGATAATGGAATGCAGAAGGTCTT
This sequence comes from Mastomys natalensis, assembly GCA_021653895.1. Taxonomy (NCBI): domain Eukaryota; kingdom Metazoa; phylum Chordata; class Mammalia; order Rodentia; family Muridae; genus Mastomys; species Mastomys natalensis. The sequence goes on along the minus strand of JAJTUV010002647.1, from coordinate 218,286 downwards.
GCCAGAAACTTCCCATTTGTAAGGTTTTTCTCCTGTATGAATTCTTTTCTCTTCAGAACTTAATGATGGAATATGGAAATACTCAGTACATTCTTCACACTTGTAGGGCTTCTCTCCTGAAATCAATTATCTGGTGATTTTGAAAACTTCGGTCCACTCAAAGACTTTGCCACATTCTTTGCATGTACAGCATTTTCCTCCTGGGAAGGAAGGATTGAGAAATTAATGAAAGTAGAGCAAAATTCTGTAAATTTACAACGCTTCTGTTTAAAAACCAACATTTTCTTATACTTGCATTTTGTTTTTATAAATGAGAAGCTACATTCAATTGTTTATACCTGTATTCAATGAAGCCTAAGTTAAAACACAGAAGTGAAAATCATGTAGCCTTCCACTGAAAAAAGAAGACCATTACAACAGAGAAATGGAAACAAAGGAATAATAATCGAAAGTCAAATATGAAAGGAACCATTAAATTAACAAAGAAAACCATTAAGTAAATGCAATCAGTTCCTTACACAAATACAGAAATTTTCTGATAGATAAAAGCAAAGTATAAAATAGTCTAACTTTGAAAACACCCAAATAAACAATAAATTATTTTATATATTATAAATAATATGTATAAGATATGAATATGTGTATTAGTGTAACGTTTGGTTTTCAAAGTTATATATAATAAAATCTCAATGGTACAAGGAAGAAGTTTATGCATCTCTTTAGGCGTGGTGCGTTTGTGCAGAATATCAAGATTACCCTGGTATTGTTCAAACACTGACTTTTGTGTTTCTTATCTACCAACCACACATGGTACTGTAATGCTTACTCTAAGAATTTCCCTCATCAAGTTTTTGTTCCCATGTTATCTAACTTGTTCCCATGTTATTATCTAACTTGTCAATAAAACTGATCAGCCAATATATCAACTGTAGAGAGGAAAGAGTTGGACATCTGCCAGCCAGGGAAGAAGAGACAGAGGGGGGTGGAGGGAGGAGAGAAGGAAAGGATTCACTACAAGGAGGGGGTCCGAGAGACATCATAAAGACACCCGAAGCCCAGAGAGCCAGACCAATACAGAAATGCAAGAATCCTGATTATTTTGTCTGGGAGGTAGCCAGACTAACTTAGAGATTAGAATTGGCCATTAACTACCAAGTCATTGTCTTGTGAATCTTAGTCAAATAAATGTTATAGTTTCTGTCTCTTTCATTTTGGAGCTAGCCAGGGATAGAGACAAATCTTCACTTTTAAAAATGCATGTACATATATCCTATATATATATAAAAAAAGAAACATTCAAGTTAAAGATTACTTAGAAATGGCAGATCATTGGCTGTCATGGAGAACACAAGTTAATTCATGGTTAGAAGAAAACACAGCTTATTAGAAATAATGCATCGTTAATGTTAGATACTGTCTTTTCACAGAAAAAGAAAGAAAATTATAGCTTTAAAAGATGATTTAAACCGGAATATTGTGTCTCAATGGCTTTATATTAAATCTTAGAGTTTCCCACTCTGTTCTCTGATACCCTCCTTCTGACACACCTGGGTGCACAGTGGCAGCCGCTCCTCTCTTCACATCTGAAGGCTCTTGTATTTGCTCTAGAAATGTGACCAGGTATGGCTTAGAGGAAGCAAGACCTGTTTGTGGGAATGGAAACAGCAGTGTTAGAGAATTCTCCAGGGAACTAAAATGTCCTCTCCAGGACTGTGAGTATAAGGAATGAGAAGACACAATAAAGGAGTAGAGAAGACTCGTTTCTCACATGGTTTCTGATGGGCACATCAGAATCCTTAGGAGAAACTTAGTACTTGTGGGTCCTGAGCTTCATATCCCTTATTTACAGGGCGACTATAAAACTGAAGTGTGTGACAGTCTCTGTAAGGTGTGCCACTTACTGTCTAATACAAATGAGACATGGAAGAGGGTTGGGGAGAGGAGGAATCAATACAAGAAATAGTTCTGAGGTACATAAGTAATTTTAAATTTACTTATCAAAAGAGCCCTGTAAATGGATATTGTTGGAAGCACAAGCTCTCATGAGGTACTGTACAAAGGAAGCAACTTTCATACTGACAATTAATTAAGAGTTCTTCATGGAAATATGTAGCAGTGAGGGATAAGGAACTGGGGGTAGCCACTGGCAGCTTCCAGGACCCAATGGGGATGACATTATGAAAAATGCAGTGAAGGGGAGACACCTGTAGAAACCACCTCCAGTAGATAGGTGTGGACCCATCTTGATGGATGGGGCCACCCACCTATCTCAAAGTTTTTTAACTCAGAAATGTTCCTGTCCAAAGAAAAGACAGAGACCAAAAAAATGGAGCAGAGACTGTGGGAAGGGCCAGTCAGGTACCGTCACACCTGGGGATCCATCCTATCTGCATACACCAAACTCCACTGTTGCTGTTGCCAAGAGTCCCTTACTGACAGGAACCTGATGTGGCTGTCCCCTGGGAGGTTCTGATGGCACCTGACAATGCAGATGCAGATGCTCACAGCCAACCATCAGACTGGGTTTGGGGACCCAGGTGGAAGAGCTAGGGGAAGGACTGGAGGATCAGACGGGGATTGCAACACCAGAAGAACAATGTCAGCTGGCCAGGTGACCCAGTGCTCCCAGGGACTAGACCACCAACTAAGGGTGTACATGGAGGTGTTCATGGCTCCAGATATATAACTAGCGGAGGATGGTCTTATCTGACAACAGTGGGAGGGGGAGATCTTGGTCCTGTGGAGGTCTACTGTTGGAGAGCTGGGGTGGGACTGTGTTGGTGGGTGGGGGAACAACCTCATAGAGGCAAAGGGGAGGGAGGAGAGGGTAGATGGGATGGGGCAGGTTGTGGAGGGTTAACCAGGAAGGGGGATGTTATTTGAGATGTTAACGAATGAAATGATGACAAAAAAAAAAAAAAAGTTCTTCATGGAAGCTATCCTCACCTAGAAACACAAGGTTGCTGTAATTCTCCAACATTACGTCCTTGTACAGTTTCCACTGAGCAGGACCAAGGCATTCCCGCTTCTGCAGAGAAATCAATGGCCACATCCTTGAATGACAGCATTTCCTGAAAAACAAAAAAGAGGAAATACCACACACTGTTGGGGGTTGATCTGGTGCTTCTATGTGCTCAAATGCTACCACAAGATCTAGTAGCCACAAGACAAGCAAATTCTAACATGTAGAGAGCCGCTATGCGCTGCACCTGAAGATGGTGCTGGGTGAGATTGCTCCTTGTGGTAAACAAGTCCTCATTGGCTATGCAGCTGTGCTGGGGCAGGGAATGGTCATACGTGGATGTATGGAGAGATGATACATGGCATATGCTCATTGGCCTTTGCTTAGATATAAGCCTGGTCCCCGGGGTAGGTGGGGCCGCCACCACCAGAAAGCTACAATCCTGAGTAAACTGCCTTGAGAAGGAACCTTGTCTTGCGTCTAATTTCCTGCTGGCCAGGGAGGGCACCGGACACTAACACACACCTGTATTTAGTGTGTAAAAACTTGCTCCCCAATTTTAAACTATTGGTAAAAGAAAACTGAGACCAGCCAGTTATATGGGGTAAGTAATAGAGGTTGGTAGGGCTTCAGTGACCGGCCCTGGGGGTCCAAAGGTAAGGAACACAATGATTGAGATGGGTCAACAGGGAGAAAAGGAGGAAAGAGGAGGACATGAGGTCTCCACTAGACATGATGGAGCAGTAACAGGTGTCCAAGTGAGATCCCCAACCCCCAGGAAACATCGATGGAGCAGAAAATAATTCAGGAAAGACTCGATCAGCAAGAAATTAGGGAGAACAGCAGGGAAGTAGCCAGCCTGGCTTTAGAAAAATAGATTAGGAGAAATCCCCAGGAATTGAGCAAAAGTCAAATAAATAAATCATAGGTGAAGTCTTATTCATTTGGAAGCTAAATGGGATAGACATAACCACAATTAACTTACACATCAGATTAATTATCACCATCAGTAATAACATAAATACAAAGAGGCATCATGTGCTTCTGCATATAAATCTAAATGAGGCTCTGAGTGAGAGCAGAGCCAGAAGCACTTCTGATATAAGTAACATATCCCTAAAATATATTTGGATGCTGGGGTAACACAGGACTCATCTCTAAGTGAAGTGGATGACAGAAGGTCCTAGAAACTCCTATGGTTTAATGCTTTTAAGAACCATAAAATGGAGAATGAGGGCAATGAAAAACAGAGTGTTGAGGCTAGACAGATGGCTCAGTAGTTAAGAGCACTGGCTACTCTTCCAAAGGAAATGGGGTTTGATTCCTAGATGCCACGTGGCCTCTCACAACTGTCTATAACTCCAGTTAGAGAGGACCAGACAATCTGTCAGACATGAAAGCAATCCTGCTTTCCTACAAAGCAGAGTGGGTCAGTTCCAGTGATCTTAGCCAGACATGCTCCTGGTATAGGTAAGTCAGTCAGAAAGCACAAGAAGTTTGGTCACACAGCATGGGGGCCTTGTCTATTTATGCCTGAAACAGTAATGTCCTGTCCTATCTGATAAGAGTCTTGCTTTTAAAAACAGGATTCCTATGTGAATACAGCTGACCTTCCTCAACCTTATTTGTTTACAACCCACAGAGGAATGTTTTTTTAGGACAGCATGAAGATCTGTCTGCCTAGCAGACAACACCAGGAAGGAGAGACTGCAGACCTGGACGGAGCTCCTACAGCAGCGTCTACTTCCTCATTCCCCAGACCCTCACCTGTGTCTCTAAAAGGTTCAAGCCAGGTTTCTCCCTTCACATCAACCCCCATCCCATACTTCCAGGATTGGTGCCCATCTCGGTGTGTAGCCTCATCTGTTGTTCTGAACCTCTTTCTTGCCTTTCTTCTCTTTGATCTGTGCTAACACATGTAACATCAACCATGTTTTCACAAATGACCATATTGCATCCTGTAACATCACTGAATATCACAAATTAAGCTGTGAATTGACTAGCATAATAGAGAGAAACCGTGTACCGCAATTCCCTAATTCTTTTATTTTTATGATGTCGTTAAAATTCATTTGTAACCACATTAAGATAACCTCAAAATCACTGAAAAGGAGAATATAAAGAAACATAATGTATTTGGGTTAAGGAATATAGAGCTGTCTCATAACAGAAAAGAATAAAGGAAGCCTGTTATTAAGTCAGACACACAAAACTAATAAAACAACAATTATTTTTGCAGCATGTAGGCTGACCATTATGTCATGCTTGTAGTTTTTCCTAAAAACTGTATGACCAGATCTCATAGAAAAAACAATATAAAAGATCAAGCTGGCGTTTCCACTCAGTATCCTACACGATTTCTAGAAACATTTGCCAACACACATTACTTCGATGAACACACTAAGACCCAAATTTTAGAAGTACAATCATAAGCTTCATCAAACACTACAAACATTTCTGTAAAGGTATGAAGAAACATCTCAATGCCACTAAAGACAATGAAAGGAAATGTTAGATGCCGTGAAAAGACCAAATCTTCACATTACAGGCATAGATGAAGGAGAAAACTCCCCAAGCAATGGCATAAATGTGATCTTCAAGAAGGCCATAAAAGAAAAAACAATAAACAACAACACCAACAAAAAATACAGACACATATCAAAACATTATCCACCATGACCAAGTTGACTTTATCCCTTAAATGCAGGGATAGTTCATCATATGCAAGTGAATAAATGCAAGAAATGACATAGTCTTCTAGGCAATAAACACATGGTCATCTCAAGAGGGGCAGAAAAGCCTTGGACCAACTTCAGTATGCTTTCAGGGTGAAAGTGCTACAGAATGTAAAACTAGAGGTTGTTCCTTCAAGGGAAGGAATGTAAAATCTGCTTTCCATACAAACCTTAGAGCTGATTACTAGTCTACTTAGTCACTTATGACATGTATTTTGCTAACTTTGCTCCTCTAGGATATTTAGGTATGTTTTGTTGTGCTTATAGGACTGAGGTAATTATCACCAGAAGAGTTTACACCTAACTGTGCTAGTGTGTGAATATTCCTAAAACAAACAAGTGGACATAAGACACCCTCCCCCCCATTTGACCAAACAACTGCTAGTGAGTTGCGCTGTGCAGACTGCCTTCCTGCCTCCCCTGCTGTGTTATTCTGCTGGTCATAAAGCCATGAACTCCTGCGGGGATGCTGTTTGGGAGCATAAGAAAGAGAATGGAGGGTACATATAATCTCAGGGGAATTTGGGAAGAATGTGGGGCAATAGTTAGGGAAGTGGAAGAACATAAATATGGATCTGAAAAGTAACCTTGGAGTGTCAACCCTAGCCCCTACCAGCCTGTAGCCACTCTGGGCAAAAGCAGCAGTGGTCACCCTGATACCTAAACCACACAAAGACTCAACAAAGAAAGAGTATTTCAACCACTTTTCCTTATGAACATTGATGCAAAAATACTCAATAAAATACTCACAAACCAAATCCAAGAACACATCGAAAGCATCATCCACCATGATCAAGTAGTCTTCATGCCAGGAATTCAGGGGTGGCTTAATATATGAAAATCTGTCAACTTAATCCATCATATAAACAAACGAGACAACCAAAAGTTACGTGTCAATCTCCTTAGATGCTGAAAAACCTTTTGAAAAAAAAAAATCCAAAACCCCTTCACGTTAAAAGCCTTGGAGAGATCAGGGATATGAAGTACATATCTAAACATAATAAAAGCAATATACAGCAAGCCAATCTTAAGCTAACATCAACTTAAATGGAAAGAAACTTAAAACAATTCCACTAAAATCAGGGACAAGACAAGGCTGTCCACTCTCTCCATGTCTCTATAATATACTACTTGAAGTTCTAGCCAGAGCAATAAGAAAACTAAAAGAGATCAAGGGGATACAGTTTGGAAAAGAAAAAGTCAAAGTATAGCTATTTACAGATGATATGACAGTATGCATCAGTGACCACAAAAACTCTACCAGGGAACTCCTAGAGCTGATAAACGCCTTCAGCAACGTGGCTGGATACTAAATCAACTCAAAAAAAAACATTAGCTCTCCTTTATACCAACAATAAGCAGGCTACGAAAGAAATCAGGGAAATAATACCCTTCACACTATCCACAATTAACAATTAATATAAAATATCTTGGTGTAACTCTAACAAATCAAGTGAAAGACCTGTATGACAAGACCTTCAAGTCCTTCAATGAAGGACGAACTTGAAGAAGATATCAGAAGATAGAAAAATTTCCCATGTACATGGGTAAGTAGGATTAACACAGTGAAAATGGCCATCGTATCCAAAGCAATCTACAGATTCAATGCACTTCCCATCAGAATTCCCGCACAATTCTTTACAGACCTTGAAAGAACAATGCTCAAATTCATATTAAAAAAAAAAAAAAAAAAAAAAAAGAAAAAAGCCAAGGATAGCTGAAACAATCCTGTACAACAGAAGAACTCTCAGAGGTATCGTCACCCTGACTGCAAGTTGAACTACAAAGATACAATAATGAAAACACCTGCATGGTATTGGTACAGAAACACACAGCTTGATCAGCGGAATTTAACAGAAGACTCTGAAATAAACCAACACACCTATAGACACTTAATTTTTGACAAAGAAGCCAAAACCATACAATGGAAAAGAGAAAGCAAATGGTGCAAATCTAACTGGATGTCTGCATGTAGAAGAATGCAAACAGATTCATATTCATCACTCTGCACAAAACTCAAGTCCTAGTGGATCGAAAACCTCAACACAAACCCAGATACACTAAGCCTACTAGAAGAGAAAGTGGGGAGGAGCCTTGAACGCATTGGTATAGGAACAACTTTCTGAACAGAATACCAACAACACAGGCACTAAGATCAACAATTAATGAACGGGATCTCATGAAACTGAAAACCTGTGAGGCAAAGGACACTGTCATAATAGCAGCCTCCAGAATGGGAAAAGATTTTCATCAACCCTACATCCCACACAGGGCCGATATCCGAATATATAAAGAACTCAAGAAGTTAGACACCAGTAAACCAGATAACCCAGTTAAAAAATGGGGTACAGAGCTAAGCAGAGAATTCTCATCAGAGGAATCTCTAATAGCTGAGAAACAGGGAAATGCAAATCAAAGTGACTCTGAGATTCTACCTTCCACCCAGCAGAATGGCAGAGATCAAAAACTCAAGCCACAGCACATACAGACAGGGATGCAGAGCAATGGGAACAGTCCCCTCCCCCCACTGCTGGTGGGAGTGCTAAGTTATACAATCACTATGGAAATCAATGTGGTGGCTTTTCAGAATATTCAGCGATGTCACTCTTGGGCATATACCCAAAAGATGTTCTACCACACCACAAGGACACTTGCTCAACTACATTTGTGGCAGCTTTACTCATAACAGCCAGAAACTGGTAACAACAGATGTCCCTCAGGGGACAAATGGGTAAAGAAATTGTTGTTCATTTACACAGTAGAATATTACTCAGCTATTAAAAAAAGGATATCATAAAAATGTACAGGCAAATCGATCGAACTAGAAAACTTAGATTTTTCTTTTCAAAACTTAACTTTAAGTAGAGTTCTTGAATGTTTCAACCTTCCTTCTAGCCCACATACCAGAGGTAGGTTAATAGGAAGCAGGGGCTATGGACCTGTTTAGAAGTAGTTCCTTGGGGCAATTCCACTCTTTGTTGTCAGGATATCAGCAGTTCAGTCCAATTTCAATACACCAAGCATGAATCGGTACAGGCAGCAAGATCCAACTTAGAAAGCACAAGGAACCTCTGACTTCATAGGAAACAGTAGAAGCAGCCAGGAAGCCACAGAAGTTCTTTGGTGCATTTCTCTCTATCTAGTGAAAACCAGCCGAGCTTTGCAAGTCAAATCAAAGCAAAAGCATCCTCTCATTCACGGGATTTGATTTATCTCCTCTCTAAACATCACCTACCTCCTCAAACATCTGCTCTCAGAGAAACATCACACGCCCTCTGACAGGACAGCTTCCAGCAAAACATGACACGACACAACTGATTTTTTAAAGAAACTAGAAGCTTCCACTTCATCTTCTTGACTGAGGTAACCCAGAACCAAAAGGATGTGCATAGAATGTACTCACTTATAAATGGACATTAGCCACAAAGTACAGGATACCCATGATACAATCCACAGACCCAAAGAAGATAAATAAAAAGGAAGGGCCAAGGGAGGATGCTTGATTCTCACTCAGAAGGGAAATAAAATAGTCATCAAAAGTGGATGGAGGGATGAAGGTGGTAGGGGGAGGGAACTGGGAGGGATATGGGGGTGTGGGATCAGGTATAGGGAAAGCTTGGGAGAGACGGCCATAGGAGTGAATAACATTTGGTGGTGGGCCAGGTTGAGGAGGGGGGGTCATATCTGTGACATGCTGGAGACCTGGGATGAGAGAGGCTCCTGGGAGCCTATAAGGGTGATACAAAGCTGAGACTCCTAGTATGAGGGACTATGGAGCCTGAAGTGGTCACCTCCTGTAGCCATGCAGGACTCCCAGTGGAGAGGTGAGGTTGCCAATCCAACCACAAAAACTTCAACTGAAAATTTGTCCTTCCTAAAAAAAGTGCATGGACAAAGATGGGGCAGAGACTGAGGGAATAGCCAACCAATGACTGGCCCAACTGAGACCCTTCCCATGGGTAAGAGCTATTACTGATACTCTGTTAGGGTTGCAGACAAGCCTGGCCTAACTGTCCTCCGAGGGACCCATTCAGCAGCTGATGGAAACAGACACAGCCAAATATTAGACAGAGCTGAAGGAGTACTGTGGAGGACTTGGGAGCAGGATTGTGGGGACCAGGAGAAGGCAGGGACTCCACAAAAGTCCAACGGAGTCAACTAACCTGGACCCTTGGGGGTTCTCAGAGATGGAACCACCAATCACAGAGCACACATGGGCTAGACCCACTACCTCACCCCCACACATATGTAGCATAAGGGCAGCTTGGTCTTCATGTGGATCTCCCAATGACTGAAGTGGAGGTTATCCCTGACCCTGTTGCCTGCCTGTGGATCTGATTCCCTATCTAGGCTGCCTCATCTAGCTTCCTTGGGAAGGTATGTGCCTACTCCTCCAGTGACTTAATATGCAAGTCGGGGTTGCTAAAGGGGGATGGCTTCCCCTTCTCAAAGAGAGTGGTGCATGGGGAGAGGGGCTATGTGAGGGGGGCTGGGAGAAGATGGGGGGCTGTGATTGGGATGAAAAGTGAATACACAAATGAATGGAAAAGAAAGAAGGAAAGAAATGTCCTTGAACTCACTGACAGAAATATTTAAACTTAAAGGCAGGAAATGACAGCAACCTGTGCTCCTCAGGTTTATTCTTTACTTGTTTTTGACTTGTCATGATCCGTACAAATTAGATTTCTGTCTCCTGTGCATGGCCTCTGACATGTAGGCAGTCATCATCTGGAACTGAATGACATCACCCAACACAGGACCCTTCAGAGTTTCCCAGAACTTGTCAAATGTGAGAAGGTTCCTGCCTGGGTCTGCTAACATCGGTGAGTCCTTCATTCACACCATCACTTGCAGTAACATTAGGATGAAATGAAAAGAGCCTTCGAGGAAAAGGGCAGAACTGCACAGCATAGGAGACTGGAGTCCTGAGGAAAAGGAAGGAATCCCGCCTTGATAGTTTACTGTCTGGATGATGGTGATGGCACGTGAAGGACAGGGGTAGATGAGGTTGTCATTTTCCATTTGCAGAGTCAGATGTTCTGAAAAGCTTCAGGTAAAGTCAGACAGCCCCATGGGGTCATGACAGAGAACAGTACACAAGGAAGGCTAGCATTCCCTGCTAGTCGAGCCAGGCAAAGAGAATGTTTTCCTCACACAGTGAAATGCAAACAACATCCTGATCTTCAACACAAGTCATCAACGAAAGGATGCTAGTGAAAAATTAGATTGTAAGGTTCCAGGATTAGGTAGATGGCAATTGGATGGGTTTCTGTCAGGTCACTGGTGCTCAGAACTGAGAGCAACAGAAGGAATTACTACACCCAATATACTACGTTTTAAGACTCTTTAAAACACGGGGTCTCATGTCGCCTAGCTTCACAATGAGTTGGCTATGAAGGAGAGGACGACTTTGAACTCCAGGATTTCTGACTCCTCCTTCTCAAAATGCAGAGATGACAGAAGAGAGTCACAGAATAGGCTTAAGCTCACTTTTCTGTCATAGATCTGTTTAATACAAAATAGATATGAATATTTGGTGCCTATAAACTTTATATGAGCACGCTGCTGTAACCTCTCTACAGTGTAAGGAGTGTGTTTTGATGTACAAGGCAGCACGTGATTCCTGACTCCATATACTGTTATATTTTTCCTACAGATTAGCAACATTAACTAGGAAACATTTATTTATTCTAGAAATGGTTAGAAACTCATTGAAAATTCCAGTAGATAGGACAAGGTGTTCTGAAGCCCATACTCCCTGAGAGTAGACTTGAAAGCCATAAGCCAGACTCCAGGTCACTAATGCTTGGTTTGACTGAAGAGTGACAATGTAAGCAAGATCATCTGAGATGGGGTAGGGCTGTGGAGGAGAAATCTGAAAAACAAACACATAAAACCATGTGTCTGACTGAGAATGAAAACTCTTGGCAGGAGTCTGTGTGCAGAGACTGATGCCCATGTGGAAGTTCATTGAGGGGCAGAGCCTGGAATTTTGCAGGTTCAGGGGCAGCTGACTAACCTTGGGCTGGTTTTCCTGCAGGACAGTCAGTCCTTGTCTCACACTGTAGTGAACCACACAGCTTGTGACAATAGATAAAAACCTCTCAGAATCCACTGACTTGGCAGAACCTGAGATTCTACCAGTCCAAAAGCTAAAATCTCATCAGATGGTATCTTAGGTGACTAGAATATCACCCATGTCTCATAGTACATGCCTCTAGCAGACACACACCAACATATTTTAAACTTTCCTTGATTAATAACATTATTCTGTAAAACCATGAAACTGATTCCATGTTGGAGGATGGAACTTGGATTAAACTAAATCTATGTTTTCAGATCATGGCCATTCAAATGGCCATGGACTAAACTATTCTCTTAACCTTTCAAGAGGAGAACTGTGCATTTTGCATGAACAGGAATCTACTAGGTGCAAATCATAAGACCCTAAGTGTGCCAGGCTTTCAAAATTTATCTTACAGCCTTTAAAAAATGTATTTATTTATGTATATGAGGACTCTGTGGCTGACATACTAGAAGAGGGCATCGGATCCAATTACAGATGGTTGTGAGCTACCATGCGGTTGCTGAGAATTGAACTCATGACCTCTGGAAGAGCAGCCAGTGCTCTTAACCACTGAGCTATCTCTCCAGCCCTCACTTACAGCTTTTCAAACACAGTTAAAAAACTTGGAGAATTCTTTCTAAAACTATTAAGGGTGCATCAGTAAATCTGAATGTCACATCAAGGGACAGAGAAACTTTAAGAGAGTTCAGGGACTGCTGATAATGAGAACAACCAGAAGAAAAGCACGTGATGAGACAACAATGCACAGATCCTGGCAGATTACAGAACAATGTACAGAGACCCGAAGATTAGCAAAGCTATTTCCCTCTTCTCTTTCAGACATTCCAGTACCACCCAGCGGAACTTTCCTCACTCCAAGTCATCTCTTACATCTGAAAAGGAGTCCAAATTTTGGACAGAACACATACTCAGAACTGTTGAGGTTTACTGACTAGTGATTTTCAATCTGAAGTGTAAAATCTTAATTATTTGGATTGTGCAAACGCGGGTTCATACCAATTACCAAGATTATTCTGTGCTACATAGCCATGTAGTGTGATAATTCAGGTCACAAAATTGTCTATCAGAAATTCTTACTTGAATCGAGGCATCCATGAGTCTAACAGTTCATTCCAAAGGAACTAACACCCCACACAACAGTTGCCCTCCCTCACAGGATTCTTGCTCCTTGTACACTAGGAACTTTAGGAGGATTTGTGAGCTCAAACCAGTAGTCTCTAGGACATAAAGTATATGGCGCTAGACGTCCACGTGTTCTCTAAGACCTGAGAATCTGACTACAGCCAAGGGAGCAGGGGTCAGCTAGGGAGAGCATGTTTCCCCAGTAAAGATGAGTGAGCTCACTTCAGCATCTCAGGCACAGGCAGGCAGCAGGCCCAGCCTGCCCTGGGCATCCTGTTGTGTCCAACTTTCTTCCCTTCAAACTTGTGCTCAGGGGCAGTGGCCCAGCCTAGGTCAGCACAGCATCTCTAGGTCAGCAGCTTCCCGTCTCCCAACCAGGCCGAGTAAGCACCCTCCGCGTCCGACCCGCCACCCTGCACAGTCCCTCAGATCTGCAGGACAGAGCTGTTCCCAGCACCAACCTCCATGTCAGAGATCCAAACGCAGAGCTCAACAGGACAGTTGCATACATTTGAGGAGGAGTGAATTTTTTAGAATAAGGAAGTTCGACTCAGACGGCCCTTTCTGATGACGTCACAATGCTCGGGACTACATTTCCCACAAGTCAGTTGGAAGGACTTCCAGGACTCCAAGGAAGAGGTTTCGTGCATTGCGTGGATTCCAGCCCAGTGGTGAGGGAACTACTGAAGTTGGAAAGAAACAGGCTTCAGGATATGGGCAGCCATAGGAAATTGAGCTTTTTTAAAGTCCTTGGCCACAGCATGCGATGTTAGCCTGTGAGCCGAGCCTTTCACAGTAATATTTATCGCATTTCCTTGTTATCTCAGCTAAAACATTGTGATTTTAAAGCTCAGATCTAATTATAGAATCTTACTAAGGAAAGGAAAATTCAACAAGCACTGCAGTGACCTGGATGCTTGATTGGCATGTCTGTTTAGAATGAGGTCATGACTGGTCTGTCCTCCTCCTGAATGCTGCAGTGAAGGGCATTGTCAGCAACCACAAGGTCAGAATTTCTGAGCACTGCAAGTTTTCCAATAAGCGTCTGTTGAGGTTTTGTCTCTTGCTATGTATTGTAATGCTAAATTCTCTACCGGAAGGTCTACGCCTACCATTGACTTCTCACTTTTACAAGGTTCTGTTGTGCAAACCTTGTTCCTTGATTTAAAACTATTGGATAAATTAAATTGGCCACAGCCAGTTACTGGAGGGATTAGAGGTAGGTGGGTTTTGAGTTACCTGGTAGGGGGTGGAGAAGAGAGAGAAGGAAGAGAGACCAGGAAAAGGGGGGAGAATGGGGAAAAAGGACTAATTTGCCATGAAGGGACATGGCCAGGAAAAACAGCAAGTATTTGAAGTTCACCACCGGGAAGGTAGCTGGGACAGCAGTTAGAAGAGTAAATTAGGGCTCGAACCCCAGTAATTGCCAAAGCCAAATGAAATAACCCTAGTCTGAGTCTCATTTATTGTAGGCTTTTCAGGGATAACCTCTTTTGAAAGAAAACATTTAATTGAGGCTGGCTTACATTTTCCGAGGGTCATTTCATTATCATGGTAGGAAGCAAGGTAGGGTGCAGGCAGACATGGTGCTGGCAGAATCTAGAGTTCTACATTTTTATCTGCAGGCAGCAGAAGGAGACTGTCTTCATACACCAAGGAAGAGGCTCTGGATCACGCTGGCCAGACTTAACCATATGTTTGAGACATCAAAGCTCCACCTCCTGACTTGCTTCCTGTAGCAAAACTACACCTCAAATGAGGTCACACCTATCAGTGCCACTTCCCATGGACCAAGCGTGTTCAAACTACCACCATCTCCTTGTCATACAATAATCAAACTACTAAAGATTAGAATAAATTCCTCAGTAAACAGACATAGATTAAGTTTTCAATAAAAAGACATAGACTAGCTGAATCGATGCAAGGAAAAAAAGACCATCCTGCTACCTATAAAACATCAAATATAGCTGTCACCTCAGTAAGATTTTATGAAAATATTTTCCAAGCAAATGAACCCCAGATGGAAGCTGGCATAGCTATTCTATCGTGTGACAAAATAGAATCCTAACCAAGTTAAGAAAACAAACAAACAAACCAAACAGCGAGAAACACTTCAAAATCATCAGAGGAAAAATCCACAAAGATGATGTTTCAATTCTTAATATGTATATAAAAAAATACAAGGATTTATGACTAAAAGAGAAACATTACCAAGCTTACTCCCACATTGGCCCTAACATATTAATTGTTGGAGAGTTCAATACCCTACTCTCACCAATAGACAGGATATCTAGCCAAAAGCTAAACCAAATATATACCATCACTGACAAACATTAAAACAAATGGACTTGGAGAATATCTACAGAACCTTTCACCCCAAAACAAAAGAATATACCTTCTTCTCACCTCTCCCAAATTGAGTACATACTTGGTCACAAAGCAACTCTTTCCAGGCATAAAGAAATTGAAATAACCCACTGATTCTGTTCACACCACCATGGATTAGGCCTGAATTTCAAGAACAACAGAATCGCTGGAGTCTAAAGGGAATCTAACCAACTGTCTCCTGAATGGAAATAGACTTTCAAAGAACAGCTAAGGCCAATAATCCTTAATTATTCCACAGAGATAGAACTAGAGGAAACTTTTCAAAACTCATTTTATGAAGCTATGCTAACCCTGATACCCAAACTGCACAAAGAATCAATGAAGAGAATTGTAAATAACCCATATAAACAAAATGCTCAATACAGTTCTTTAAATCCAATCTAGTAACACACCAAAGTTTTGTTTTTGTTTTTTTGTTTTGTTTTGTTTTGTTTTTTGTTTTTGTTTTTTGAGACAGGGTTTCTCTGTGTAGCCCTGGCTGTCTTGGAACTCACTCTGTAGACCAGGCTGGCCATGAACTCAGAAATCCACCTGCCTCTGCCTCCCAAGTGCTGGGATTAAAGGCCTGAGCCACCACCGCCTGGCACCAAAGATGTTATAAAACATGACCAAGTAGGCTTCCTCTCAGACATGGAGGGATGGCTCCACATTAAAAAAAAAAAAGTCAATGTAATGTACCATATAAACAAACTTAAAACTACATGCTTATCTCATTAGACACCAAAAAAGCCTTTGGTAAAATTCAACCCACCTTAGTGACAAAAGTCTTAGAAAGAGTAGAGATACATTGGACATAGCTAAATATAATACCCATGATTTACATCAAAATTTTAGTCACTTTAGTAAATCCTGTCTTAGTCAGGGTTTCTATTCCTGCACAAAACATCATGGTCAAGATGCAAGTTGGGAGGAAAGGGTTTATTCAGCTTACACTTCCACACTGCTGTTCATCACGAAAGGAAGTCAGGACTGGAACTCACACAGGGCAGGAACCTGGAGGCAGGAGCTGATGCAGAGGCCATAGAGGAGCGCTGCTTATTGGATTGCTTCCCCTGGCTTGCTCAGCTTTCTTTCTTAAGGAACCCAGGACTACTGGCCCAGGGATGGCACCACCCACAATGGGCCCGCCCATCCTTGATCACAATTGAGAAAATGCCTCACAGCTGGATCTCATGGAGGCATTTCCTCAAGGAAGGCTCCTTTCTCTGTGATAACTTAAGCTTGTATCAAGTTGACACACAAAACCAGCCAGTATGACCAACATCAAATTGAATGGAGAGAATCTCAAAGCAATTTTAGTAAAACCAGGAATGACGCAAGGTTCTCCACGCCCTCCATATCTATTCAATACGTATTTGAAGTTGTAGCTAGAGTAATTAGGACACTGAACGGAATAAGGGGATCCTTAGAAGAAAGGCAGAAGCCAAACCATCATTTGCAGAGGGATACAAACTACAAATGTACTGAAAGAAAAATCAGGGGACAACACCCTTCACAATAGCCAAAAATAATATAAAATATCTTGTGTAAATAAAACTTGATTGACAAAAACGCCACATCTTTGAAAAAAATAAATCAAAGAAGATTAACAGAAAGTGGTACTGTCGTACTCTCTAGGACCGTCAAACTTCAGAATAATGACACAGAAACTTATTAATATTTATTTATCTTAGGCGTTAGCTGGCTAGCTCCCAGCTAGCATGTCCGTCTTAACCTGCGTATTCTAGTCCACATTTGCACATGGCTTGTTACTTTTCATTCAGTGCTGGCACCTGCTCCTTCCACCTCAGTGTGATGCTGGAGAATCAACCTGGCAACTGATTCTTCTCACAGAGCCTATCTCTGCCCCAAAAGTGCCATCTTTCCTCTCCAGCCTCAGCTATTGGCCATCAGTTCTTTATTGAGACAATCTGAAGGCAAGAGATGTGTATGTTTAGAAAAGACTGAGGCAGGTAATGAGCCATAAAAATAACAACACCAAAGTCTATGCATCAGTCAACTCTCTCCTGAATAATACAAAGAAAACCTTTATACAATGTATAAAATTCTATCCCAGTATCTTCTTCCTTTTAGTCTAATGAATGGCTTTTTCTCTAAAATCAATAAATTTCTAACATATAGAAGAAATATTTTATGAACTCTCAGGTAAGAATTACATTCAAAATGTCTTGTCCATTTGTGTTTTGCAACCTTGGAGATAGTACTCTACTATATATACTATCTTGACGAGTCCAAAGTTCTATACCTGAATCACTTTCTACTATAACTCGAATTGCCGGCCTAAAATATATCCTTTTAAATCTTAAAACATTTTCTTCAATCCTAAATAACTGAAAGTTATATGTGATATTATAACTCTCCAGTCTTCATCCTCATCAGAGACCTGACAAGGATAAATATTACCTAAGGAAACAGAAAGGACAGAGCAAGCAGCTTCCAATACTATAGAAATGACAGAGACTGCTAGCTGCCTGGGCAGTCACCCAACTTTTGTTTGCAACATTAGGGCATCCGTCTTCATCCTAGAAGCCTAGAACGCCTGACAGGATTCATGGAAAGCAGAGATATAGAAGGATAGTCATACTTTGTCCCTGCAAAGTTAGTCAATCGATGTCCCAGTGTCCTATTTTGCCAAACATTGGACAGCATGCTATGAGGAGTCTTGCCAAGGGGAGTTTTTTGACCGGTGAGTAGGTTTGCCATATTTGAAGAAGACTGTAGATGGAGGTTCTAAGTAGGTAGATGTTGCTTGTTTGTAACTATTTATCTGTTAAAATGTGAAAACAACTACAGATGGGTAAACCAAGCTTATTTTTATAATTAACTAAACTAGTACCTAACAGGACTACAGGTTTGATAGAATGACTACTAACTTGCATTTCATAATTATCCTAAACAGTTTGAAATATTACCTTTCAAGGCCTGGAACTTTAGGTTACATTTTTAAGGGAACTGCTTACGTATGATACCTAAAACATGGTTGAAACATAATATAGTATATTTTAATGTAAATAACCTTAAATTTGTATGAACATATTAATTCTATACCTATGTAATTTATTTGGCCAATTGATGCTCTTTAGTGTAAACAGATTCAACAATCTACCCTTTCATCCTCTTGTTTATATATCCCCCCTTTTTCTTTTCATTCCCTCTTTACCATTTTGACCCTAGCACAAGATAGAAGAGAAAGGAGAGAAAAAAGAAAAGAGATCTTTCCATCTTCTGAGATCTTCAATTTCTTTCTTCATAGACTTGAAGTTCTTGTCATACAGATCTTTCACTTGCTTGGTTAGATTCACATCAAGGTATTTTATATTAGTTGTGAGTATTGTGAAGGGTGTCATTTCCCTAACTTCTTTCTCAGCCTGTTTATCCTTTGAGTAGAGGAAGGCTACTGATTTGTTTGAGTTAATTTTATATCCAGCCATTTTGCTGAAGTTGTTTATCAGGTTTAGGAGTTCTCCAGTGGAATTTTTTGGGTCACTTTAGTATACTATCATATCATCTGCAAATAGTGATATTTTGACTTCTTCCGTTCCTATTTGTATCCCTTTGATTTCTTTTTGTGGTCTAATTGTTCTAGGTAGGACTTCCAGTACTATATTGAGTAGGGAGGGAGAGAGTGGGCAGCCTTGTCTAGTCCCTGATTTTAGTTGGATTGCTTCAAGTTTCTCTCCATTTAGTTTGATGTTGGTTTCTGGTTTGCTGTATATTGCTTTTACTATGTTTAGGTATGGGCCTTGAATTCCTGATCTTTCCAAGACTTTTACCATGAAGGGATGTTGAATTTTGTCAAATGCTTTCTCAGCATCTAGTAAGATGATCATGTGGGTTTTTTTTTCTTTGAGTTTGTTTATATAGTGGATTACGTTGATAGATTTCCATATATTGAACCATTCATGCATTCCTGGGATAAAGCTCACTTGATCATGATGGATGATTGTTTTGATGTGTTCTTGGGTTCGGTTTCCTAGAATTTTATTGAGTATTTTTGCATCGATATTCATAAGGGAGATTGGTCTGAAGTTCTCTTTCTTTGTTGGGTCTTTGTGTGGTTTAGGTATGAGTGTGAATCTTGTCAGGGCCATCTTTCTCCTCTTCCATTCTGCAACGTACAAACCTTACAAGAACCACATAGCTCTGGAAAGGCATTCATATGGAACATGTAGCATGCACCAATAAGGTAAGGAAGATCAATAAAGAAACACAACTGCCTTTCTTTAGAGGTTAGTTTGATCACATAATAAAACTACAATAGAAATTTCGATTCATGCTATCTTAATGATGGTAGGTAATAATAAGCCATGAGAATTTTGAACCCAATAAGTGTTATTGGCTGTATATAGATAGTTAAGTCTCAGTCAGTCCCAGAGCTGTCTCAGTGTATGGAGACAGATACATCACCTATCTTGTTGATCTTGTCAATCTCCTTCTTGTCTGAAGCCAAGGTCTTCAGGAGGTCTCCCTGAGTCGTGTCTGATTTTTGTCACCTTGGAGGGAGTTTTTCTTTTCCTGTGGAAAAATAGGCATAACCTCCCCCGCTGCATAACACATTTCCTGTTTTCTATTCTGATGTCACAACATCCTTAAAAATGAACAAGTGTAGTTCAGTTTTCCCCTAATCCAATGTCCTTCAGCAGCCGTAGTTTTTTAATCATTAGCATTTTAAAAATTAAGGTTAATAAAGCACTATGTAATCTATGTCTTGGGGGTCTTTGTTGCCCATTTTTGTCTATTAAGCTCAGCTCTAGCACATACCTTTAGTCCAAGAGCTAAATGAAGTCAACCCTAAGATAAGAGGCAGAGCAACAACCAGCACACAGATAGGGAACATAAGTAAACAGAAAGAGAGCCATTGAGAGGAAGAGTATTTAAGACAGCATGGAGAAGGAGAAAGAAGTTGGACATCACTACTTCTGGCTGTTTTCTTTGCCTCTTTGAGCTAGCAGGCTTTTGCCACAGCATATGACTCCTGAGTCTTCATTATTAAAATTGAACTGATGATATTTTTTTTTAAAGATTTATTTACTTCATATATGTGCGTGCACTGTCACTGTCTTCAGACACACCAGAAGAGGGCATCGGATGCCCATTGCAGATGGTCGTGAGCCACCATGTGGTTTCTGGGAATTGAACTCAGGACCTCTGGAAGAGCAGTCAGTGCTCTTAACCACTGAGCCACCTCTACAGCCCTATAATTTTGGTTTTTAAAACAACATTTTAGTGCTCCAACTTGTGGCAAGACTCCACCTACAGATGCAGCAGTCACTCCAGCTGAAGACAAACTGAGGAGCCAACAGATTTGGTAAATCATCTGGGAAGTCCTCAAAGACAGAGTTAAGAATGGGAAGTCGCATAGTAGAACACTTTAGGACCCTGCACAGTGCTAGTTTAGATCACTTGAGAAGAGAGGCAACAAATAAAGAGCTAATTGACTTACCTGAGATTGGCTCAATATAGATTATAATTATTACCATTTTGGCATTTCATACTGTACTCTTATTAGCTAAAGTGGGTTTCTATACCAGCTCAAAAATAACCCTATAGAGATGTAGAAAAAAAGATACAAAAAGTGTATTGATAAGATACAAGCCTTAGAAGAAAAATAAAGAGTCTTAATAAATGAAATTGAGCAAAATAGTCAGACTCAGTCAGAGGAATTTAAGCAAGCCTTAGAAAGACTTAATAACAAAATACTCAGACACAGACAGGAATTTACACAAAACTTAGAAAGACATATAAATAAGAATAAGAAAAATATTCAGGCAGTGACAGAGGAATTTAGACAAGAGCCTACCATGCCACCAGGTAATGAAACTGAAAGGGGGTAGCCCAAGGTTGCTAGAAAAACAACTTCAGTTGGCAATCATGTTTAGTGAATCAATTTTCAGATATGAACAAGTTTTCAGACCCAGAACTGCTTGAATGAAGAGGTGGCCAAATTCCCCAGGAAAGGACCTTGATTAGACACCTAAAAGTTTTGCTGTTAGTCTTTCTCCAGTTCTCCCTCAGAGGGGCCTATGTGCTTTTAGAAGGATAACTGTACACTGGAGAAAGAAAATAAGCAGGTTTTCCAGGATCTATTGGATACTTTTTCTGAAATTGATGCTGATTCTGGGAGATTCCATGAAACCTTGTGGCCTATGAGATAAAGTGGGAGCTTTTAGAGGCCAGGTAATAAGTAGAGCTTTGGCTGAAGTCTGACTCATAGTAGGTCCCGTGGCCCCCTGAACTCATCCTGTGGTTATTTCCCCAGTTCCAGATTGAAGAACTGGGATAGATATACATAGAAGCTGGACAGTGTCTCAGATCTATTCCCCGTCATGTGGAGTGAGGACTATTAAAGTTAGAAAGGCTGAATGGAAGCCTTTAGAGTTGTCTTTGCCAAAGAAAATAGTGAATCAAAAACAATATTGTATCCCTAGATGAATTGCATAAATCAGCGCCACCATCAAGGACTTGAAGGAAGCAGGAGTGTCGATTCCCATAACATCCCTTTAACTTGCCTGTCTGGCCAATGCAGAAGACAGATGGATCATGAAGAATGACAGTTGGCTATTGAATATAAAATCAGGTAGTAACTCCTATTGCAGCTACTGTACCAGAAGTAGTGATGTCCTTAATTGAGCAAATTAACACATCTCCTGCTACATGGTATGTAACTATTGATGTAGCGAATGAATTCCCTTTTCTTAGTATTTGTCCATAAGGACTGCCCAGAAGCAATTTGCTTTCAGTTGGCAAGGCCAGAAATTAGCTTTATAGATTTGCCTTAAAGATGAATTAACTCTCCTGCTCTGTGTCATAACCAAGTGAACAGGAGGTAGCAACTACTTTGGACTCACTGGCAACACATATGCATATCAGTGGATGGGAAATACATTCAACCAAAATTCAAGGACTGTTTACCTCAGGGACATTCCAAGGAGTCTAGTGAGGCATACAGAGATATTTCTTCTAATATGAAGAATAAGTAATTGTATCTGGCCTCTCCCACCACTGAGAAAGAAACAAAATGCTTAGTGCATCCATTTGGATTCTGGAGAAAGCACATTCCTCACTTGTGTAGGTTACTTAGGACCATATACTAGGTGACTTGGAAAGCTGCTAGCTCTGTGTGGGGCCTGGAACCAAGGAAAGCTCTTCAACAAGTCCAGGCTGCTGTTTAGGCCCACTAGCACTTAGTCCATATGATCCAGCAAACCCAATGATACTTGAGGTGTCAGTGGCAGATATAGATGCTATTTGGAGCCTTTGGCAGGGCACTATAGGTGAATCACAGAAAAGACTTATGGGCTTTTGGAGCAAGGATCTACCATCATTTACATATAACTATTCTCCCTTTGAAAGACAGCTCTTGGCTGCTATTGGACCTTAGTGAAACTCCACATTTGGCTTTAGGACACAAGTTTCCATGTGAGCTGAACTGCCCCTCATGAGCTGGGTGTTATCAGAGCCACCAAGTCATAAAGTAGAGCATGCACAGCAACAATATATTATCAAATGCAAGTAGTATTTATGTGATTGGGCCCAAGAAGGTCCAAAAAGAACCAGGAAGTTACACGAAGAAGTTGCCTAAATTGTTGTTTCTTCTGTTAAATTCTGTCTGTGGCCAAACATGTACCTATAGGGGTTCATGCAAACTGGTTGACTGGAGAAGAGAAGACTATGGCCACATTTTGCAGGCACCACCCAGAAGTGGATAGCTGCAGCATTACAACTGACACAACCCTGAAAAATACTGGAGAAAGG
The DNA here is from genome assembly GCA_021653895.1 of Mastomys natalensis. Taxonomy (NCBI): domain Eukaryota; kingdom Metazoa; phylum Chordata; class Mammalia; order Rodentia; family Muridae; genus Mastomys; species Mastomys natalensis. The sequence goes on along the minus strand of JAJTUV010002647.1, from coordinate 195,236 downwards.
AAATACTCACAGTGGGTGGAGGTTTGAGGTTTTGTTTTGTTTTTGGAAGAAGAAATGACCAGAAATATACGGATGTTCACTAACTCATGGACTGTAGCTAATGGATTGACTGAATAATTGGGGACCTGGAAAGATCACAATTGGAAAGTTAGTGAAAGAGATCTGGGGAAGTATCTGTGGATAGATCTCTCTAAGTGAGCAAAAGATGTGAAGATATTTGTGTCATATGTAAATGCTCATCAAAAGGTGACTTCAGCAAAGGAGAAGTTCAATAATTAAATGGATAAGATGACCCATTTTTTGGACAGTCAGCCTCTGTCCCCAGCCATCCCTGTCATTGCCTGATGAGCACATGAACAAAGTGGCCATCTTGGCAGGATGGGGTTATGCTTGGTCTCAAAAACATGTACATCCACTCACCAAGGCTGACATGGCTACAACTCCTGCTGGATGCCACATCTGCCAACACCAGAGATCAACACTGAGTCCCAGATGTAGCACCATTCACCGAGGTGAGCAGCCAACGATTCATTGGACAGCTTCCTCCATGGGAAAAAAAAAATGTTTTGTTCTTACTGGAATCGCTACTTATTCTGGTTATGGATTTGCCTTTCCTATACATGATGCTTCTGCCCAAACCACGAGTCATGAACTTACAAAGTGACATATCCATTGTCATGGTATTCTGCACAGTACGTTTTCTGACCAAGAAACTCATTTCACAGGCAAAGAAGTGCCATAGTGGGCCCATGATCATGGAGTCCACTGATCTTATCTTGTAGCCCACCATTCTGAAGTAAGATGACCTGACAGAAAGATATAATGGTCTTCTCAATAGAGACTCTAACATCCAGAAGATCCTGGACAGATGTCTTACAGACCCTAAGAGACCACAGAAGCCAGACCAGACTAGTATACCCAGCAAACTCTCAATCACCATAGATAGGGATAGATATTCCATGACAAAGCCAAATTTAATAATATCTTTTTACTACTCCAGCTCTACAGAGAATAATAGAAGGAAAACTCCAACACAAAAAGGATAACTACACACAAGAAAACATAGGAAATTAATAATCATCTCACAACCACCTCAAAAGCAGAGAAGCACACACACAGAGGAACCACCTTCATCAACAAAATAACAGAAAATAACAACCATTGGCCAATATCTCTTAACATCAATGAACTCAATTCCACAATAAAACAAAATAGGCTAAAAGATGGATTATAAACAGGATTCATCATTCCCCTGCATACAAGAAATACACCTTAGCAGCAAGGATAGACACTACCTCAGAATACAGGGCTGGGAAAAATTTTTCCTAGTAAACAATCCCACGAAACCAGCTGGAGTAGCAATTCTAATGTCCAATAAAATAGACTTTGTACAAAAAGTAATCAAAAGAGATGGGGAAGGACACTTTATACTCGTTAAAGGAAAAATACACCAAGGGAAGCCTCAATTCTGAACATCAATGCCACAAATGCAAGGGCACCACATTTGTAAAAGAAACTTTACTAAAGCTCAAAACACATTGACCCACCCAATAATCATGGGAGACTTCAGCGCCTCACTCTCATCAATGGACAGGTCATCAAAACAGAAACTAAACAGAGATACAATTAAACTAACAAAAATTATGAACCAAATGTATTTAACAGATAACTATAGAACATTTCACTCCAAACAAAAGAATACACCTCATTCTCAGAACCTCACAGAACCTTCTCCAAAACTGAACATATATTTGGACACACAACAAGCCTCAACAGATACAAAAAGATTGAAATAACCCCTTATATTCTATCAAATTACAGAAGACTAAGACTGTGGACTTCAACATCAACAACAGAAACAACAGAAAGTACACATTCTCACAGAGAAATATGTCAGGGAAGAAATACATAAAAAATTTAAAGATTTTCTAGAATTCAATGAAAATGAAGACATAGCACACCTATACTCATGGGACATGGGGTTAATTTGGGAAAGCAGTATAAGTAGGAAAATTCATAGCACTAAGTCCCTTCATAAAGAAATTGGAGAGACTCTATATTAGCAACATAACAGTATACCTGAAAGCTCTAGAACAAAAAGAAGCAAACATACCAAAGAGGAGTAGATGGCAGAAAATAGGCAAACTAGGGGCCTAAATCAACCATTTAGAAACAAAGAAAATGATACAAGAAATCAACAAAACCAGGAGCTGGTTCTTTGAGAAAATCAACACGATAGACAAATGCTTTGTCAAACTAATTAAAAGACACACAGACAGTATCCAAATTAATAGAATCAGAAATGAAAAGGAAGACATGAAATTGAGGAACTTCAATAAGCCATCAGATCTTACTACAAATGCCAATACACAACAAAACTGAAAATATAGACAAAATGGATAATTTTTTAGACAGATACCTACTACATACCAAAGTTAAATCAAGATCAGGTAAACTATCTAAACAGAACGGTAACCTGTTAGAAAAGAAGCAGTCATTTAAAAACGTCACACACAACAAAAAAGCCAAGGGCCAGATGGTTTTAGTGCAGAATTCTACCAGTCTGTCAAAGAAGAGCTAATACTAACACTCCTCAAAGTATTCTAAAAACAGAAACAGAAGGAACACTCCTAAATAATTCTATGAGGCCACAGTAACCCTGACTCAACAAGGAAAGAGAACTAAAGACCAATTGTATGTATGATCATTGATGCAAAAACACTCAACAAAATCCTCACAGACTGAATCCAAGAATACACAGAAACTTTCACCATGATCAAATAAGCTTTATCCCAGGGACGTAGGGATGGTTCAGTATATGATAATCCATCAATATAATCCACAAATCCAAAGAATTTCAAAATAAACAAACCCAAGGGGGTTGGTAAAAAATCATATGATCATCTCATTAGATGTTGAAAAAGCCTTTGATAAAAATCCAACAACCCTTCATTGTAAAAGTCTTGGAGAGAGAAGGAATTTGAGGCACATAACCTAAATGTAATAAAAGCAACATACAACAAACCACTACCCAACATCAAATTAAATGGGAAAAAAAACTTGAAGCAATCCCACTAAAATCAGGTACAAGAAAGACTGAACGCTTTCTCAGTATCTATTAAATATAATCCTTGAAGTTCTAGTTAGAGCCAAAAGACAACAAAAGGAGATCAAAGGTATACAAATTGGAAAGGAAGAATCATTATTTGCAGATGATATGATAGTATATATAAGCAACCCCAAAAATTCTACCAGAGAAGTCCTAGAGCTGAGAAACAACCCCAGCAAAGTGGCTGTATATAAAATTAACTCAAAGAAATCAGTAGCCTTTCTTTATACACATGATAAATAGGCTGAGAGAGAAATTAGGGATACAATCTCCTTCACAATACCTACAAATAATCTAAAACATCTTGATTGAATCTAATCAAGCAAGTGAAAGTTATGCATGACAAGAATTTCAAGTCCCTGAATAAAGAAATTGAAGAAGACATCAGAAGCTGTAAAGCTCTCCCTGCTCTGGATAACAAGGATTAACAAGGTGAAAATGGCCATCTTACCAAAAGCAATCTACAGATTCAAAGCAATCCCCATCAAAATTCCAACACATTTTTTTACAGACCTTGAAAGAGCAATTTTCAATTCCATATGGAAAAACAAAAACCAAGGATAGCCAAACCAATCCTGAACAATAAAATAACTTCAGAAAGAATCACAATCCCTGACCTCAAGCTGTACTACAGAAAAATTGTGATCTAAACATGTGTGGTTTTGTATAGAGACAGATCGATTGATGAATGCAATAGAATAAAAAACTCAGAAATGAACCCACACACATATATAGAATTGATTTTTGACAAAGAAGCCAAAAGCATACAATAAAAAAAGAAAGCATCTTCAATAAATGGTGCTAGTTTAACTGGTGGTCTGAATGTGGAAGATGAAAATAGATCCATATTTATGACCCTGCACAAAGCTCAAGTCCATGTGGATCAAGGACCTCAACATAAAACCAGATACACTGAATCTAACAGAAGGGAAAGTGGGAAAGAGCCTCAAACTCATTGGTACAGGGGAAATCTCCTGAATAGAATGCTAATGGCTCGGGTCTAAGATCAACAATTGACAAATGGGACCTCAGGAAACTGAAAAGCTTTCTGTAAGGTAAAGGACACTGCACTAGGAGAAATCAGAAAACTACAGATTGGGAAAGAAAAAAAATCTTTATTAATCCTACGTCCAATATTCAAAATATATAAAGAACTTAAGAAGATAACCTCCAAAACAACAAATAACTCAAAAAATGGGGCCCAGGAGCTCTATTATAGGACAGGCTAGCTACCTCTTTGTGAATCAGAGAGAAAAGAGTCACTCCTACAGAAAACATACACACTGGATGAAACAGAGCATTTAGATGGATGGATGAGGCACAGGTCCTACCCTCAAGCTACTTACTTTACTTTTCTTTGTCCATTTAATACCTTCTTAGACAAAAGTTCTTTAGATAATTACCTTGTAGATTAAATGTTATACAAAATGGAAGAACACTATCAATAACAAGTTTAAAGTAGTACTTCATTCTATATGCTCATTATAAGTTCAAAGCAACAGTTTCATGTGGCCTTGCCTTTTGACAGAGTACACTGCGGACTGCTGTCCATATGCAGGTGAGGGCAGGTGAAATATAAGGCTAGAGTCTGTGATTGGATAATTAAATAGGAAGGTGGGGTTAAGAATTTCAGAGAGAGAGAGGATAGGGGACAGAAAGGAGAAGGACAGAGAAGAGGAAGGACAGAGAAGATGGAGGAAGAGGATGAACCAGATACATGTGGCTTGAAATAGTCAAGGTAGCTATGAAAATCATAGAAGACCATAGAATAAAATAGGACAATTTGTCCAGTCTAGGTGGGCAGCTTCTATCAATATCAATTGGCTCTGAATTCATTGTGTGGGCATTTGGTGGGTTGAGAATTTATTGTTATAAATCTGACTGATAATTTACAAGCTTCTAGAGTTTTGATTTACTGGGTTATAGGATTTGTGACAGCGAGCCACAGGGAGCAAATGACTGGGAATGTGAGCAGGTTTGGGGGGATACCTATGGGGATAGCCATGGACGTGGGGAGATCATCACAGTCAGAGAGTAGCTGGCAATGGCATGGATTGAGTTTAATTATTACATGCAAGAGCACACCTGTGGTTTTATTCTTGCACTTGAATGATTTTCCTTGAACAAAAATTTATCCAAGCAGATTTCTCTTTTTAGTGTAACTATGAAAGTTCATTTGATTCTTAATTATGCAGCATTAACTTACTATTATGAGGAGTGGGTACATTCTATTCTTGAGTCTAACTTTATTACATCTTTCTAGCAAAACAACTAAAATCTGTTGCGTGAAGTGTTAGAAAAATACTCTCTCCTCCTCTTCTTCTTCTTCCTGGTCCTCCTCTCTCTCCCTTTCCCCCAAACTTTTCTGGTCCACCTCCCCTTCTACTGCCCAACCACTGGCTCTGGGCTTTATTTTATAAATTAAGGTGGGCAAAAGGTTCACAAGAAGTCACTTGTGTACTAATTCACTCGTCCTCTGCAGCTCCTCCTGGGAAAGTGAAATTAGCATCAAAATACAGGACCAGGGCTATCCACAACAAAAACCATCTCTTAAAACTTTCTTCCTATGATTATTTGAATCAAATCAGAAACTATATAAAATCATTAATTCAACTAAACAGGATTAATTTGTGAAAGTTTGCCTTTGGTTGATCTGTAGAAAATCTGCTCAGTAGGGTGGGCTAATGTCCAGGGATTATTATATTAATTTAATAATGAGAGGAGAGGCATATTAGCTGCAGGAAGCAATCCTGAGATGACGTCTCACTGGGACCTTGCCTCATAGGACTCATCCATCAGAGACCATGCAAAAACTGTGGGTCACCTTCAGGAAAGTCACCTGCTAGCCTTTAGCCTATCCTAGATGGCTCATGACACTGAGAATGTTAGATGGTCTTGAGGAACATCAGAAATCTGCCGAATATGACATTTAAAATGCTTTATTAATTATTGACAATGAGAAATGTCAGTTTAGCAGTATGGCAGAACCCCCATACTACTTCAAAGAAGATGATGAGCATTGAAAAACATCCTTACGGAATTTGTTGCAAATGGGGCAAGCTGTCACTGCGCAAGAAACTGCCATTACCTTATTTAATAACCGTGTTCCCTCCAAGCTGTGCACAAGCAGGTCACAACAAAGTCAAATGCCCAACTGCCAGGACAAGGTAGAGAAGTCATTGCTATTTGTTGTTTCACAGAAAAATCTGTCACATGTTGTAGGCCTGAAAAGGAAAAAACTGAGTGTGTGTGTGTTTGTCCATGGATTCAAGGAAGCCAGGCTGATAGCACTACCAACTCCCTGAGTAAATGTGGGTCGAGCATAAAACTACATGCAACAGTACAGAACTTTGGATTCAAGAAGACAGAATATATAGAACACTTTCTCCAAGGTAGCCAAATAGAAATGGACTGGACAGTGTGAATGTAATTTTTACAATATGTTGTTTATTTATGTTAGCAGAAGAGTCTTATTTAAACAAAAAGCAGGAAAGTTGCGGGATATTTGATAACATTTTGAGCTCCAAGATTGTGAGCTGGAAAAAACTTGTTGTGTGATTCAGCCCTAGCACACACTTTTAACCCAAGAGCCAAATAAATTCAACCCTAGGTAAAGAGGCAGAGCAAGCAACAAGTTGACAGAGAGTTAACATAAGTAAACAGAAAGGAAGGATGTTGAAGAGAAGTGTATTTAAGATAGCATGGAGAGAGAAAAAGCTTTTTCCATTTGGGATGTCAGTGGAGTAGCAAGGTCAGTTGGGTCCATTCTCTGCCTGTCTGAACTAGCAGGCTGCCACCAAGGTATCTGTCTCCTGAGTATTCATTCGTGAAAATTGCTGAAATTTTTGTTTTTAAAACAACAGTCTGTTTTCACTACTGGGTATATCTTGGGTGTAGAACTCAACGCTCAGGTCCCCATGCTCAATGACAAACATCCTGCAAGAAAGCCACAGCTACTCTAAAAGGCCAGAATTCCTAATAGTGCCACTCCTTATGGGACAAGCATTTGAATACATGAGTGTATAGGGGCCATTCCTATTTGAACCATCACAGCTATCCTAATTGATAGGTGCCTAGTCTAATCATCAGAGTGGCATCTTCTGAACGATGGTTGGGAATGGAGACACCAACCCACAGTCGAACTTTAGTCAGAGAGCCATGGTTGGGAGTCTCCATCAGGTCTTTTTCTTGATGATTGGGAAATCCTGTCAAAGGGCATTATAAGCAATTCTGGGAATCAGAAGGCTTGAAGACATTGTAAGACTCTGTGGAATCATGTAAGCATGGCTCATGGTGGCTCACAGAGACTAACGTGGGAATCGTGGAGTCAGCATGGGTCTGTACTAGGTGTGTATGGTTGTTGGCTTTGTGTTTGTGGGGCTCCTAACAGTCTGAGTCGGGGTGTCTTCATCTCTTTCCAGCTCAGGATACCAATTTGTCCTAGCCCACCCTGGATTTAAGGATGTGTACCTGAATCTTGTGAAGAATTAAATTGAAGGCCTGCTCTTTTGTGAGGAGATACTGGGGGACAGATGGGTCTCAGGGAGATGGGAGGTGGGGGGAAGTAGGAAGAGTAGCTGTGGTTGGGATGAGAGAAGAAATATATTTTAAAAATTCAAAATTGCAACAAACCAACAAACACACTACCCAATGACTGCAGAATAATTTCCCTAATGAATAAAAAATTTCAAAAACTTCAACTGAATTCCTTCTTAGATCATACTTTATAACTGACCTGTTTTCATGTCTATGACAAAAGGTTTGCTCTACTTGTACAAATCTTCTGTGTACTAAGCCACACTGAGAGAAGAACAGAATGGACGCAATTCTTTATAATGGCTGCAGACAAGGCAGTTGTGAAACTTCATAATACCTATAGAATAAATTACAAGGAATGTAAGAATGGATGGAGAATCTTTTTCCAGGGTAAGGGCTGTGTATGACAAACCCACAGTCAATCGAAGGGGAAACTGAAAACAAGTCCTGTAAAATTTGGCATGAGGTAAGGATTCCTTATCTACACGTAATGCAAGAATTGGGTCAAGTATCATTAAATAAATAAATAAATAAATAAAATAAAATAAATAAATGATTAAAAAAGACTACTTCTAATACAATAAATGAAACAAACAAACATACAAACAAAGAGAATAGAAAATAGCAAAAGGGTAAAAACGGGGAAGGAGGAAGCTAGACTATCCCTCTTTGAAGATGACCTAACCCTATACTTAAAAGGTTCACCAGCACACATAAAGATCTCATGAATTTCAGTAAAATGGCAGTTTAAAACAGTAAGCCTATGGAAATCATTAGCCTTTATATTACAGCAACAACTGGCTTGCTGGGAATGTAATTAGAGAAAAAAAGTCATCAGGGCTATTTATTATAGCCTCCAGAAACAAAACAAACAAACAAAAAACCCACAGCAGCAACATTACCAGAGGAGGTGAAAGACTTGTACATATAAAAATTAAAAAACAAAACAAAACAAAACAAAAAGAAGACATTCTGATACCAACAGCCTTTACAACAAACACTGTTCCAAAACTAGATGTCCAATTGTGGAAAAATGAAATGTTGCTCACCCTACAGAAAAGTCAATTCGGAATCAGTCATTTCTTTAACACTGAAAATGCAGTGAAAATACAGGTGAAGAAAAGGAACATTTCTGACAGAGAATGTGGTGATGGAGGACAAAATGGAAAAAGGGAGAAAGTACTTGATTCATAGGTATTAAATGTCACGTTGAAACCTTTGCATTTGGCATGAAGATTTAGTAAGTGTTCTCATGGCCATGATAAAATATGCACACAAGAGCAAGTTAAAGAGTTTAATCTGCATCATAGTTCATTGTCTACCACGGTATCCTACTCAGTGTTCTATGCCTTGAAGAGACACCAAACCAGGATAACTCTTATAAAGAAAGCATTTATTGGGGCTTGTTGACAGTTTCAGAAGTTTTGTACATTATCATTATTGTACAGAACATGCTAGGGAACATGGTGGAATGGAGACAGATGTGATGCTTGAGAAGTAGTTGAGAAGTTTACATTTTGATCCAGTCAGTATGAAGCCAGAGACACTAGGTCTGAGCTTTTGAAACCTCAAATACAACCCCCAATGACAGACTTACTCCAACATGCCACTCTTCTTAACTCTTTTAAAGAGGTGCTACTGCCTGATGACTAAGATTCAAATCTATCAACCCTGAGGGCAATTCTTACTCCAACACAATACATGATGGGAAAGTTAACTTAAAGCAGCTTGTCATGTTCCATCCACAGTCAGGAAGCAGGAGATAGATGAATGGTTGTTCTCAGAATAGTTTCTTATACTGCAGCATTTCCACCACACCTTCCAACCACAATCACCAGATCTTCTGACATCAATTAAACTAATCAAGAAATCGCAAATCAACAATCAGAGGCCTGCTCCTCCCATGATGCTAGAACTCATGGAGTTAACAATTGTGATACAAGCATTACTTCTTGACCCCAGTCTGAATAAAACACACACATAATTCAAAACGTAATTTAGGTTTATTTTGTCTGGGCACATGTATGTATGTATGTATGTATGTATGTATGTATATATGTATGTATATGTGGCAGCCCATGCATGGAGATCAGGGGACAATGTTCAGAGGTAATTATCTCTTTGTATTTTGTGGGTACTGGGAATACTAACATGGCTATGGGTCTTGTTGGCAATTCAGTTTTTTCCCAATGCCATCATGTTAGCTTTATTCACAAAGTTTTATTCTTAACATTTCTTCCCTTTTCCACAACCTTACCCCCACCTCATAAGCAAAATAGGCTACAACTAGAAAGGTCCAGAGTATTTAAACTGGGAACACTATGAGAGGCCAGAGTCCATATGTCATGTGAGACTCAAGCAATCTCTTCACTGTGAGCTCCTACAACATAAGAACAAGTGACTACTTTTACTATTCACTGGTGTAGAACTGATTCTAAAACAGAAAAAACAAAAACAACCAAAAGACAGAAAGGATGGATCAGCCCCAATCAGAGAACAAGCACACAATCTGACAGCTCTGTACTTTGGACATGATTGTGTGAATGATTCTGAAGGCTTTTCTTACCCTTAATCCTATATGGTTTCTATTCTGTAGGAAGCATTTGATAACTTTTAGGGTTTGAAGATATGTTAACGTATTATGAATATTTTAACATTTCTATTACTTCAATGTAGTTCAAACCACCTTATGGTGAGAAATATAAGAAAGTTTATTAAAGGGTTTGCGACATTTTTCACATGTGGCATTTCAGTCTTGTATGAATTATAGGGTGTTTCACAAGGTCCTAGTAATTACTACAGACCTTGGCACAGTTTTCACACTTGTGTGGTTTCTCTCACAGATGAATTCTTGAATGTTGCTTAAGACCAGAAGAGTGGTCATAGTTTTTGCCTCATTCTCCACAGTTGCAATACTTCTCTCCACTAGGAATTATCATGGGTTCAGACCATGATATGGAACTTCGAAAGTACTTGCCACATTCTTTATAGATTTGCATGGTTTCTCTCCAGAGTGGGTTTTTTCATGATCCCTAAAGTTTCTGTTGAGCATTTGGACATATTCTTTGCACTTGTCACCACACTGTGAGTTAACTTGTGTAAACATTGGTATATATTTGTAGAGAAGGCTTTTCCACATTCCTCACATATGTTGGTTTGAAAGGAGTAGAAAGAATTGGCAAATTCTAAAGGAGTTGATCTTGTACTTAACAATTGTAGGGTTTCTCACCTGTGTGAATTCTCGTGTTTAAAAAGTGATTATGGACAATAGAAGGCCAGGCTACATACTCCATAATTGCAGGTTTTCTCTCCTGTATGACTTCTCTTGTGGTTAGAAAACAGTGCTTGACATTGGAAGTCTTGCCACATACTTCACACTAGTATGTTTTCTCTCTTGTATAATTTTTTTTTTTTTTTTTGGGACCAGGCAATATACAACAATTTTTTAAAGAACTTATTTATTTTATGTATTGCGTGTTCTACCTGCATGTATACTGCACACCAGAAGAGGGAAACAGACTCCATCACACATGGTTGTGAGTCACCATGTGGTTGCTGGGAATTGAACTCAGGACATCTGAAAGCACAGCCAGTTCCCTTAACTGCTGAGCCATCTCTCCAGCCCATGAATTTTCTTATGCTTGGAAAGTCGTGATGGTAATGGAAGGCCTTGCCACATACTTCACACTTGTACGGTTTTTTTCCTGTATGAATTACCTTGTGTTTAGAAAGTAATGATGGGTAATGGAAGGCCTTCCCACATACTTCACACTTGTAGGGTTTTTCTCCTGTATGAATTATCTTGTGTTTAGAAAGTAATGATGGATAATAGAAGGCCTTGCCACATACTTCACACTTGTATGGATTCTCTCCTGTATGAATTCTCTTGTGTTTAGAAAGTGATGATGCAAAACAGAATACATTTCCACATACTTCACACTTGTATGGTTTCTCTCCTGTATGAATTTTCTTATGGTTGGAAAGTTTTGAAGGATAATGGAAGGACTTCCCACATACTTCACACTTGTGGGCTTTTCTCCTGTATGAATCATTTTGTGTTTAGAAAGTAATGATGGATAATGGAAGGACTTGCCACATAAGTCACAATTGTAGGGTTTCTCTCCAGTGTGACTTATCTTGTGTTTAGAAAGTAATGATGGAAAATGGAAGGTCTTGCCACATTCTTCACACTTGTAGGGTTTCTTTCCTGTATGATTTCTCTTGTGTTTAGATAGTGATGATGAGAAGCGGAAGGCCTTTCCACATACTTTACACTTGTATGGCTTCTCTCCTGTATGAATTATCCTGTGCTTAGATAGTGATGATGAAACATGGAAGCTCTTGCCACATACTTCACACTGGTATGGTTTTTCTCCTGTGTGAATTCTCTTGTGTTTAGTAAGTAGTGATGGATAATAGAAGGCCTTCCCACAGTCGTCACACTTGTAGGGTTTTTCTCCAGTATGTGTTCCCTTGTGTATTAATAGTAATGATGGGAAGCGGAAGACCTTTCCACATACATCACACTTGTAAGGTTTCTCTTTTTTATGAATTTTCTTATGTTTAGAAAGTCTTGAAGGATAAATGAAGGCCTTGCTACATACATGACTGTTATAGTGATTCTCTCCTTTATGAATTATCTTGTGTTTAGAAAGTAATGATGGAATGCAGAAGGCCTTGCCACATACTTCACACTTGTAGGGTTTTTCTCCTGTATGAATTATCTTGTGGTGAGAAAGTTTTGATGGAACATGGAATGCCTGGCCACATACTTCACACTTGTAGGGTTTTTCTTCTGTATGAATTATCTTGTGTTTAGAAAGTAATGATGGATAATGGAAGGCCTTCCCACATACTTCACACTTGTAGGGTTTCTCTCCAGTATGAATTCTCTTGTGTTTAGAAAGTGATGACAGAGAGCGGAAGGCCTTCCCACAGTCTTTACACTTGTATGGTTTCTCTCCTGTGTGAATTCTCCTGTGTTTAGATAGTGATGATGGAAAACAGAAGGCCTTTCCACATTCCTCACACTTGTATGGTTTCTCTCCTGTATGAATTTTCTTATGATTGGAAAGTCTTGATGGATAATAGAAGGCCTTCCCACATACTTCACACTTATATAGTTTTTCGCCTGTATGAATCGTCCTGTGTTTAGAAAGTAGTGATGAAACATGGAAGGCCCTGCCAATACTTCACACTTGTAGGGCTTCTCTCCTGTACAAACTTTCTTATGTTTAGAAAGTCTTGAAGGATAAACAAAGGCCTTGCCACATTTTTCATTGTTATAGTAATTATCTCCTGTATGAATTCTCCTGTGTTTAGAAAGTGATGACAGAGAACGGAACGCCTTTCCACATACTTCACACTTGTATGGTTTCTCTCCTGTATGCATTTTTGCGTGGGTGGAAAGTCTTGAGGGATAATCAAAAGCCTTGCCACATATTTCACACTTGTAGGGATTCTCTTCTGTATGAATTATCTTGTGCTTAGAAAGTAGTGATAAAATGCGGAATGCCTTTCCACACACTTCACACTTGAATGGTTTCTCTCCTGAATGAATTTTCTTATGGTTGGAAAGTCTTGATGGATAATGGAAGGCCTTGCCACATACTTCACACTTGTAGGGTTTTTCTCCTTTATGAATTATTTTGTGTTTAGAAAGAAATGATGAGATGTGGAAGGCTTTGCCACATACTTCACACTTGTATGGTTTCTCTCCTGTATGAATTCGCTTGTGTTTAGACAGTATTGATGGATAATGGAAGGCCTTGCCACACACTTCACACTTGTACGGTTTTTCTCCTGTATGAACTCTCTTATGTACCAAAAGTAATGATGGAAAGTGGAAGGCCTTTCCACATATATCACATTTGTATGGTTTCTCTTCTGAATGAATTTTCTTATGTCTGGAGAGTCTTGATGGATGTTGGAAGGCTTTGCCACAGACTTCACACTTGTAGGGATTCTCTCCTGAATGAATTATCTTGTGTTCAGAAAGTGATAATGGAATGCAGAAGGACTTGCCACAAACTTCACATTTGTAAGGTTTTTCTCCTGTATGAATTCTTTTCTCTTCAGAACTTAATGATGGAATATGGAAATACTCAGTACATTCTTCACACTTGTAGGGCTTCTCTCCTAAATCAATTATCTGGTGATTTTGAAACACTTCAGGTCCACTCAAAGACTTTGCCACATTCTTTGCATGTATAGTATTTTCCCCCTGGGAAGAAAGGATTGAGAAATGAGTAAAAGTAGAGCAAAATTCTGTAATTTACAACTTCTGTTTAAAAAACCAACATTTCTCATACTTGCATTTGTTTTTATAAATGATAAGCTAAATTCAAATTTCTAAACCTCTATTCAATGAAGTCTAAGTTAAAACATAAAATAAGTGAAAATCATGTAGCCTTCCACTGAAAGAAGAGCTTGACCACATAGGACAAGGAACCAAAGGATATTAATCAAAGGAATATTAATTAAAATGTAAGCAAAATATAATATCAACTAGGAAAACTCATTATGTAAATGCAAAGCAGCCTCAACGCAAATACAGAAATTTTATGACTAGATAAAAAAAAGTATGAAATAGTCTACCTTTGAACACTGCAGAACAAACAATATTTCTATATTGTATATGTATTAATATGTATATAATATATTAATATATATGATTATTATATAGAGTTTAGTTTTTGAAATTATGAATAATAAATTTTAATGGTTCAAGAAAGAAGTTTATTATCTCTTTAGGCATGATGTATTTCTGCAGAATGTAAAGATTATCCTGACACTATTCAAACACTGATTTTTGTGCCTCTTATCTACTTGCCAACCACACATGGTACTGTAAGCTTACTCTAAGAATTTCCCTCGTCAAGTTTGTGTTCCCATGTTATCTAACTTGTTCCCATGTTATTATCTAACTTGTCAATAAAACTGATCAGCCAATATATCAACTGTAGAGAGGAAAGAGTTGGACATCTGCCAGCCCAGGGAAGAAGAGACAGAGAGAGGTTGGGAGGGTTGGGGGGAAAAGAAAGGATTCACTACAAGGAAGGGGTCTGGAGAGACATCATAAAGACACCTGAAGCCCAGAGAGCCAGACCAATACAGAAATGCAAGAATCTGATTATTTTGTCTGGGAGGTAGCCAGACTAACTTAAAAGATTAGAATTGGCCATTAACTACCAAGTCCTTGTCTTGTGAATCTTACAAATAAATGTTATAGTTTCTGTCTCTTTCATTTTGGAGCTAGCCAGGGACTAGAGACAAATCTTCACTTTTAAAAATGCATGTACATATATCCTATATATATATAAAAAAGAAACATTCAAGTTAAAGATTACTTAGAAATGGCAGATCATTGGCTGTCATGGAGAACACAAGTTAATTCATGGTAGAAGAAAACACAGCTTATTAGACAGAATGCATCCTTAATGTTAGATAATGTCCTTTCACAGAAAAAGACAGAAAATTATAGCTTTAAAAGATGATTTAAACCGGAATATTGTGTCTCAATGGCTTTATATTAAATCTTAGAGTTTCCCACTCTGTTCTCTGATACCCTCCTCCTGACACACCTGGGTGCAGAGTGGCAGCCGCTCCTCTCTTCACATCTGAAGGCTCTTGTATTTGCTCTAGAAATGTGACCAGGTATGGCTTAGAGGAAGCAAGACCTGTTTGTGGGAAAAGGAAACAGCAGTGTTAGAGAATTCTCCAGGGAACTAAAATGTCCTTCCAGGACTGTGAGTATAAGGAATGAGAAGACACGATAAAGGAGTAGAGAAGACTCGTTTCTCACATGGTTTCTGATGGGCAATCAGAATTCTTAGGAGAATCTTAGTACTTGTGGGTCCTGAGCTTCATATCCCTTATTTACCAGGGCGACTATAAAACTGAAGTGTGTGACAGTCTCTGTAAGGTGTGCCACTTACTGTCTAATACAAATGAGACATAGAAGAGGGTTGGGGAGAGGAGGAATCAATACAAGAAATAGTTCTGAGGTACATAAGTAATTTTAAATTACTTATTAAAAGCAGCCTTGTAAATGGATACTGTTGGAAGCACAAGCTCTCATGAGGTACTGTAAAAAGGGAGCAACTTTCACGCTGACAATTAATTAAAAATTCATCATGGAAGGTATCCTCACCCAGGAACACAAGGTTGCTGTAATTCTCCAGCATCACGTCCCTGTACAGTTTCCACTGAGTGGGACCAAGGCATTCCCACTCCTCTGCAGAAAAATCAATGACCACATCCCTGAATGACAGCATTTCCTGAAAAACAAAAAAAAGGGGAAATATCACACACTGTTGGGGGTTGATCTGGTGCTTCTATGTGCTCAAATGCTAAATCTATACCACAAGATTGGCTTCCACAAGAAAAGCAAATTCTAAATTACACCTTCATTTATTGTATAACCCTTGCTCTCAAATTTAAAACTATTCGTTAAATAAAACTGGCAACAGCCAATTTTCAGGAAAAATAGAGGGTGATAGAAGCTTCAGTGACTGGGGTGGGGTCAAAGGTAAGGACCATGACGAGACGGGTAAATAGCAAGACGAAGGGAAGACGGGAGGACATGGGTCTCCCTGAGACATGACGGATCAGTAGCACATGCTCAAGTGAGATCCCCAACCCCTAGGAAACACCGATGGAGCTGAGATAATTCAGGAAAGACTCATCAGCAAGAATTAGGGAGAACAGCAGAGGAAGTAGCGAATCTAGGTTTAGAAAAATAGATTAGGCATAATTCTCCAGGAATTGAGCAAAAGCCAAATAAATAAATCATAGTGTGAGTCTCATTCATTTGGAAGCTAAACTGGGATAGAAAAAACCAGAATTAACTTATATATTATGCTAATTATAATTATCAAAATAACATAAATACAAAGATGTTGAGGATAGCCCTGATCTTGTATTTTGATGCTAATTCCACTTTTCCAGGAGGGGCTGCAGATGAGGAGTGAATCAGTACACAGGTGACTTCTTGTGAACCTTCTGCCCACCTTAATTTGTAAAATAAATGTTAGAGCTAGTGATTGGGCAGTAGAAGAGGTAGACGGAGCTTGGATTTGGGAGAAGGAAAGAATGAGGGAGTAGAAGGGGAGAGAGGAGAGAAGATGTCCTGATGTCCCTGTGTCTCTAACAGTCTAAGGTAGTTATTCTTATCAAGATTAGGTAATTGGGTTAATAATTCTAATTGTGTGGGCATCTTGAGTATTGAGTATTTGCTGTTATATAAATCTATTAGGCTAATCTTAACGTTAAGAGTCTTACTTCTACCAGGTACTGGGAATTGTTATATCTATTGCATGGTAATGGCAGATATTCCCTGGGTTTTGGGGACTGGACGCCACGAAGCTGACCAGCAGAGGCAGCAGACAGGCCAATGTCTCCGTGGGTCCCAGGCCGGGGCCTCCGTTAGTGCAGGAAGTTAGAGAGGGAACATGGCAGCCAGGCCCGGAGAAGGCAGGACGTGCCCGCCTTTCTAATACCTACTGCTACACAAAGAGGCATCAAGCACTTCTGCATATAAATCTAAAGGTGGCCCTGAGAGGAGAGCTGGAACTACTTCTGATATGAGTAAGTAATATCCCTAAAATACTCCTCATCTGGTGTTGTTTTAAGAAAAGTGGATGACAGAAGGTCCTAGAAACTCCTTGATCTAATACTCTAAGAACAATAAACTGGAGAACAAGGGCAACTACAGTACAGTGTGCTGGGGTTGGAGAGATGGCTCAGTAGTTAAGAGTACTGGACTACTCTTCCAAAGGACATGGGGTTGATTCCTAGATGCCTCATGGTCACTCACAACTGTCCATAACTCCTGTTAGAGAGGGTCAAACAATCTCTTAGAGCTTCTATTTCTGCCATGAAACTACATGACAAAAATTTAGCTTTGAGAGGAAAGGGTTTATTGGGCTTACACTTCACAGCACAGTTCATCAATGAAGGAATCAGTACAGGGTCACAAACAGGACAAAAACCTGTTCTGTCTGAATAATGGAGGGGTTCTGCTTACAGGCTTGCCATACATAACTTGCTTCTCTATAGAACCCATGGCCACCAGGCCAGATGTTAGCACCTCACGTATCAGGTTATGCCATGTTCCATCAGTCATTAGGAAAATGTTATACAGGCTGACACACAGCCTGATCTTAGGGAAGTATTTCCTAAATTGATATTTCCTATACTCACATAAGTAGAGTTTGTTTCTGTTGCGGGTAATATTTTAAAAATGGCGGCACCCAATCCAGCTTGTTCTTAATCAGTCGCCATGTTCCCGACTAGGCTAGGCCTGAGGTCATGAGCAGCTGTGTGTTCTAGGTGCTGCCATGCCACCCACGAGACGCCATGTGTGAGATGGCTCTGCCAATCTTCCACGCTGTCTCCACAAGGCTGGGTTGAGCCCAGACCATCCCACCATCCACGAGGTACCCAGTAGCAATGAGACTCTAATGTTTAAAGATTATCCAATGGCTTTACATATTTGGTAATACTCAAATAACAAGATGCCCACACAATTAGAAGTGTTATCCAATTAACTAGCCTAGGTATAAATTGTTACCCAGGACTGTCTCGATGCATGTATGGCCATCCATGGCTCCTACATCTCTGTTCTCTCCAGCTCCTCTTCTTCTTTCTCCTCTTCTTCTCCTTACTTCTCCTCTTCCTCTCCTTACTCCTCCCACCTTAGCTCCTCCCAACTTGTGGAGAAAATATGCCCTACATGTTTCAGCTGCACAATAATCTAGCCAGCACAATAAAAAAACAAAATAGTAAAATTCTGAAAAAAATATATACGTTAGTGTTCCCTGCTTGTATTATAATATAGCACACATTACCTATATTTCTTACAGTAGAGAGCCTGGTGATGGAGAAGGTACTTCTCAACCCAATATGCACAATCACAACGACAAATACAATGAAGAAGCAGAAAAGATGAGCACCTCTGGGCTGAGGTTAGCATCCTGAACATGTACACAGAGAGGCAAATGACAAAGGCAAATGACCAAGGGTCTGAGTTTGAGCAACCAATGGGTAGAACAATACATGAAGAATTTCTTTACAAATGGAATAAATTATACTGACAAAATAATAGTTAGAAAATTTAGCAATAAGTTGAGTCACTGTGGGGATCTATACAGACCCATGGCTGTCTCAGAGGCCCCATGAAAGGACAATTGGAACTTTAGTTGTCTTTATCCAGCAGCAAAATCTGACAGAGGATACAGTGCCATGAACGAGTCATTGTTGCTGCTATAAGGGGATCTAACTCTTCTCCTGGGCCTGGAGATATCTGCCCTAAGGCAGCTGTTTCTGAGACACTCTTGAGCTCTCATTGCTAACATTGTGTGATTCATATCTCTGCATGGACTGCTACAGCAGCACCCACTTCCTCATTTCCAAGCCCCGCATCTGTGCCTCTAAAAGGTGCAAGCCAGGTTTCTCCCCTCACACAACCCCCATCCATACTTCCAGGAGAGTCGGTACCCAGCTCTGTGTGTACTAATAAACAGTCTCATCTGTTATTCTCAGTCGATTTCCTTCCTTTCTTCTTTTTGATCTGTGCTCACAAATCTAACATCATCCATATTTTCACAAATGACCATATTGCATCCTGTAACATCACTGAATGATATCCCAAATTAAGCTGTGAACTGAGGAGCGTAACAGAGAAACTGTGTACCGCAATTCCCTAATTCTTTTACTTTGTGATGTCATTAAAAACTCATTCAAACTGAACATATTCATTTCCAACCATATTAAGATGACCTCAAAATCACAGAAAAGGAGAATATAAAGAAAAACAACGTGTGTGTTAAAAGAATATAGAGCTGATTTATAACTGAGAAGACTAAAGGAAGCTGTTATTAAGTCGGACACGCAAAACTAATAAGACAACAATTAATTTTGCAGCCTGTAGGCTGACTGGTAGTCATGCCTGTATTTTTTCCAATAACTCCTATGTCCAAATCTCATAGCAAAAATAAACAATATAAAAAAATCATGCTGGTATTTCCCCTCAGTATCCTACAAAATGTCATAAGATCAAAAGATTTCCCATGTGCATGGGTAAATAGGATTAACAGTGAAAATGGCCATCTTATCAGAAACAGTCTACAGATTCAGTGCACTTCCCATCAAAATCCCACGTAATTCTTTACAGACCTTGAAAGAACAATTCTCAATTTCATATTTAAAAATGAAGACCCATGTTGCTGTAACATCTCTACGTTGTACAAGGCAGCATACAATTTTGACTTCATATACAGCTGTATTTTTCCTAAAGATTAGCAACATTAACTAGAAACGTTTATTTATTCTAGAAATGGCTAGAAATTCGTTGAAAATCCAAGTACATAGGCAAGGAGGTCTGAAGCCCGTGCTCCCTGAGAGTAGACTTGAACGCCATAAGCCAGGCTCCTGCTTGACTGAAGAGTGACAATGTAAGCAAGATCACCTGAGATGGGGGAGGGGCTGTGGAGGAGAAATCCTGAAAAAACAAACACACAAAAAAACCTGTGTGTCTGACTGAATGCAAACTCTTGGCAGGAGTCTGTGTGTGCAGAGACTGATGGCCCATGTGGAAGTTCATTGAGGGGCAGAGCCTGGAATTTTGCAGGTTCAGGGGCAGCTGACTAACCTTGGGCTGGTTTTCCCTGCAGGACAGTCAGTCCTTGTTTCACACTGTAGTGAACCAAACAGCTTGTGACTAAAGATAAAAACCTCTCAGAATCCACTGACTTGGCAGAACCTGAGATTCTACCAGTTCAAAAGCTAAAATCTCATCAGATGGTATCTTAGGTGAATAGAATATCTCCCATGTCTCATAGTACATGCCTCTATCAGACACACACCAATGTATTTTAACTTTCCTTGGTTAATGACATTATTTGTTCTGTAAAACCATGAAGCTGATTCCATGTTGGAGCATGGAATTTGGATTAAACTAAATCTGCCTTCTCAGATCACGGCTACTCAAATGGCTCTGGACTAAACTATTCGCTTAACCGTTTAAGAGGAGAACTGTGCATTTTGCATGGACAGGAACCTATGTGAAAATCGTAAGATCCCAAGTGTGCCATAGCTTTCGAAATTTATCTTACAGTCTCTCAAACACGGTACAACAACTTAGGGAATCCTTTCTAGAACTACTCAGGAAGCATCAGTGAACCAGAAAGACACCTTGAGAGACAGAGTACATTTAGGAGAGTTTAGACCGTGATGATAATGCGAACAGACAGAAGTAAATAATGTGGTAAGAGAACAATGTACAAAGCCCGGCAGATTAGCAAAGCCATTTCTCCCTTCCCTTTCCGACATTCCAGCCCCTCCCAGCGATATCATCACATCTATCCTATAAGAAAAGCCGTCTAAATTTTGGGAAAAGACCCCACATACTCAGATAGGATTATTGGGGGTATTACTGTCTAGTGATTTTAATCTGAAGTGTAAAATCTTAATTATTTGGATTGTGCAACCACAGGTTCATACCAATTCCAAGATGATTCTGTGGCTACATAGCCATGTATTGTAATGACTCAAGTCACAGCGGTGTCCATTAGAAATTCCTACTCAACCTGAGGCATCTATAAATCTAACAATTCATTCCAAAGAAAACGGAACGCACAACAGTCGCCCTCACAAGACTCTGTCCCTGGACACTAGGAACTTCAGGAAGTTCAGTAAGTCCCGAGACTCTGACTACAGTCACGTGAGCACGGATCAGCTAGACAGAGCAGGTTCTCAGCAAAGTTGAGTGAGCTCCCTTCAGCATCTCGGCACAGGCAGTCAGCAGACCCAGCCTGCCCTTGCAATCCTCTTGTTTCAACCTTCTCCCAGGTCAATCCTGCTCCCAGGGGAGTGGCCCAGCCTAGGTCAGCACAGCATCTCCAGGTCAGCAGCTTCCCGTCTCCCAACCACCTCCCCGCGTCCGACCCGCCACCCTGCACAGTCCCTCAGATCTGCAGGACGACGCTGCTCCCCGCACCAACCTCCATGTCAGAGATCCAAGCCCGCTGAGCAAGACACTCGCTTAACTTTGGGGAGAAGCAAGGTTTTAGAACGAATCCGGAAGTTTGATGCAACAGCCCTTCTGGTGACGTCATAATTGTTGGGACTACATTTCCCATAAGTCAGTGCAAAGGACTTCCAGGAAGACACCAAAGGAGTTTTGTGCACTGCTTGGGTACCTGCCCTACTGTGAGCAAGTGAAATTGTAAAGGAACAGTCTTTGGCACATGGGCATCCACAGGACATTCGGGCTCTTTTGAAGTGCTGTGGTGTCAGCACGCGATGCTAGTCTGTGAGTCGAGCCTTTCACAGCGACGTTTACTATATTTACTAGTAATTTCTGCCAAAACGTGATTTTAAAGCTCAAATCTACTTATAAAATCACACTAACACATGGGAAATCATGCTTTCATGATCCGCTTTACTTAAAAATAAGGAAGCAGGAAGCTAATGCAGGACTGAGAATTTCGTTAAGATGCTTAACGATTCCATGCTCCGTGACCCCGTCTGACACGCAGCATCTCAGGTGCTTAAGAGAGGGGAATTGGAAATCAAAACTAACCACCACCAGGTGTTCTCTGAGCACAGGCTTTCCTCACCATCATCTCCCAAGAGAAGGCGCAGAGCTCCTGGGATCACAGGGTGTGTGTACTGACTCTTGGTACAACGTGCTCTATAGGATTTCCTTCGATCTCTTTGATGTTCCTTAGCGAATTTCCTCTCTCCTCTGAGCATGTTCTCATTCATGCCTGAGACTGTTTAAACATTTGGTATCTGTCTTGAACGTCCCTCAGCAGAACCCTGGGGTGATTCCTCCTTGAATACAAAGGTATCAGACATATGTCCCTAGGACCGTCAAATGTCACAGTCGTAAAGAAGCTACACTGGAACCACGGAGTCCTGAGAATGCCCATCTCAGGAAGGTTTATTCCTGGGCAGTCCGTGCTTGAGACAAAGGTACTAGCTCCATCCATCGCAAGGAAGACGTCCTGCTTCTATGATGTAAGCTGATTCCCAGGGAAGTTGTTTCAAGCAGAGACTGTGAATTCCTATTCAATTCTTCTATTCCAGCAGTGGTTAACCCAGGGATGCAGCTTCCCTTAGAGAAACTAGAGTCAACAAGCAGTACATTCACCTGGACGCTTGATTGACATGTCTGTTTAGAATGAGGTCATGACTGGTCCGTCCTCCTCCTGAATGCTGCAGTGAAGGGCATTTTAGCAGCCATAAGAACTTAGCATTTCTGAGCATAGCTAGGTTTCCAATGTGTGTGTGTGTGTGTGTGTGTGTATACACATGTATGTTTATGTCTGTTACATGGACACGTACCTGAGAGGGCACTGACTCTTCTGAGAGGCGCTGATCCGTGAAGATGCAGCGTTCATTCTCAACTGTTCTTCAGTCTCCATTTCCTCCTAGTGGGATTGGTTAATTCAAAAGGAGGAGGAACTTAATGTGGTGTAGGCACAAGCTGAACATGCAGACTCTGGAGGAAGCTTCATTCAGCATGACATTAGAGGCCTAAGCACACTTAGGAAAGTTTACCATAGCCCTATTCTCAGGCCTTATGTGTTTGCTTACACCATGATGGCAGTTTCAACTTTATCACATATACTATCCTTTTATAATACCTTGATCATTTAAGTTTCTCCCATACGAACATTCTTCATTTAAAATTCATTTAAAATCTATGCTTACAGTAAGCTAAAGAGATTGTTCAGTAGTTGAGAGTAATTAATATTCTTACAGAGCATGAGTTTGTTTTCTAATAATATTGTTGCCGGGCAGTGGTGGCACACGCCTTTAATCCCAGCACTTGGGAGGCAGAGGCAGGCGGATTTCTGAGTTCTAGGCCAGCTTGGTCTACAAAGTGAGTTCCAGGACAGCCAGGGCTACACAGAGAAACCCTGTCTTGAAAAACCTTGAAAAAAAATATTGTTTTTGCCGAGGTGACTATGGCATGTGAGAAGGTTTCCACACATACATGGACAAAAGAAAGTTTGCCAAAAGAAGGAGCACGTGTAATGTCCATTTACAAGAGAACATTACGCAGGAGTCCTCTGGGATTTACTCTCATAGGCTGAGAATTAGGGGTTTCTGGGCAACTGGCTCTTGCCTGAGAGCCTGTTTTTTTATTCTAGATGATAGCATAAAGGACAAGAGTTTTGATGATGAATTTTATAACTAGCTTCTGCTTGCTCTAAGCTGAGCAAAGATAAAATTGTGTAGCAAGATCAGCTTGCTGATTGCAGTCTGCCAAGGGCCCAGATTAAAGTGTGCCCGTAGATGACTTAAAAAACACAGGGAATTTCCATTTTGTAATAAAAGTTGTAATTTAAATGAAAGTGAAGATATGGTAGTTTTGTTTAGAGCCAGAATAGTGGTTTCAATAGCTGGGAAAAGTTTAACTACATGTTGTGAATCAGGGGAGAGATTAAAGAACAGTTTTGTAACTTAGTAAAGGCAAAAATCACAGCAATTAGTGCAGAAGTTTCAGAGGTTTCTTGAGTACAAGTTTCACTGCTAATGATAGTTACAGCCTTGTCTTTTGCAGATCCATCAGGGAAAACTAAAGCTGCACTGGGCAAGGGCTCAACCGAATACTGTAAGGGAAAGATAATCCATAGAGCTTTCAAAAATTGTAACAAAGGATGACTGGGCAAATGGTGTAAACTCTGACCTGTAAAGTCAATTAGCATGATCTGCCAATCTTCTGAAAAGTAAAAGAACTTCAGTCAGTTGTTCATTATTATAAGACACTACAGTCTTAGAAACATTTATACCCATTATTTCCTTACTGCACTTGCGTCCTTTGGAAACTGTAGTAGTAAATCTCCGACCCAAATAAGACCAGTAAAGGAAAACACAACTCAATAATTATGGGTATAAATTGCATGCCTAAATTGGGCAGATTTACCACTACAGTACTCTAATCCCCGGCTATGAGATCCCTTACAACTTGCGGTTTATCCAGGCCACGTGGTTGTCTTTCCAGCTCCAGCTCCTCCATTGTCGGCTTCCTCCTCCTTCACCTTCCTCCATTGAGTTACTTCTAGCTGGTTTCCTTCTGCTTCTACCCCTGCCTCCCTTCTGCTCTACCTTTTATATCGAATTCCTCTCACTCTCTCCTCTCCTAAGCCTTTTTCTCCGCCTCCCCTTCTACTGCCCAATCTCTGGCTCTGGCCTTTATTTTACAGGTTTTAATTGGACAGAAGGTTTACAAGACGTCACCTGTGTACAGATTCAATCATCCTCTGCAGCCCCTCCCAGTAAAGTGAAACTAGGATCAAAATACAAGCCTGGGGCTATCCACTGGGAACTAGGATCAAAATACAAGGCTGAGGCATTTCCCCCTTTTTGTCCAATTAAAAGACTCTCTTCTCTCAGATATATTGCGCACAAACTATATTACCATGTTGTAATTGTTAAAGTGCAAGACAGACCTAATACCCAGTCTATTATTTTTGTTAACTAAATAGAACCTCTGCTATCTCTCTTAACTAAAAGGCTTGGTTCTGAACCTGGCTTATGTCCTGTCTTTAAAATGAATGCCACCTGAAAACTATCCTCTCAAAGTAAATAACCTGCGTTGGCTGTGAGACTATAAGTCTTCAACCCCATCAGAAATCCAGAATGACAGAATTAACTGAAGATATGGGAAGCACAAAGCATGGCTTCCAGAACTTAGCCAATTTATATAGACTGCTGAACACCTGGACAGTTCCTTACTTCAAAACGTTGGAGCATCTGGTCTTCAGCCTTCTGGCCCAGGATCATCTGACAGACCTAGTAATGCAGAATTTTTAAGGGCTGATTACTCTGTCTTGGCAGATATTATCAGTCAACTTTTCTGCAAGTGTGTCCTTTTTCTGGACAGTATTTTGTCTGTAGATGAAAAGAGGCAATTCTTGCCTAGTGGCTGTCTCACAACAACTGGAGTAACTCCAAAGATGCTCAATTTCTTCTTGGAATCCAAGACAGGGAAACTGTCAGGAGCAGACAGGTCTCTAGTAAAATGAACATTAATACAGAAATGCTAGTGGTGTCACTTCTGTGGATTTCTGATGTTTTTGAAAACCAACTATCTATGCAAAGCAATCTGGACTGTTGTCCATTAACTCCTTTCTGCTATTTCTAATTAAAATCTAGAAAACATCCTAACAATAAACTCAGAGCCATGCAATTGCTAAAGGCCCTTAACTCACAGGCTAACCATCTCAAATCAGTTAAAAAGGTTAAAGAAGGACTGGGTCTAAGCCTTGTATTCCTAAATGTGTTATATAGGCACAATGCCTAAGAGAGTAACAATATTAATCTCACTTTTATATCAATAAGAAACTCATATCAATGAAAACTTTAAATTTGTACAAAATAAATTCTATACCAATGTAATAGATTATAACCTCAACTATGTATCAATTATAGAGATTTCTACCAATGTAGAAATAATCAACTCTAACTATTCCTCCCTGTTCCAATAAAACCATTACTTTTCCCTAGAAGGATAGCCTAATATTAACCACCTCAGTCCCCAAGCTCAGGGAATAGGGGCGCCAACTCTTCATTAACTTCTTCAAGCTGAATTTGGGCGTATAATTCCGATCTGGGGGCCCAAAGGGAAATAGGAAAATTGGCTTAGTCAAAGGAGAGCTAGTGGGCATCATTTGCCTTGCAGTCACTATGTGCTGAAAGAGTTCATTGCTTAGCTAACATCGTGACTGTGACAGTCAGAAAGGCTGGACAGGCAAGCCAGCTGTTCTGGCAAAGTTCTGGAAGCAAGTCTTCAACATGGTTGCAGTAGCATCAAGCATGAAGTTGGAATAGTAGGTCTCAGCATCCCCGAGTATGAATCTTTTTCGGGCTGTCTTTCTCTTCTTTCATCCTGCAATATATAAAACTTAAAAGCAGCAGTTAGTTCTGCAGGGTACACAGCTTTGTCAATGAAGATCAATAAAGAAAGACGACGGCCTTTCTTCAGGTTAGTTTGATCACTTAATCAAACTGTAATATAACTTTGTATACATGTCCTCATAAAGGATGACATGTATTAACAAGTCATTAGAAATTAGTACCCAATAAATATTCTAGGCTTTGTATAGACATTTTAGTCCCAGCCAGTTCCAGAGCTGTCTCCATGTAAGAGACATAAACATCATCATATATACACCACCTATCTTGAAAATAAAATCAACTTAATAACTAAAAATACTGTATGTGCCTATTCTTTAGGCCTTCCCTATTTTGCCAAGCAGGAAAAGAACCCAGAATTCCCGTGGGGCCCACGTTAAACAGAACCCGAGTCTCCTGTGAGGCAATATAATTTTATATCATCTGAATACACCTGATTTACACTATCTTTCTGTTTGGCTCTCTGCCAGAATAGTCTCTATTTATACACTGTATTCTCTACTCTAGAGTTAGTGATAATTTTCCCTATCTAAGTTCCAAACCGCAGGCAATAATCCCCGCGTGATTCGGACAAATTTGTTTATAAATCTTTCCTAAAAACAAATAATCTCAATTTTTTTTTTTCTTTTTGATTTTTCGAGACAGGGTTTCTCTGTGTAGCCCTGGCTGTCCTGGAACTCACTCTGTAGACCAGCGGGCCTCGAACTCAGAAATCCGCCTGCCTCTGCCTCCAAGTGCTGGGATTAAAGGCGTGCGCCACCACCGCCCGGCAAATAATCTCAATTTTAATTCACAGACACTGTACACTCTACTCTAGAGTCAGCTATTTTCTTCTTTTCCTAACAAAAAGCAACTTGTTTTCTTTTGTTTTGTGTTTCGAGACAGGGTTTCTCTGTATAGCTCGGGCTGTCCTGGAACTCACTTTATAAACCAGGCTTGCCTTGAAACTCAGAAATCCACCTGTCTCTGCCTCCCAAGTGCTGGGATTAAAGGTGTGTGCCACCACTGCCTGGCTCACTTTCTTTTTTCTTTTTCTTTCTTCTTTTTTTTTTAAATATTATTAATTTATTTTTAAATATTATAGCATCTGCCTTATTTTGATTTGCTAGCTTTAGTATATCCTCTAGACCTTGTTTCCAAATTTTATCTCTATCTCCTTGCTGTTGCTTATTTACAGCTTTGATCAAGCCCAGCTGCAGGCTCAGGTGCTGCTCCTGACCCTGGCCTTAGCTCTCTGTCTGGGAGTTGGGAGAGGGAGCCTCTCTGCAGCTCTTTGTAGGCCTCTCGGATCCACTCAGCTTTCAATACACGCTAGTGAAGCCTAAAAGGCTGCCCGAACCCTATTCAGGGGTTGAGGGGCAATGAACTTTTATCTCAGGTTAGTTGAGTTGTAAGCAGTAAGTTGGGCGCCAATTTGTAGTAGAAGAAATTATTTAATCCACCAAATTTGTTGCTGTAAAATCTCCTACCAGAATGAGACCAGCAAAGGAAAACACAACTCAATAATTATGGGTATAAATTACACGCCTAGAGGAAACCACAGGAGTCACCAGAGTAATATAGGAAGTATCAATTTTTCTAGGAGTGATAGGCATATGGATTCACTCCAAGGGACCATCTTGCCATAACTGCCCTGTAAATGTATGAATAGTAGCCAGTACCATAAAGTCCCATGGACTATCAAGTTTTGTTTTTTTTTTTTTTGGGGGGGGGTTATCAAGTTTTATCCTCTGTAATTGTTTATTAATAGCTTGTTTCATATTTATTAATGCATTTTTGCTTCCTCAGTTAAGGGGCAAGGAGATTCTAAGGATGTCAAAGACTTAAGCTCCTCAGTGGTTAATTCAAGAAAAGGATGGATCCAATTAACTTCCCCTAAAGTTCTCTGAAAGATCACACACGTGTGATCTGCCAGAAACCCAGAGCTGTGTAACAAAAACTCACCACTACACATAGACAACTAGTTACTGTGGATCAATTAGGAATAAGCACTTAAAATGAAGAATCTCATGGATACTTAAGTAAAACTACCCAAGTATTAAAGAAACAAAGTACATGTAAGAAATTTCAATTTTTGATAAGATGAAGTTGAGTGGAGAGGAAATGAGACCCATAACATTGGTTCTAAAGGACAATGGTCGTGTTACACATGTAGCTAGAGATTAAAATGAACAGCCAAAAAATATTAAGATAAGTAGGAAATGAAGTTTCTTCCTAAGCTTGGTGTTTTCTTTGGAATGACAGCACAGTCGTCTTCATACCATATGCAGAGCTTACACCATTTTTTCATCACATGCTTTTCAAATAACCAAGACTTTTACTCTGAGTTTTTCGACTTGCTGTGAAAGATTATTTGATTCCTGTTGTTTCTAATAACAATAAGATATATGAAGCTTTCCAACTGTTCACTACATAGTATCTAATAAACTTCAAATATTATGATGTATGTTCAAATGTATGATGTATGTTTTCAAATGAAAGGGAGGAATAGTTTTTAAATGAAGTGAAATAATAAATGAATGTGTGTGTGTCTTACAATGTTCACTGTGGTACTATAATTTGAAAGCAATGTTTGAAAACCATTAAATTATATTAAACACTACTAAAGCACATAAATGGTAAAATAAAACCATGTGCTTTTATAAACAATGTATTATGTGATGCATGAATACAGAAATATTAGAATAAGCATTGAAACTGAAAAGCAATCATCAAAGCTCTGTAATGATCAGATGTATGTTTCAGGATGAATGGTTGACCATTTATAACAAGAAGCCAATTATTTCAAAATTACTTTCTTTTTTATTTAATGATTTATTTTTTAATATATATATATATATATATATATATATATATATATATATACCATTGCTCTCTTCAGACATACCAGACGAGGGCATCAGACCCCATTGCAGATAGTTGTGAGCCACCATGTGGTTGCTGGGAATTGAACTCAGGACCTCTGGAAGAGCAGTCAGTGCTCTTAATCACTTAGCCATCTCTCCAGTCCTAAAAATTACTTTCTACTTCAGCAGTTCTCAAATTTCTTCTGAAAACATGTTCAAAAGTTCTCTCAGAGCTAAAGTGCATCATGTTATAATTGTGAATTTTTCCAATGTGAATGACTACCAGAAATGTGTGCTCTGCAAGGCTGAAGAGGTTCTACAGAAAATTCTTGTTAGAATTTGACATAAAATACCAGTCAAAAAGGGCATAACTTTATTTCTATAAAACACATGATATAAAAGTAATTATGATAAGTAGATAAATAATGATATAACAAAAGATAATATGCTACAAATTATCTAAAGTACATCAACATTAGGAATAGATTAATTACTCTACACATCCCTTGTAATATATAATTAAAACGTTACCTAGATCCCTTATGTTCTGATTTATTTCTTTGCTTTGATAAACCCCAAGACCCAAGACTACTTGGAGAAGAAAGGGTATATTTCATCTTACACATTACAGTCCATCACTGAAGGAATCCAAGGCAGGTACTTAAGGCAGAAACCTGAGCAAAGATCATGGAGGAATGCTACTTGCTGGCTCATTCCTAGTCTTATTTTCAGGGACCTTTCTTACACAGCCCAGGCCCACAGCCTAGGGATGGCACCGCCCACAGTGGACTGGACCCATCTACATCAATTGCACGCAAGAGAATGTAACACTCTCTCACTCGCAGGCCATCTGATAGAGATGATTCTTTAGCTGAAGTTCCCTCTTCCTAGGTGTGTCAGGTGGACATCCAATATTAGCCTTCACAGCCCACTAAGGTAGTTTTTCTATCTTATTTAAGAAAGCTATGTAAAACTTAGTAAGAGAAAAAAACTTAGTAAAAAAAAAAAAAGAAGAAGAAAATGCAATACTAAACACAACACTGACAATACATTAAGAACAACTTATTTTTTTTTATTACAAAAGTTAATAAACTTCATATTCCAATAATGTATTTATGGTCTTTGAGGAAAAAAAAAACCAGACTCTGCAACCTCAGGACTCAGTCTTGTTCTTCTGATAAAAATCACTAGTTGTTGTGATCTCTTCACTTCTCAAAATTAAGCTTAGGGTATAATTTCAATTTATAACATATTGATGTCCTCACAGACTTATCTGCACGATCCCAAAGTGTGTAATGAGTTATATCATACAAAACACTCCCCTACCAATTATAAGCAGTATTTGTTGCTTTGCTAAATTCTATACAACTCCTGGAATTTATCTCTTATGATAATTCCTGAATATCTCTTAAGATCTATGTGCTGGGTAAAGTCTTACAACATAGTGTACACTGCTTTTTATGTAACCGTTTGGTTTCCTCGGTTTTATATATTTGACAGTGTTCCTTCCCAAGTCATTGTGCATGTATACAGTCTGATTATAATTCACTCATGGTAATGGGCATTTCCCTCATGACTTGCATTTGTAGGGTTCCTCTAAAATGAAAATTTTGATGTTGCAGAAGTATAGATTGCTCCTCCCAACCACCTTCTTCACATTACAAGATCCCTCCAGCACGGAATGGAGGATGTTGAAGAAGGGTTGAGCTATTATTAAAGGTCTTCCCTTATTCCTTTCATTTCTAAGGTTGCTCTCTCATATGAACCCTTTAGTGTTGAATAATGGGTAAATGATTATGGAAGGCTTGGCGACAGTGGTTGCACTAATCTGGATTTTCTCTAGTATGAATTCTATAGTGCCGAGTAAAGCCTGAACAATTTTTAAAGGCTTTCCCACATTGCTCACATCTGTAGGGCTTCTCACCGGTATGGAGTCTCCAATGATGTTTAAGATTTGAAGAAGAGTTAAAGGCTTTGCCACATTCTTCACATTTGTAAGGTTTCTCTCCAGTGTGAATTCTTTCATGTTGGGCAAGGCTTGAAGTATAATTAAAGGCTTTGCCACAGTCTTTACATTTGTAGGGTTTCTCTCCGGTATGAATCCTTTGGTGTTGAATTAGATTATAACAGTTATTAAAGGCTTTCTCACATTCTTTGCATTTATAGGGTTTTTCTCCACTATGTATTCGTTGGTGTTTCATAAACGTTGAACAAATGCCAAAGGCTTTCCCACACTCATTACATTTATATGGTTTCTCTCCGGTATGAATTCTCTGGTGGTAAATAAGGTTCACAGAACAGTAAAAGGCCTTGCCACATTCCTTGCATTTGTAGGGTTTCATGCCAGTATGGATTCGACGATGCTTATATAGATATGAAGAACAGCTAAAGGCCTGCCCACAGTCATCACATTTGTAGAGTTTCTCTCCCCTGTGAATTTGTTGGTGTTGGTGAAGGCTGGAGGAACAGTTAAAAGCCTTGCCACATTCTTTACATTTGTAGGGTTTCTCTCCAGTATGGGTTCGCTGGTGCTTAGAAAGAATGCAGCGAACGTTAAAGGCCATGCCGCATTCTTCACATTTGTAAGGTTTCTCTCCAGTGTGAATTCTCTGGTGTTTAGAAAGTGTGGAGTGAACATTAAAAGTCTTTCCACATTCGTTACATTTGTAAGGTTTCTCTCCAGTGTGAATTCTCTGGTGTTTAGAGAGGGTTGTGCGAACGCTGAAGGCCTTGCCGCACTCTTCACACCTGTAGGGCTTCTCTCCAGTGTGAACTCTTCGGTGAACAATAAGCCCCGAACAATTAGTAAAAGCTTTCCCACATTCTTCACATCTGTAGCGCTTCTCTCCAGTGTGGATTCTTTGATGCTTACCCAGATATGAAGAACAGTTAAAAGCCTTGCCACACACTTCACATTTGTAGGGTTTCTCCCCAGTATGGATTCTTTGGTGCTGTTTAAGGCTGGAGGAATAGTTAAAAGATTTGCCACATTCATCACATCTGTAGGGTCTCTCTCCAGTATGAATTCTTTGATGCTGAATAAGGACTGAGTTCCTATCAAAGGCCTTCCCACACTCTTTACATTTATGGGGTTTTGATCCTGTTAAAAAAAGTATTGAAGTATCAATAAAAACATACCATTATCCTTTATATTTATACTGCTCATTCTTAATATGAATACAGTGTTATGTTTTACCAAAAATAATATAATCATCTTAAAAATCAAATAATGAAAACATGTTTTAGTTAATCTAGAAGCAGCATAAAGCTTTGCTAAGGGAACATCTCTGTCAGTAAATACAAAAGTTATGTAATTTCTAGGAGCGCTCACTTTGAAGATTACAACAACTATTAACCAATGAAGAGAAAAAATACATATGGCTTAAAATCGGGAATAATATTTTTATAATCAAATGATAACAACCCTTTCAATAGACCAATGGTATAGGTATCTTAATGTGTTACATTGCCCATAAAGAATACAACAATTAATACTGTCATCTAGAGAAATATATTGGTAGAGCTAAGCGGATTATCATATAATGTAAAGGAGTCTTGACTAAAAACTGAAACATAAAAAATAGAGTTGGTGGCACACGCCTTTAATCCCAGCACTTGGGAGGCAGAGGCAGGAGGATTTCTGAGTTTGAGGCCAGCCTGGTCTACAGAGTGAGTTCCAGGACAGCCAGGGCTATACAGAGAAACCCTGTCTCGAAAAACCAAAAAAAAAAAAAAAAAAAAAAAAAAAAAAAAATAGAGTTGCAAAATAAGAAACAGAGGATAAATTTGGGAAGCAGGAATTTTTGAAAGACTATCAAAGTTCTGGTAAGCAAAATTTATCTAGATGTGTAATTTTTAGCTATGACTACACACTTATAAAAGCACAGCATTTTAAAATACTATCATTGAGTAAGTGGCAACAAATAAAAATAAACTCAACCCTCATAAGAAAATATTACAGGGTCAGCAAGATGGCTCAGAAGGTAAAGCCTACTGACTCCAAGTCTGAATGTCTCTTCTCCATCCCCACAACCCACAGGCTGGAAGGAGAAAATCAACCCTCGTATTTTGTTATCTGATCTCAAAATGAGCGGTGTCACATGCACACACATGCACACATGCATGCATCCACACATTGCACACACATGAAATCTCTGATGAAACTGGGTTAGCTAATGAGCATGTAAACGAGGTTAGAGATGCCCACCTGTGGTGTTCCTGTGTTACTAAGGCTTCTAGAATTCTGTACCCATTTTCTGAGTCATACAAAGTAAAGCAAAGTATGTTGTAATTTAGATGCTTCCAGGAAAAATAAAAGGACGGGGACCATGGAGATGGCTCAGCAGTCAACGTGCCTGCCACACAAGTATGAAGACTGGAGTCTGTACACCAGAACCTTTGTAAATGCAGAGTGGACAATGTAGCCAGCTTGTCACTCTAGGCTTGGAAGGTGAAGACAGGGACATCCCTAGAGCAAATTGGCTAGGACTAGCTCTGAGTTTGACTGAGAGCCCCTGTCTCACTGAATAAGGTAGAAGAGCATCTATAAAGGAAGATTCTCAGCATCAACTTTGGTCCTCCACAGGCACATATATACATGTGAATGTATATGCACACACACATACACAGGCAGACATACACATGCAGGTATATATATAGGCAAGAACACTATGTATACAGATACAAGAAAACAAGTTAGATACAGGACTTTGGCAGACTCTGTAAACACATACAAAGCTTTTTTGAGGTAAAAGTGGAGGAATATGGTAAACATCATGCAGGAAAAGCCACTTGATAATTAGAGATTTCCACCAAAACGTAACTTCCCAATGCATAGTTTACAGATTGACATGTCCCTTGTGAGCTCTGCTCACTCATCCCCACACACCTAGATGGATGGCCGCTGGTGCTTTTCTCTTCACGCTCCACGGATCTGAACTCTGCTCCAAAAATGTGACCAGGTATGGCTTAGAGAGAGCAAGACCTGTTTGGAAAAGGAATAAGACGCTTGTCTTTTTTTTTTTCTCCCCCAGGATATTAACATTTGGACCCAGTTCTGTACAAAGAAGAAAAGTGAAGCAATGATAAACGATTGTGGGAAATTTTATGTTTAAACATTTCCGTAAAGACAGGGTGCTTAGGAATAATATACAACCTGCAGATCCTGAGCCTCATGACAAAGAAAAGTATTAAAGGTAATGGGTGAGACCTCGGGACACAGAGCGTCTAACGTTGCCACTGCAGATTGAAAACAAATCTGTTAAAAAACAAAAGAAAAGAATTTTTTGGCTATATGAACAAGAGTTTCCTTTTAAAATGGGTATATGAAACTAATCAATAAACTTGGCAATGGTGGGTATGCCTTTAATCCCAGCACTTAGGGAGCAGGGGCAGGCAGATTTCTGTGTTTGAGGCCAGCCTGGTCTACAGAACAAGTCCAGGAAAGTCAGTAGCACACAGAGATACCCTGTCTTGAAAAACCAAAGGTAGTGGGGAGAAGGAAGGAAGGAAAGAAGGAAGGGAGGGAGGGAAAGAGGGAGGGAGGGAGGGAAGAGTTAGTCAAAAGCACATGCTCCCATGAAATATTCTTCAAAGGCAGGGAGGCAATCACATGTTGACAGTGAAATAAGAGTTGACTATGGAAGTGAGCCTCACCCAGGAACACAAGGTTACTATAATTCTCCAGCATCACGTCCCTGTACAGATTCCACTGAGCAGAGTTGAGACATTCACATTCATCTGCAGAAAAATCAATGGCCACATCTGTGAATGACAGAAGGTCCTGAAATAAAAATAAATAAATAGTATAAATTAAATAAATAGGACCAGTAATGATATAAATACCAAAGTCAGCAAGCTTGCAGTCACCATTTGCCCAAGGTGAAGGGAGAACTAGAAATGCTTCTAAATTGGTATAGAATGTTAATTTTATCTCTACTTAAGAAAAGAGAATGATATAAGGGCTAGTAAATTTACATGGATATAGTTTTATAAATACAAAATGTAAAATTTAGGTATTCACAAACATGCACGTTTAGTGTGGTATGCTTATATTCTACGATGGCATTACGTCCATCCCCACAGGGGAAAGGCATGGTAAGAAGGCCTCTCAGCACTTAGACACCACCCTGAGAGTGAAGTGCAGACCCGATGCAGCAGCTCTGGGCTGAGGCTTCTGAGTGTGCACTCGCCCCCTGGTGGAGCGAGGACATGTGCACTAAGGGACAGGAGTTTGAGCAGCCAAGGGGAGAGAAAATAAGAGTAGAACTCAGATGAAATTTAAGTGTAAGAGTTTTACACATTTGCACGTTTCAAACAGCAAAAACAGCACTTGGCATATATTACACTAAATGTGAGCCTCACCTTTAAATAAACTAAATATAATTCTAATACTTTGTC
Organism: Mastomys natalensis; assembly: GCA_021653895.1. Lineage (NCBI taxonomy): Eukaryota > Metazoa > Chordata > Mammalia > Rodentia > Muridae > Mastomys > Mastomys natalensis. The sequence goes on along the minus strand of JAJTUV010002647.1, from coordinate 159,416 downwards.
TCTTTCCACCTCTCTGTCAGGTATTCATGCATCTGCTATGTTCCTAAGGCAGAGTTTGAACTCATGACCCCACTGCATTGCCCTTCAAAGGACTAGTGTTATCAATACATGACACTACCTTTATTTTTTTCTCTTATTTTTAAACTTTCTATATTTCAGCTCAACTGTATTTCTTACCTCGGTGTATAGAGTGCCTCAATGATCTATGAAGTTAGTAATTTTTTTATTGTTGATGATAAGCTTATAAAAATGAGAGGTTTACATAGTAATGATGGATTATATAACATTATATACATGTTAGATTTATACTTTGTTAGATAATGCTTTGTGTTTACTTTGCATGTTTTTTAAATAAGCTTAAACATGTTATTGAAACAAATAGTTTTATATTGAAAATGCTCAAAAGCCTGTCTTCCAGGCTTCTGAAATACACACTACAGACTGTTACAGACACTGACGATTCTGGGCAATAGTATCCTAAGTGTCATGCTCCTACGTAACTTCATTGGGCCCATGTTGGTCAAGACTGCCTGTGCCTCTCTTCCTCAGACCACTGGCCCATTGGAAACACCTGCATTATTTTCAACTTTGGTGAGATCAAATCCTTTGGAGTCTATCTATGGCTAAGATCATATTTTCCGTGTCTTTCTAGGTCTGAAATAATCTATATTGTCACAGACAATGCCCCATGTTTTGAGGCTCAACAGGACTGTGCTGCACATGAGTGCATATACATATGAATAAATGTAGTCCCTCTACTTTCCTTGCTTTGCAAGACCTTCTGCAGCCTGTCAGAAGACTTTCTGATGGTGACGGCATAATGCAAAGTCACGGGGGGGGGGGAGGTTCCCCCAGACACTACCAAGCACAGCTGCAAGCTTGAAATGCAATGTGGCTTGAAATGTGGCTCCCTCCACAACACTCCATGCAGCTGTAAGTGCTGTGGAGATGCTCACAGAAGACAGAACCTCAATGTTGCTGGTTCGTTTTTAATCACAGCTGATTTCCCAGTCTCAGCTAACGAGCACTAATTGTCCCAGTGAAGTAATGGGTTCATATCAGCAATGCTGGTCTTTTGTTAATAACAGCTCATTCTTCATCCCAGCTGTAGAGAAACCAGAAGAAGGTAGGTGGGGGCAAACTGAGGATTGTGGGAGTCTTTTGAAACCTCAAGCTTGTCTCTAATGGCACACCTCCAACCAAGCCACACCTCTTAATCCCTCCCAAACAATTCACCAATGGAGACCAAGTATTCAAGTATATGAACCTATGGCCATATTTATTTAAACCACCACAGAAGTTTTTTCTGTTTTGTGCATACAAAGCTCTGGCACGTGCACATTTTACTTTCCTGGGACAATTCTTGCAGCTTAGTTGGGACTAGGAAATCAGCTGTAATGGAAACCAGCATCATTAAGGTACTGTCTTATGAGAGTATTTCTTCAGGCTTGGCACACGGAAACTGTGGTGGGAAAGACTAAGACTACATTTCAAACTAGCAGCTGGACTTCATAAGGGATGAGTCTCCCACATGGTACTGATTTTTGAAGACATTCAGGTGATGGGAAGCAGTTGGGGCACAGCACTGTGAAAGGCCAGGAGAGGCCATTGATGGAAAGTGCAGCCTCAGTTGCAGTGGAGACCCCATGAATGACAGAGTCATGGAAACCAAATACAAGCAAATGTCATGAGATCATATACCATGATCAGGCTGCTTCTTGCTGGAAATTTAGGGTTGCTTAAATCTGATATTTGACAGAGGCAAAAAACAAAACAAAACAAACAAACAAACAAAAAACCACCAAAAAAAACATACACTGCAGAAAAGATAACACCTTCAGTAAATGATGTTTGGAAAACTGGATGACCACATTCAGAAGAATGAAACTGGGCCTGTATCTATTACCCTGTGCCAAGTTAGATCCAAGTGGATGAAAACCCTCAATTTGAAATCCAAAACACTAAACTTCTAAGAGAAAATATAAGCAGTACTCGACAAGATACAGGTGCGGGAAAGGATTTTTTAAACAGAACTCCATTTGCCCAGAAATTAAGGCCAACAATGGACAGATGCGATTTCATAGAACTAAAAACTTAGGTACAGCTAAGTGTGCGTAGCACATCCGGAGTTAACTTTGGTTGACTTCTTGCTTATGATTAATCATGAATGAGTCTGCCAACTTCTGTCTTTGTTTTCAGTTAAGAAGTGCATTATATCCTGCCAATTTCCTGTGCTTATGCATACGTCCTTAAGAGACTGTCCAAGCCTGAACAAAATGGCCTTGGTCAAACTTAGATACTGTGTACCATAAACTCTGTCAGGTAGGCATTTGTGGTCATTGTTTAACTTCCTGGGATTAGTCATGCTTTCTGTTGCTTGCCTTTAAAAGACACCAAGAAAATACACTCGCAGCTGGCATGGTATTAAACAGCCCTCCCGTACCTGTCTCTTGTATCTTCTTTCTGCCTTTTCTAAAATCTTCCTCACTCCCCTATTCATAGTTCCCGAGTTGACTAACCAGCAGCCTCCAGCAGCTTAGGAAACAACCAACTGAGCTAAGAAGAACTCCACAGGATTGGAGAGAACCTCTGGTATCTACACATCTGACTGGGGATTTATACCCAAAATATACAAAGAACTCAAAAAAAACCCAAAATATTCAAATGACATAATTAAAAAGTGAGCTAGGAATTTATACAGAATTCTCAATAGAAGAAATGAAAATGGCAACAACAACAACAAAAAAAGTATCTCAAAAAGTGTTCATCATCCTTTAGCTATTAGGGAAAACAAATTCAAACAACATCGAGATTCTATCTCACCATAGCTAGAAAGGCTAAGATCAACAAAATAACTGACAACAAATGCTGGCAAGGACTGGAGAAAAAGGAACCCTCATTTACTGTTGCTAAGACTGCAAACATACAGCAATGCTGGAAATCAGTATGGAGAATAAACAAAGAGCTAAACGTTAGTGTACTGTATGAATTGGCTACACCCCCTCTTGGCATGTACCCAAAGGATTGTACATCCTACTCCACAAAAACTAACTCGACCATTTTGGTTGCTTCTCTCCTCAAGATAGCTACGAAATAGAAACAATCTAAATTTCCTTATCTGACAAATGAATAATGAAAATCACACACACACACACACACACACACACACACACACACACACACGCACCATGGAGTACTATTAAGCTGTAAGTGAAAATGAGTCATGTACTTGACAGGTAAATTTGTGAACCAAGGAAAGACTGTATTGACCCAGAATGACAAATGCCACAAGTTCTCTCTCATCAGTAGTTCCTAGCTCCAAATTTTCAGATGTGAGTTATACAGCATGAAGTACCCATGGAAACCAGGACCTTATAAAGGGAGCTCTGGGGGAGGGGCATGAGAGAGGATAGCAGGGCACAGGTGCTCTGAAGTGGGAAAGGGAAAACCTGCAGGGGGCTTCAACTGGGAAGAGGGAGGGAGGTCAACACGGGGGGGGGGGGGCGGGGAGCAATGAGTGTAAGATCAGGAAAAATAACACCAAATATCATGAAATCACAATTTATACTTACCAAAATTATATATTATACATTGTATGTATACATAGACAAAAACACAAGGACTCTCAACCCCAGAGCTAACTCTCTAGGCCTCGTGATGTTTAATTTTTTTAAGTTATTTTTAATTTTGTGTATAAGTTGTTGCCAGCTTGTATGTTGGTGTACAACCTGGTGCTCCTGGAGGCCAGAAGTTACTGGTTCCCTGGCACTACAGTTATAGACTATTATGAACCACCATGTGTGTGATAGGGACTGAACAGTGTTCCTTTGCTAAAGAAACAAGTGTTTCTATTTAAAAAATAAATTCTTTTTGACAATCTCATGTAACACACGTTGACAGGTAAAATTTGTGAACCAAGGACAAAGGACATATATATATATAATCTATATATGTGTGACCTGTGATATAAGCATACTGCTGTATCACCTCCACCTTCTAAGAAATGAGATTTAAGGTACAAGAAAATGTACTTCTCACACCTTAAACAGTGTAAAATGGCATATTCTTAGTTTCCTGAACATTAGTGACATTAACTAGAAAGTGTCTCTATTACTTTAATTATGGTTAGATGATACATAGATAATATTGGTATTTATGATAAGGTTGTTTAAAGCCCATGCTTCTTAGGAGATTTTAATGCTGTAAGTCAGTCTCCAGCATACAGACAATTTGACTGAAGTGTGGCAAAAACCGCACGAAGGACATGGTGAGCAGCCGGCTGTATACAAAGGACAGGTGAGCAGCCAGCTGTATACAAAGGACAGGGTGAGCAGTCACCTGTATACAAAGGACAGGGTGAGCAGCCGGCTGTATACAAAGGACAGGGTGAGCAGCCACCTGTATACAAAGGACAGGGTGAGCAGCCGGCTGTATACAAAGGACAGGGTGAGCAGCCACCTGTATACAAAGGACAGGGTGAGCAGCCGGCTGTATACAAAGGACAGGGTGAGCAGCCGGCTGTATACAAAGGGCAGGGTGAGCAGCCGGCTGTATACAAAGGACAGGTGAGCAGCCGGCTGTATACAAAGGACAGGGTGAGCAGCCGGCTGTATACAAAGGACAGGGTGAGCAGCCGGCTGTATACAAAGGACAGGGTGAGAAGCAGCTGTTCAGGCAGGTGATACACTGTATACAGACAGGTGGAGCCACGTACAAATGCAAGTAACAACACAATAAAACAGGGCAGCCAGCTATCAAGACAGGTGAGCAGCCAGCGATACAAAGGCGCGGCCAGCCCGACAAACACGGTGAAGACTAGCGAACACAGGGAGAGTTGTTGTTCAGTCAGTACTATGACAAGAAAGCTGTGATTAAGAGGAAAGTGAGGCAAGCTGTAGTTAGCAAGACTATTCTCCCAGAGACATTAACAAATACAACAGTTCACAGCAACTAAATCTCTCCTTACACAAAAGGACTCAATTCTCTGAATCCTCTCGGCGCAATATACATTGCCAATAATTTCTAGTATATCCATCAGCATTGGAGTGTGATTGCTCGATGGTACCAAGACCATAAGAAAGTTCTTATTGAATGAAGTTTTGTTGTTGTGTGATTGTTGTTTTTGCTATAAGGGTGTAGACTGTGAACGATATCTGCTTCACAAAAGGGTAACGACAAATTCCTATCCAAAGTGACTGCCCTGAAAGCAACAATTTTATTCAATGACATGGGCGAAATAATATCCAAGTCCCCCACAGACCTATGTGTTCCTGATGAAATTTGCGCTACATGAACTTAAAGTATGATGTTTGCCATGGGTGTCATGGAGATCAGGAGGCCTAGACAAATCCAAGACGACACATTTAGGTGAATGTCCTCACAAATCGACAACCCAAATGGAAAGCTAGTACGCAGCAACTTAACCCAGCCAAGGTCTGGGTCTCATTCTCTGCCCACCACGCGTCAGCCAGCAACGATCAACCAGCAAGGAGCGTAGTCTTAGCTCCATTTCTTAAAGTAAGTGGCTAGTGAATCTTTTCCCTCCTGCATATGATTCTAGCGACACCTGAGCTTTAAGTCACTACATATCGTCATTAGAGTAAAGACAGTAAACTTGCATAGATTAGGTTGCCATTAAGGCTGGTAATCATATAACCTACAACACCCGTTAAATAACTATATTCATTTAAAGGTGAATCATATTCCTAAAATACATTTGGGGTTTTAAAAGCAGCTCTATGTGAAATTCTTGGGCAATAGACTTTGGGAAATGCAGTCTCTCTAAATGCGTCTCTAGTACAGACTCTCTGATCTGCCTTCTGTCCACTAGCAGGCCATCTCGGTCCCGGACCCGACACGGATTACTCCGGCAGCCGCTCTGTCCTAACAGAGCACTCTCTCTCCTTGCACAATGCGCGCCCATCCCCGGGACTGTGGCCAAGCCTAGGTCCGCAGGGCACATCCACGTGGGCTTCTCTCCGCCTCCCGCCCAGCTCTCCCCTGCTCCCTGCACGCAGGACCCGCCCACCCGCCGAGTTCCTGAGGCCTGCAAGGCTAGGCTGCACCCGGACCAACCTCCATGTCGAGCGCGGAGCACAAGCCACACTGTCCCAACTTTGAGAACGCTGCAGAGTTTGGAGAAACACAAATGCAAAATGAACCCGGAAGCACAGAGAGTAGAGACCTGCCTAGCGGGGTCATGCTGAGAGAAACTACATTTCCCAGAAGTCTATGCGAAGAACTACTCTGACCCAAAGAAGGCAAAGAGTTTATAGCCCATAGACTGGAATTAGGATGCTTTTAAAATCCCAGATTTACAAAGGGCATTTTGGGAATATGAGTCCAGCCTTTTACGGCAACATGTATTAAATTTACTTCTTACTCTGATCAATGTTGTGAGTTTAAAAGCTCAGGGGTACCTAGAATCTTATGGCAGGCAGAAAAAAAAAATCATGTTGACTTAATTTTACTTTAAAATAATGGAGCAAGAAGCTACATTGGGACCCACTGCAAACTCTTTAAGATAGTTTTTGAAACCAAGTTTCCTGGAAATGTTCTGAAATCTCAGCTACTCTGGGGTTTGAGAGAGAAGAATCATGAGTCTATGTCACAAATTACAAAGTACCAAAAGTGATGGGGGGCTACTTACTACAGTAAAGCATTTGTCTGGAGTGAATGGTTTGACGCCCATTATGACACTAAATCAATGACGGGAAAAAGAAAACAAAACCGAACAGTTTTGGTGTGTACGCCGAAACTCACAGTTTGGGCATGGGCCAGGGAAAACAAATGTCTCTTACCGATACGCCCAGAAACCCTTTGAGATTTTCATCTGTCCTTAGTCCCTTGTCCACATATTCCTTCATTAATACATGTAAACAATTTAATATTTGAGAGGGCTGTACCAGAGCTTGACGGAATTCTCTTTCACAAACTCAGACAACTATTCACCACCAGGTGTTCTCCTGGCTCCTGGCTCCTCTCCCAGTGGAAAGAAAACTGGTCTCGCGATCAGTGGGCGTGTGAACTGACTCCGGACTCATCATCCATCATAGGATTTCTCTCTGCATTAGTCCTAGTCAACTTCCGGTCTCTTTTTGGACTCCTGACAGTGCTTCTGTGTGGAAGTATTTAAAGGTTGTTTGTTTGTTTGTTTGTTTGTTTTAGTTGAAGTTCACTCTACTCCCCCATTTCATAACACAAGAATGATTCTTCCTTTAATACAAAGGTCTCAGAAATATGTTCCTGATCATACAAAATGAACTCATTCCAGAAAGGGGCTAGACTGACACCACGGAGTGATCGGACTCCCCATCTCACGTGTGCTTATTCCTGGACTGGTAACATCTGAGAACCAACTATAAACCCCAGGAGAGGAAAGTGTCTGTTTTGGTGTCATGATCATTCATTCGCAAGGAGATTATGTCTCAGATGAGACAGCGGGAAGATCAGACTATTCTGTTTTATCACCAGAAGAAACTCACTGTGCTCTGTTTTATCTCAACTTGACACAAGCTGACATCATCAGAGGAGTGAGAAAATTCCTCTATGAAACTGGGCTGTAGACAGCCTGTAGGACACTTCATTTTCTCAGTAAGTGATTGATATGGGAGGGCCTAGGATGTTGTGGGCAGTGCCAACCATGAGCTGGGGTCTTGGGTTCTCTAAGAAATTAGGCTGAGTAAGCAGCACCCTCCTGACCTTTGCATCAGCTCCTGCTTCCAGTTCCCGCCCTGTTCGAGGTCCTGTCTCGGCTTTCTACAGTGGATAGTAACCCAGGATATGTAAACCAAATAAACCCTCAAGTCCCTGTGATTGCTATTCTTGGTACTTGACTAAATCTGGAATTAACTGGATTCCAGAAATGGAGGACACACCTATGAGGGATTTTTCCGCTTGGTTTGAAGTGGGTGGATTCACTTCTAGTCCAGTCTTTTGAGGTAGGAAGACACATGTGACTTTGATCCCAATCTTGAGCTGGGAAGATACACCTTTCATCTGAAGCACAGCTCCTTCTCAGATCCTATGTAGCAATGAGTTTAAACCTGTGGGTTATGGCCTCCTTAAGAATTGAACAACTCTCAAGAGAGAAGACATCTGGGGTGGGGCTCAGTTGAAGCAGAACATAATCCAGCCCACTCCTGTATGTGGGAGGAGCTAAGGTGGGAGGAGTTAGGAGAGGAAGAGGAAAAAGGAAGAGGAGGAGCTAGAGAGTGCAGAGATGTAGGAGGATGGAAAGCCATACAGGTATGGAGAGCAGAGCGGGTGACTACTTTTATATAGGTTAGCTAATTGGAAAACAACTTTCTTTGTATGGGCATATTGTTATTGAGTTTTACCAAACATATAAAGCCTTTGATTAATCTTTAAGCATTAGAGTCTCATTTGTTCTACCAGGCCAGTGTGGATGGCGAGATGGTCTGGGCAATGCCCAGCCTTGTGGAGACAGTGTGGAAGACTGGCAGAGCCATCTCCCATGCTAGTGTCTCGTGGGTGGACAGGGCTGGTGTTTCTCCGGCCAAGAAACATGGCAGCTGAGCTGCTGCAGCTCAGATAGTCGGCATGACTAGTGACCGATATTTGCTGCAATACCTGTATGAAGATGAGGTAGGTCCAGGTGATTCTTGGGACTGTAGATGCTTGACACAGTCAGGATGGGGAGTATAAAACAGGGGAATATACTTCTCCTCCACAGGGCCCAGAACAGACAGTTTAGGAATTTTACTTAGGATTTAATTCAGCTCTGACTCATTGACTTGATAACCAAACAGAGGAGCCTTGTTTAAAAGCACAACATTCCAGCTAAGGAGGAGGGAGACACAGCAGTCCAGTCTGGTATCTCCTTTGCTGGCTAGTCTTATGTCAACTTGAATGGAAAGAACCTTGAGAAAATGTCTCCACAAGATCCGGCTGTAGAGCATGTTTTAGTGATTAACTCAGAGGTAGATGGTGTCATCCCTGGGCTAGTGGTTCCATGTTCTATATGAAAACAGGCTGAGAAAGCCATGATGAACAAGCAAGTAAGCAGCACCCCTTCATGGTCTCTGCATCAGCTCCTGCCTCCAGGTTCCTGCCCTGTTCGAATTCCTGTCCTGACTTCCTTCGGTGATGAACAGTGATATGGAAGTGTAAGCCAAACAAACCTTTTCTTTCCCAACCCTTTCTTTGCTTTCGGACATAGTACTTCACCACAGCAACTCTAACCCTAAGACAGAAGTTGCTACTAGGATTGTAGGGTACTGCTGTGACAGAGATGACCATATTGCTTGTGGGGAGGACTGTGAAAGAACTTTGGAACTTTCTCCTAAAAGTACCATTGAGTATTCACAGCTCTCTGAGCTGTTCTGAGATTTGAAGATGAGAATGCTGAAAGGAAAACAAAGACTCTACCAAGCCACCAAGAACCTGTGATGTCAGGTCAGCTGGGCTGAAGAATCAGCTGTGATTAACAAGAGACCAGAACCACTAAAGTAAAATCTTTGTGTTACTGAGACAATTAATGTTGGTTAGCTGGAGCTGAGAAATTAGCAGTGATTAAGAAGAGACCAGCATCATGGAGGTGAAATCTCGTGTTTCCTGAGAGTCAGCACAGAGAAATTGTGGCCACAGCTTGTACCTCATGCTGGCAGCTGAACTTGGTAGTTTAAGAGTCACCCAGGTGGTACTGGTTTTACAGCCATGAAGGGGCTATCCAGAACAGCTGAGGCTTGGCACTGTGAGAGGCCAGGACAGGCCATAGGAGAAGGTGCAGCCCCAGTGGCTGTTGAAGCTTCAGATTGAAGGGGTCATGGAGAGAAGTGGAGACATCTAGGAGACATCATGAAGACAGTCTAGGAGGTACAACTGGTGAAAATGCAGCCCGGTTGCAGCAGACAGCACCAGAAGTTTTGAAGTGCCTATATCATGGGATGACCACCAAGGACAATTGAGGGAAACATTTTTAAAATGACCAGCAAGTTCCTGTGCTACTGCCTTGCTACTCACTCTATGCCCCAGCGGGCTGGCCGGCTGTGCACTGGTGGCAATGGCAGGCCTGTTCTTATCTAGTGGAGACTCTGACTTAGAGCTCCAAAATCTCTCCTCCTGCCCGTCAACTCCATGGCCTCCATGGCTAGCCTCATGCAATGACAGCCCACCTCGAGGTTAGATATCACAATACCCAGAAACCTGGTAAAATCAAAAGTCTTTAAACTTAAAATTAACCGGTCAGATTTATGTATCAATACATTCTCAATTCACAAGATGCCCACACAATAAATTCAGGGCCATTTGATAATGATACAAGCTGCCCACCTAGATTATACAAGTTATCCTGATTATTCTATGCCTATATGATATTCATAACTACCTGTGGCTATTTAAGGCCATGTGGGATTAGGATTTTCTTTCTGTCTGTCCTCCATTTTGATTTTCTCCTCTCTTTCTCAATGTACTCTTAGCTCCGCCTTCCTTTTCCTTGTCCAATCACTGGCCTCCTGCTCCATTAATATTTTAATGTAATTGGACAGGGAAAATCCTGCCACAAAGGAGGGCAGCAGGTGTGGAGTCGAGCTGCTTGAGCCTAGAAACAAACTGTGTGCTGCAAAAAGAGAGCCTGAGAAGTGTCATAAGCCTTTTGGAGGGACCCCTAAGATTGTAAATGAATCCCCAATCGGACATTGCTTTACTTACACATTGGAGTTTGGTTTTACTTTGTTAGGACTGTGACTGTGTCCTAGTTCTTCCCTCTTGAAGGAAGAAACATATTTAACTCACTTTTTATTTTATAGGAGCCCATAATTGAGAAAATAAATTTTTAAAGGCTTTAGGGTATAAGAGAGACTTTAGATTTGTAAGAGTCTGATTTTAAAGTATCTGAGTTTGTAGAGACTCTCAGATTTTCTTAATAATTATTTTTATTTTATGTGCATGAGTGTTTTGTATGTGTGAGGGTGTTTCATCCCCTGGAGCTAGAATTACAGTTGTGACCTGTCATGTGGGCACTGTGAATTGAACCAGGTCCTCTGGAAGAGCAGCCACTGCTCTTAATCACTGAGCTATCTCCCCAATTCCTGACTGTGGGACTTTTAAGTTTATAAAATGTTTTCTATTGTAATGTTGATGTTAATGTGTGATCTTGGGAATGAATGAAAAAGGAAATGAAACAGGACAGTTGTTCTGACTAGTCTTATGTCAGCTTGACACAGCCTGGGTCTGTCCCTGGGATAGTGGTCCTAGGTTCTATAAGAAAGCAGGGTAAGCAAGCAATTATGGTTAGGCCAATGGATAGCACCACCCTTCTCCAGTTCCTCTGCATCAGCTTCTGATCCAGATTCCTTGCCCTGTTTGAATTCCTGTCCTGGCTTCTTTGAGTGGTAGACTACAATGTGGAACTTTAAGAAGGTTCTCTCTGTAGTTCTTAATTCCAGATGCTCAGGTGCGGGTACGTATACTGGACTGACTGCAGAAATCAGCAAAGTTACAAGGGACCATTTCTAAGGTAGAAATTGTGCCTGTTGCTAGAAACCTAGCCAACTACCCAGTGAAACCATGGATCTTAACAGAGAACCTAAAGCCAGCACTTTTCTAAACCAGCATAATCTCTAACTACATTCTAAATATTTGATTTTATACAGACAGGGAAGTGTACTTATCATGCCTCATCACAGATGATGTTTATCTTTGTGATAAACAGAAAACCACAATCAAAATGCAGAATTGTGGAGCTCAGTCCCAATGGATACACCTATAAAACAACTCTCATACCTAAGACTATCATTACGGAAGAGGTGGCAGAAAGACTGTAAGAGTCAATGGAACAGGGAGTGTGTCGTGAGATCCTTTCCTAGGAATGTCATATGCTACAGCATAAGTTTCATCAGGACTGCCTAAACATGATCCGAACAAGGACACCATCAGACATGCTAACATGCTGACAAGAAAACACGCGTGAGACCTCAACCCTACAGAAAGAACTACAGGCAACTATGGAATGCTGAGAGAGGAAGTTATAATCTTGCTCAAGAATGAGCACACTACCTGATTATCCAATACTAAATGGTGAGCCCTGAAAACACGTTAAGTACAAATAGCATAATACAGACTTAGAAGGTTGTATTATGTGTTTAGTAACATCTGCATGTGTGTATTTATGAAAGAGTGGCCATCCGCTTGAAAAGAACAAGGAGGGATATATGGGAAACTTTACAGGGAGAAACACAAGGTGAGAAACAATGTAGTTAGAATCTCATAAAAGATTTATTTTTAAGAGGAGCAAAGAAAAATATATCCAGTTGAGACAGTGCTCACTGATAGGTTATGCTAATGTGATGGGACCAAAGATCAGGAGTCAAAGACAGCCTGGTCTACACATTTAGGAAGTTAGAGATGGACTAGTGGTCAAGAACTCCATCTGCTCTTCCAGAATACTGAGGTTCTATTCTCAGCACCAACATGGTCGCTAACAGCCATCTGTAACTCCAGTTCCGGGGGATCTAAAGCCCCCTTGTGGCTTCTGCACACAATGCATGTACATAACAGACAGACACATATGCAAGCAACATAACCTTACACATAAAATTAAGATAAATCTTTAATAAAACGTATAAACACATATGTTTATCACACTGCTAATTGCCTCTCTTTAGTTTCATTCATAGACTTCCTCCAAGTCTGGATGGGGAATCCTAAACAACTTAAGCTTAAGTGTGAAACTATAACTATATAATCTTCAACCCCATTAGAGATCTGAGAAGGATAAATATTACCTGAGTATGAAGGAAGTATAGAGCAAGCAGCTTCCAAAACTATAGAAATAAAAGAGATTGCTGACAGTTTCCCAAGCTTTCTCTGTGTTGTTGGATCATCATCTTTGGCCTTCTGGCCCAGAATATCTGACAGGCTTTATTGTGAAACAGGAATATTGTAGGACTTGCCTACTTTGTTTCAGCAAAGCTCAGCAGTTGACTTCCCTCCATCTGGCTTGTCAAGTTTGCACAGCATATTGTCAGCGGTCAAGGCAAGGGCACTTTTCTGCCCGGTGGCAGATTTGCGACATTTGAAACAAACTCTATAATGAAGTTCTTTGATCTTCATCATCTTCTTTCAAGTATTTTAGGGGTGCTGCCAGGGGCAGATTTTCACTATCATGTAAAGCCTTTTATTTAAAAAAACAAAACAACAACAACAAAAATCCTTAAATATCATATTCTGTAAATCTCTGAGGTTTTTGAAGACCATCTATCTGTCTAAAGTACATCTGAATAGGCAAATGTTTGTTTTTATCTATCTACTGTTTAGCTTTGAAATTTTCTACAGGAAGTTAAATCAGCTTATTTCTATAATTGACTAAACTATTACCTAGCGTGACTGCAAGGTTGGATTGACTACTAACTTGCATTTCTTAATTATCCTGAGCAGTCTGCAATAGCAGCTTTCAAGACTAGAACTTCACATTGCATATTTAATGAGTTTAAGTATAATACCTTAAACAAAAGTTGAAACATGAATGAATATATATATATATATATATATATAGTAAAAAATTAAATTTATATCAAATATACAAAATTCCATACCAATGTATAAATATTTGGCTTGTTGATATCCTAAGTTCTAATGTACATTCAATAATCTAACCTATTATCATTTCTATATCCCTCCATTTTTCTTTTCATCCCTTTTGCCCCTTCCCCCTAATGCTAGACACTGGAGAAAAAGGATAAACGAAAGAAAAGAAAAAGAGATCCCCGAATCTAACCTCTTCTACTTTGTTTCCTCTCTGACTAAGATCATTAACAACTAGTGACGAACTCCCCTTAAACAAGGACAAACATCCATCACCGATTGAAGGACCAAAAATCGTCCAGTCCAGTTTTTGGGACTGGGCCATCATTCTATTAATGATGCTTCCTGATGTCTCCAGGAAAAGGCATCGTTTGGGGGTCCATAGGAAATTGGCCAGTCTTAAGAAAACCAGCTGCAACATTTAACTGTCCGCTCTCGTGTGATGTAAAAGTGCAAGGCTTAATTGGGAGGCTGGGTCAGCTGTCCTGGAAGAAAGTTTTGAGGCAGTCTGAGGTTGCATCAGGTAGGATGCTGGAATATATCTCAGCATCCTTCTTAGCATCCTGGAGAATGAATCCTGGGAGGGCTGCTTTAAGTTCACTGATGTCTGGTTGTTTGTTCTGTGAACATAGAAGCTTTTAAAGGTGATACACATTTTAGCACCAACACACATAGGAAATGTACAGTAGCAGAGATCTGCTAAAGATGATTCTCTCATCTTTGTTTGAGCAGGGAAGGCATCTGTCCTTTTTTGTAAGTTAGTTTGGAGTATATAACCAAACCATAATATATATTTTCATCTATGCCAGTTGAAATGATAGTATGGTAAGTCCTGAGGACTCTATAGCCAACAGGATTTTTTGACTATACATCCTGAAGTCCTGGCTGGAGACACTTTCATGTCTCAGCCAGTCTCAGAGCTGTTCTTATTCAGAGGGATCAGGGTTCATATTTCCTATTTTGTTATTGTTCTTGGATTTTTTCGTTCATGTCTACAGCCAAGATTTTCACGATTTCTCCCCTAATCAAATCTAATTACTAATATTGGTGGAATCAACAGCTCCTTCTCCTGTTGAAACAAGACAAACCTCTTCCCCAATGTAATACATTTCCTTCCTTCCATTTGAAGTTTTCACATACATAGGCTGATCTAATTCATCAGTCCTTTCTAAAACCCAGTGTATTTCAGCAGCTGTGTTATCTATCTTGACGTTTAAACATGCAAAGTCAATAAAGCATTATTTAATCTATCTCCGGGAGATCCCATTTCCACATTCTGTTCTATGAGCGTTTCCTTTAAAGGTAGTTGTATCTTTTTACAGTTGTAAGATAAATCTGTAACATGTTTTATATTATAATACTTAAAAATTTTTCTATTTTACTGTATGCATGTGCCTGGGCATCATCAGCATTAACTTACAAGTGCATTTCCAAGACGCCATCAACTTAATAAACGTGCAATCTCAAAATTCAAGGCAAAGCCGTTGGAATTCTGAACATGTACCAACTGTATGATGTATTAACATGGGTACATATTTTAAATTTTTAAATGTTATAAAATGAAACCATAAGCTATCATATGGCATTGCTCTAAGGTGGCTTCATTAAATAGAGTATGTATTTTTTTTTTTTAACTCAGGATACGGTACTTCTATGGGTGACCATTCTAATTCCTCAAGCATTGGTGGAGTTTTCTACCTTTTTTTGCTGCTGCTGTTGGTTCCAGAGTGGATTCTTCTGAAGACTTATTTTTTTTTAAATTCTATTTAAAGAATTTTCTAATCTTTGTTCTATGGCTTCCAATCTAGCATTTAATATTTTTAGTCTTCTCCTTCTCTAAGTCTGTTTTATTCTCATCATCCTCATTAAAAGAGTACATATACACTTACAATCATTATTGAACATATAATTATTTTCATGCTGATAATTCAAAAATTATACATGGTCCAGGTGCCCTCTGTCATTGCATTTTTCTCCATTTTTAACATAGAAAAAAATATATTTTAAATCCCTAACTCTCCTTAAGGATGTCCCAACTATCTTAAAAATCAGCTGACAGTACAGCTTTCCCCTGTTTCCACAAGTCTGTAGCTGGCATCCGCCAAGTCTCCCTGCCCCTGCAGCATTTCTGTGGGTGCAGGCTCTCTCTGACGTCATACTAGGGTGAGACTTATCAGCAATTGGAGTTATTTTTAGCTCTTGGTAATGAGGTGCCAGCTATTCCCGCTGTACAGGAACTCAGAACTCAGTATTATAAACATTCACACCATTCCTGTTATAGAGGGAACTCGATCTGACAGGGTTAAGCTCGCTTTGTTCCACAACTAGCTCCTAACTCAATTAACCTATTTATCCTGCTCTGTGTTTGCCACATGGCTGGTTACCTCTCCTCACTTTCACGTATCCAACTTCTTCCACTTTTCAGTGGTGAAGCTGCCTTACTTGACTCCTTCCCAGAATTCTATCTCTTCCCTAGTAGGGCCACCTATTCTCTCCTGCCTTGCTATAGGTCATTCAGCCTTTATTGACAGGTGATACTTTTGTACACTGCACAAAATATTATCCTGGCATCTTGACACTTCTTTATTTAATTAAGCATAACTCTTTAAAAACTGGTAGATGTTACTGATTCAGAAGACATAAGAAGGTAGAAAAGGAGGAAGGCACCATGGAGTAGGTGAATTATGAAAACATAGCCATGAGGGCTAGCCAACTAGTTAAGTGCTGCCCAGATGGAACATGGCAAATTATAACTTGGGCTATCGATGAAGTAGATTCTAATGGCATAGAGGGTAGACATCTGCCTAGCTCTAGTGCTGATTGAAGCTTAATAAACAGGTTGCATGTCTTGTATCTGGTAACTGAATAATCAAAGGCAAGATAGAAGCCCCGATTGAGATTAAATATTTTCTACAACAGATCGAACCAGGACTGAACGATAACTGAAACCCCCACCACATCTTTCACACTACAACTCTGATACAAAGACACACTAGAACCTGTCATTCCCTTCACATTTGGATAGTTACTCTCCTTTTTTTTTTTTTTTTTTTTTTTTTTTTTTTTTTTTTTTTTTTTTTTTTTTTTTGGTTTTTTCGAGACAGGGTTTCTCTGTGTAGCCCGGGCTGGCCTGGAACTCACTCTGTAGACCAGGCTGGCCTCGAACTCAGAGATCCGCCTGCCTCTGCCTCCAAGTGCTGGGATTAAAGGCGTGCGCCACCACCGCCCGGCCAAGGATAGTTACTCTCCTGATGGTAGAGAACATTGACTGAGTGGTCAAGCACTTGCCATTCTTCACGTATGCATGGCTCCTCTACTCAGGGCATGCACGTGCTGTGTGCGCTCTGAGTGATCAGCATACACCTTTCACATCCCACACACTTGTACTTCTGTTCAGAATGAATTATTTGGTTTGTTTTAAGGGCTGAATAAGCACAAACTTTTAAGGACCTTTACAGGATTTCCCTCTAAGATGAACGGTCTTGTGTCGAGAAAGGGTATGATGACTAACAACAGCTTTGCCGAAGTCCCCACACTTGAAGGCGTTATCTTCAGAATGAATAGCTTTATGTATGTTAGCCTATGAAGAACTAGAAAGTCCTTTGCCACACTCTTCACACTTGTACTGTTTCTCTCCAGTATGAACAAGCTTGTGCTGATTAAGTGCATACGGCTTAGTAAAAGGCTTTGCCACAATCCCCACACTTGTAGGGGTTGTCTTCAGAATGGATTCTTTGACGTGTTTTAAAGTCTGAAGAATAGCAAAAAAAAAAAAAAAAAAAAACATTTGTCACACTCTTCACACTTGTAGGGTTTCTCTCCAGTATGAGCTATCATGTGCTCAGTAAGGATAGAGAGCTTAGTAAATCCCTTTCCACAGTTCACACTTGTAGGGTTTCTCTCCACTATGAACTGTCTTGTGTCTCTTAAGGGTTGTGGGTGTATTAAAGACTTTGTGACATTCTTCACACTTGTACAGGTTTTCTCCAGAATGATTTTTTTGGTGTTTTCAAAGGTCTACAGTAGAGTAAAACATTTTGCCACATTCTTCACATTTAAAGGATTTTTCCCCAGTATGATGTAATCTGTGCAGAGTAAGGTATGAGAGAGCAGAGAAGGCTTTTCCACGTTCTTCATATTTGTGTGGTTTCTCACTGTTATGAGATCTCTTATGTGCAGAAAGGTTTGGGTGAGTACCAAAGCCCTTGTCACATAATTCACATTCGAAGGGTTTCTCTTGACAGTGAATTCTTTTATGTCCCTTCAGTTTGGGTACACAGGCAAACTTTTTGCCATGTGGGCACTGGGGACTGAACTCAAGCCCTTTGGGAGAACAGCCAGTGCTCTTAACTGCTGAGGCGTCTCTCCAGTCCCTATTTATTCTTAATGATTCTTAATTACACCAATCCTCACCAAGATAAAAATCACCATGAGAGAAAAGTGTGCATATTAAAACTAATCATTTTTAAAGTATGGCAGTCGCTTTTAGTGGTTCCTCAACCTCTACTCAATAGGACCAAAACCTTATCAATGTAAAGAATGTGGAAAAACCTTTGATTGGAAATCACTACTTGTTCAACACCAGAGAACTCACACTGGAGAGAAACCCTACATATGCCAAGAAGGTGGCAAGGCTTTTAACTATTCCTTCAGCCTTCACCAACACCGATGAATATGTACTGGAGAGAAACTCTATAGGTGTGACGAATGTGGCCAGGCCTTTACTTTTGCTTCATACCTGCACAAGCATCTGAGAATCCATATTGGTTAGAAACCCTACAAATGCAAGAAATGTGATGAGGCCTTTTACTGTTCTTCCGATCTTATTTACCACCAGAGAGTTCATATGGGAGAGAACCCATATAAATGAGTGTGGTGAGTGTGGGAAAGCCTTTAGCATTTATTTATCCTATATGAAACACCAGCGAAAACATAGTGGAGAAAAACCCTATAAGTGCAATGAATGTGAGAAAGCCTTTAGTAACTGTCATAGTCTAACTCGACACCAGAGAATCCACACAGGTGAGAAACCCTACAAATGCAAAGACTGTGGCAAAGCCATCACTTGTACCACAGGCCTCACTCAACATGAAAGAATTCACACTGGAGAGAAACCTTACAAATGTGAATAATGTGGCAAGGCCTTTAATTCTTCTTCAAGTCTTAAACATCATTGCAGACTCCATATTGGAGAGAAACCCTACAGATGTGAGCAATGTGGGAAAGCCTTTAAAAATTGTTCAGGCTTTACTCGACACAACAGAATCCATAGCAGAGAAAATCCAGATTAGTGCAACCACTGTTGCCAAGCCTTCCATAATGTTCTCCCATAATTCAATACTGTAATTCAATACAATAAGGGAGAGACCCCTCAGAATCTCAAGGAATTTACCAACAGTTCAACTCTTCTTTAACATCATCTGTTTTATACTGGAGATATCTTATAAAAGCAAAGAGAGGGTTTCAAGTATTGAATAATTATTTTATACACATAATCAAAAATTTACATATGATAGAAACTCTATCAATTCAAATAACACAGAAAATCCTTTATTCTTCAGAATATAACCAACAGAAATATTTTGAAAAACCCCTTCAATAAGGCAAGACCTTTAAGTGAAGCCGGATTTTCATTAACTGTGAGTCAATTCATACAGAAACTGTACATATGTAATGACTCAGGAAGAACATGTTCAAATATATAAACCTGAAAAGAGAATTTTTTTTCCTGTAGAAATCACTATGTAAAATGGTGTCATAATCCTTAATCAATCACATCTAAAGTAGTAGTTCTCAACCCCCTAATGATGCAACCCTTTAATACAGTTCCTCTTGTTGTGGTGACCCCCTAATCAGAAAATTATTTTCATTGCTTCTTTGTGACTGTAAATTTGCTAGTTATGAATCAAAATGTAAATATCTGTGTTTTCTGATGGTCTAAGGTGACCCCTGTGAGAGGGTCATTTGACCCACAAATGAGTCAAACGCACAGGTTAAAGACCAGTGAAAGAACTATAAAGATATTATTGGAGACACACCCTATTAATTGTATAATAATAATTGTAATAAACTAAAGACACCTGGGAAGAAAAATCCTCAATTAAAGAATTGCCTATCAGCCTGTGGGCATGTCTTTGGGATATTTTCTTGATTAATGATTGATGAGGGAAAGCCTGTCCCACTTTGGTAGTGCCACTCCTGAGAATGTGGTCCCTGGGTTGTATAAGAAAGCAAGTTAAGGCGCTAGAGAGAGAACTCTGATTAACATCACTTGTTGCTCTTGCAGAGGACCCAAGGTCTTTTCCCCGCACCCACATGGTGGCGCCCAACCATTCACGACTCCAGTTCTAGGGCATCCAACATCCTGGTATGATCACTACGGGCACCAGGAGTGCACATGGTACACAAAATACATGCAGGCAAAAGACTCATATACATAAAATAAGCAAACCTGAAAAAATAATTTAGAAAGAAAAAAGGAGAAAGGAAGGAAGAGCCCGGTGGGGAGGGAGAGAGCTGAGGGTAAGCCATGGAAAGGGCAGTGAGCAGCATTCTTCCATGGCCCATGCTTCAGGCCTTACCTCCCGATTCCTACTTGAGTTTTTGCCTTGACTTCCCTTGATGATGTAACCTGTGAGCTAAAATAAACCCCCTTTCCCCCAAATTGATTTTGATCAGTGTTTTATTATAGCAACAAAAAGCAAACTGGAACAGAAATTGGTACCAGGATCATGGGTTACTCCTGTGATATTATAAGGGTCCGTTGTTCATTGAAGAATGGTGCCCCAGATTCAAACAGTATGCAAAAGCAAGGAGAGTTTTATTCTGCAGAAGACCAGCATGAGGGGATTGATTCCTCCTTCCAAAATAGAGAGACAACCAAATGAGCTTGCAGGCTAAATTTAAAGCATGTTAGGGATTCCGGAGTAGGTGAACTCTATCTCACTCCATCTCTAAGGGCATTCCATTACCAGGGCATGGGGACTGGAACCTGTTACTGAGGAGGTCTGGAAACTTGATGATCCGTTGTCCTTGCTTTAGGCTAGGTGGCTGGGCACTATCTAGTTTCTGACTAGATGCCTGAAGCCTTGTTTTTTGTTTTAACTTTTTTATTGGTTATTTTATTTATTTACATTTCAAATGTTATCTCCCTTCCCGGTTTCCCCTCAGATCAATGCCAGAGAAAGTCTGCCAGGGATACCACTGGGTGTCTGGTCTGTAATTTAGACATGATAAAACTTAAGGAAGAAATTTGCCATCAGAAGTGTGTGTTGTCTTCTTAATGGAGTGATTTCTTTTGTCATGTGGTTGGAGTCAGAACACTAAGTCAGGGCTAGAGGAGAGTTTAGAAACGATACCTCGAGGGCTGAAGTGACTTCATCCTTGCTTCAGTTATGAGCTGGGTTTCCTTTCACAGGAGATGTAGTAGCAAATTTATTTGAAGCAATCACAGCTTACGATTTGAGTACTTAAAAGGCTAATTTTTTTTGAAGCATCTCAACAAAACAATAAAAGCTGCTGTAAAGATGTCATTTTCTAGTTTCTTGTTTACATACAGTTGGGTACTGTCTTAGGGTTTCCATTGCTGTAAGAGACACCATGACCTAGGCAACTCTTATAAAGGACATTTACCTGGGACTGGCTTACAGCCTCAGAGTTTCAGTCGATTATCATCATGAAGGAAAGTATGGCAGCATCCAGGTAGGCGTGGCACTGGTGGAGCTGAGAGTTTCGAATCTTGATCTGAAGGCCTCCAGGAGAAGACTGGCTTCCAGGCAGCTAGGAGGAGGGTCTCAAAACCACACCCACAGTGACACATTTCCTCCAACAAGGGCACCTACTCCAGCAAGGTCACACCCCCTAACAGTGCCACTCACTCGCTGGGTCAAACATATTCAAACCACCACAGATACTAACAGAAACAACAACAACAAAGAAAATGGCAAATTTTAAAACAAAGCTTGAATAGGACTTTTGATCTGCAGGCCCAAAGCAGAGATACGACAAATAATACTGAACATGTCTTATATGACATTAACACAGTTAAATTCATTTAGTGGTCTCAAAGCTGCTATCTGGGCACCAGGATCAAGGACACAGAATGTTAGTGGGATGCTGTTGATCATACATTCTTCCAAGCTTTAGTTGAGTCTAATCTCAGGTCCTCAGGGTCTAGAATGTCCTACTGTGTGCCAGGCACCGTTTTGATAACTAGCAAGATGAGAATAAATAAGGCAGGTTGCATCTTGCACTTGTATCTCTAGGATTCACTCTCTGTCAAGAGAGAGAGAGAGAGAGAGAGAGAGAGAGAGAGAGAGAGAGAGAGAGAGAAACACAGTTAAAATAGTAGTTTTGTGATATAAGGACACTGCACTTAATTTATGACCAGGAATGCTTATAATAGTTAGCAATGTTGCTCAAAAACAAAGCTATTATTTGAATCTGATAATTCAGTTAATTAAAATTTCCCTTTAAGGCATATACTAGTGAGGAAGACCTATTTTATTTCCCCCTCTGAATTCCCATTTGGTATATAAATTTAGCCCTGAGATTCCAATGCCAAGACAAATTTAATTCATTTGCTCAATTACGAGTTAAGAAGAAAGAACTTTCTTAATGTATTAGCTATCTGCTACGTTGGGATAATGACCAGCTGAATCTATGGATTTTGTATAGTGATCTGTTGCTATGATGACTAGCTTTCTAGTCAGTGGGGAAAAAGTATTTCATTTTTATTGCACTGATAACGCTTGGCTGGTAGTAGATGTGAATACCAAGGTTCTCTTTTCTTTGTAGTAATTGGGTCCATGAGACATACACTAAATATCCCTCTTAGATGTATTAGTGGGACATCAGATACAGACTCCTCCATTAATTCCAATTCACCCTAATGCAGTTTGAAGTAAGAAGCAGCTGAGCCATGAGGATCAATAGTCCCAGTGTTCACAGAGACTATGCCTCGTCAAAGATAACCATTATCAGTGAGACTAGTTACTTTTTAGGCAGCTATAATTTCTGCCTGATTGATGCACACAGAAATGAATATTTTCTTTAACTGTGAAAGAAAATAAGAGAAGAAATTAAAAGAAGGCAACGGCATTTATAAATCTGGAATGCTTTTTTAAAATCCCAACAGTTGTATGTGTGTATGTATGAGAGAGGAGAGAGTGAGGAAATGTTCTTTATTGGGTCTGTCTTCAGAAAGTGCTCTTTACTTCTACAATTGGTAAGTGTATAACCGTGACTACTCAATGTTATGTCTAAGGGAAGATTTGTATTATAGATACGAGAGACAAAACAAGAAGAGTCTAGAGCAAAGAGCAAGAAGTAGACCAAACATGGCGAGCAGACTGACATGGCCATGAAAGAAGCAGAAACAGAGAGGGGTGGAGGGAGTGAGAGAAGGAAGAAGAGGAGGGGGAGGGCAAAGAGGAGAGGGAATAAGACATGGACAGAAAGGGCACAGCATGATGATATAAAGAATGAATAGCTGGGGTAAGGGAAGCCCATGAGCTGAAGGGAGTTTAGGAGAGGGTAGAGGGGAGAAGGGGGAAAACACCAGGTTGTGGACTTTGGAATGTGTAACTTGTGGTACTGGAGTCTGGAGGCCAGCATGAGCTTTGATATGAATTTTTGATTTCTTCATTGAGGGGTAATGTGCTCTGCTATTCTACAGTGGCTAAAAGTCAATATTGTCTTTCTTTCTTCCTTTCTTCCTTCCTTCCTTCCTTCCTTCCTTCCTTCCTTCCTTCCTTTCTTTCTTTATTTCTTTCTTTTTTTTTTGAGACAGGGTTTCTCTGTGGAGCCCTCCCTGTCCTGGAACTTGCTCTGTAGACCAGGCTGGCCTTGAACTTCCAGAGCTCTGCCTGTCTCTGCCTCCCAAGCACTGGGAAGAGGCATGCACCACCCTACCCTTGACCATATTCTCTTTTAAGTGTGCATAAAATTTGGGCTATTGATAGTTCTTTGAATTTTAAATTTTTTTTGAATTTTACTGTTCATTAATGTACCAGAAAGGTGATGATTTCACCTTAATGAACCAAGATCAACTTGGATGAGAAGATTCAATATTCTAGAACATGCCAGCTACACTTGAAACTACCTATCATGAGAAGGTTTCCTGCTCTAGAACACATGCCAGCTACACTCGATCATGCAGATGGATGACAGATTTAACCTCAGAATGGGATCTGAATACTGACCTCATGATCTTCTTAACTGAGTAGGTTTTGACAACTTGTCATGCTTCATGGAGTGGGTGTGGGGATTAGAGAATTTACACAGAACAACTTACTCCATTTTGTCACATTGGCTTTTCAACATATGTTGTCATGAGTGACACTTTGGAATTAGTCCTGGTAGAACTTGACTCCTATCACTTTCATTGAAATTAAGATGGTATTTCATATCGGTCATCTAGGACTATGACTTATGTGGGTGCACATATCAGTTTTATCTTAAAGTTCAGTTAAATCCTTAACCAACCAGTCAGTGTGAGTTTAGTCTTGCAGGATCCTGCAGAGGGAATTGCAAAGGTCTTCTACTTCGCACTCAAAGCCAGAGTAAGATGCAGGCAATGCCCTCAGGCCCAGGGTAAGGACAGACAGTCCGTGACATACCAGCGCCTCACTGCATCTTACGCATACCAGGAGTGCATTTCTGGAGAATAAAATAATGACTATTGCCATCTAGTAACTACAAGATGTTACCCTCTGAACTTTAAGACAATTGTATAGCAAGCACAAGGGTCTGGGTCCGATCCCCAGCACCAATAGTAAGTAATAAAGATTGCTTTAGCCAACAAATAAGAATTTTGTGTTGTATTTCTAATGAAGGATATCTGCGGAAGAACAGAAGGAAATGGGCCTGTTTCAGTTCCCTACAAGTCCAATCTGTGCTTAATATGCAAACTATTAAATTGAAACACCCCAGCTGCTATGTCTCACAAAAATTGTTCTGCATTCACCTAAACATCTTTCATGTTTACTGGAGAATTTCTCTTCTCTTTTCTCTCCCATTTCTCATGAGAATTTTAGTTGAAAGCTGTCCACAGGAGATGCAGGAGCACATTGAAGTAATACTGAGCAGAAGGTGCAGGGAAGAAGACGTAGGAGCACGTCTGGAGATGAAAATGTGTGACTGGTGCCTGAAGATCAAAATTTAATTCCTCACTGGATAGTTATTGGAACATTTACAAAGTTCTCAGGCAGCTTATGGGAATGTTATAAGTACATTAACAATATGCAAATTTATTTATACACACATAGAGAACATGATTTTTTTTTTTTTTTTTTTTTTTTTTTTTTTTTTGCAGTCTGGATGCTACGATAGTTTTCAATGTGTTTAGCAGGCCCATGGTTCGTAGTAATGGTTTTCTCAATATTCTTGTCTGTGCATCAGTCTGAAGGGGTCTGTATTCTTTCTCCTCTAGTTGGCTGGATAAGACATTCCTGCATATGGATTTATCATCCCTTTCCTGTTTGCCCAGCATCCTGTCGTCTGTGCACACTCTGCGTGGCCAGCTGCCTCCTTCTCAGTGCAAGCATTCCAGATACAGAAAGTTCCTCAGGAAGAGGAACGTGCCAAGTGTTCTGCATCTGGGCTAGGCATGGGGAGTGGAGGGATTAGCATGGTAGCAGGTCTTTGGCTCATTCATGGCTCTGGTTTCTTAATTATGGCAACTCTAGACGGCTACCTCTCATGGGTGCTTCACCCACCCACGCACCCTCAGCCAGTCTGAGCTTGAATTCAATAGGAAGGATATAAATATATCCCTAACACCATGGGTCAGTATTTAACAGAAATAATGTAGAATATAAATGGCATAAATGAAAAGCATATGTGCATGTGGATTGCCCACATGTCTTTTAGGTATTTCTCAAACATTCCCACCAGTGACTTTGTTCTCAGCTAGCCTTCTGTAATAACGGAAGGACCTGAAAATTACAAAAACATTTATAATTTACTGAAATGTAACAATTTGATCTTTTAATTGTCACGAAAACCTAGAAAAGTGTCAAGACTTTTGTGGAAGAAAAAAAAATTCGCCACCAGCTGCAGTGATAATATTTTGGTTTTTTACATTTTAAACTTCACGTCTTCCTGGTGCTATAAAGCAGTCCATCTCTGTGACATTCTCACATCAGTTTTGATTTGTGCCCCATATATCACCCTTTAATTTTTTCATGAGTTCATAAGAAGGTCTATGACATCATGCCTCCTCAGGCACAGTGTCCTCACACAAAGAATTGGCGCAGTTTTAATAAAATATTGATTCACCTCAGTAAGGGGCACCGGCCACTGGGCGGTTAGCATGCCCAGGGGCAGACACTAAAGACCTTTTAAAAAGCCATAAGTTGGTCTTGTAATTCTGGAAAAAAATCTAAACGACTCAGCAGGCACAGCCTTCAAGCCTTCTTGAGAAGTAAATGCCTGTTTTCTTTGGGTCAGTGCTAGCCAGCAGCAAACAGGAAATGTGTCCAAATATTTACAAAGTGGTTCCTGAGACAGGTGTTTGGTGGAAGACAGGCTTTTGTTGGGATGTTAGGGTATAAATCCATTACTCAGGCTCTGTCATGCCCTCTGCTGACATTCCTTCCTGTCTTGTGTCTGAATGTACAGACAGCAGCTCACCAGACTTCCCTGTCCTGTGTTTGTGTGTAAAGACTCTAGCTCACTTTCTGAGAAAGTCTAGAAAGACTGTTGCAAGCTAGTCACGATAGCCCTGTTTTATTACATTCCAACATATTTCAGGAACTATCTGGGAACCTCCCACTATTTGTTTTCTTTTGAGACAGTGTCTCTCTACATAGCTGTGGCTGTCATGTAGATCAGTCTGTCATGGAATTCCCAGGGACCCATTTGCCTCTGCCTCCCGAGTACTGGGATTAAAGGAATACACCACCATGCCAGGCTTTGATTTTCTCTTAAACACTGTTAGACTCATTTTTCAGATAAGGAAACAAATTGAGAAATAAAATGTCTTGCTAAGGTACACAGCTGGCTGAGGGCCAAGAGAGTAGGTCTGCACTAAATAATCCAGTCTTCAGTCTGTCTGTGCTCAGGAGGAAAACATTGTGTTGTTGGTGAGCAGGGAGTAAGGGTGTTTTGAGAGTTGATATCTAGCTGTTGTAATTTTTAAGCTATTTATAATTATACGGCTCTTGTTCAGCTCAGTGGTGCTTCAATGGAGACAGAGACTGATTAGCTCTGTAGCTCACCAGGACATATGAGCAGTAAATGCTCCCTGTGGTTGCTTCAGAGAAGACTATCTCTGACAGAACTCTCCACCATAAAAGACACCAAGCATGCTGGCCTTTGAGTCCTGTGCTGGCTTGCTCTTTTTTTTTCCCAAGTCCACTCTACACTCTGGCTCTACCAAGTCCTTCTGTACCATCTACACCAAGGCCTGTCTCTGCCAGCCCTCTGTCTGTGCTTGAGTCTTGCTCATGCAGACTTCTTGTGAGGCATTTCCCCTTTCTTTAAGGATCTATGCCATGAATGTTTTTGTCCTACTTTATACCCAAACCATTCTCTTCTTTGTTACTCTTTGGCTGTCAGATCTATTTTCTCTGTCTAGACCCTCTTTTCAATAAGAATAAGAGTAAGAGTAAGAATAAAAGAATAAGAATAGATGCTGTAATGAGAGAGGAAGATGTGGATGTAGTGGCATAGCATTCGATTAGCTGTCCATAGAAATGTGTGTGTGTGCATGTGTGCACATGCCTCCCCCCACAATTGTCAGTGTTTTTATATTTTCTTTGTATAAATATACAACATTGCTTATAATCCCTAGACCACTATATCTTTCATTAAAACTGAAATTTTCAAAATAGTTTCTTTAGAGGACGTAAGAGGAATTTACTATCCCATCCTGAGTTCGCCATTTCTTCTTACTAGGCAGGGAGAGTTAACTTGCCACAAATGAACAAAAGCAATATAGTTCTAGAGACGGCTTCCCCGTAGCCTTTTCACCCCTGCACCAGTGCCCTTGGTCCCTACCCTATGCTATGTGGCTCAATCATGCTTTCACCCTCAGAACTTTAGGCTGTTGCTTTTCTAGTAGTGTTATTCAAGCCTTAGAGGATATTTCCATACAATGGAATCCCCATCATGGTTTTCTTCCACCCCACTTCAACTCACTCCCACCTCCATCTGCTCAACAGAGAAATTGTCTTTCTTGGATAACAACCCACCATTTTGTCCATCCCAGGAAAGCTTACATGGGGTCCAACTGGGTATCTCTGCCCATACTGGTGTCGCAGTATTCTGTGCCATGTGCAGAGTGAAACTGTTTGATGTTGCCTCTGGATAAATTGAGATGCACAGCAAGAAGGCTAACCATCACCAGGAAGGGGACCATATACTTAAGTACTCTAAGATGGGCTGTTCAACCCATCCGCACACAGAGCAGAGCTGAGCTGACCCTGGCTCCTGCTCCTCCTTCCAGCTCAGATCCTTCCTGGGAGCTTTCTGTGAAAACAGCAGCACCACCCTCCTCTGAGAAATCATCTCTTACCGAGCCTTACAAGAGACAAGCCAATGCAGGACACTGCACTGAGATGATACTAACTCAGGATTCAGATTTACACAGGCATTCATTTTACTGATTACTCAAGAAAAAAACATAATCTGTGAATTATCTGGTCAACAATGAGTTTCTACTCCAGGGATTACTGCAATCTGAGCAAGTGACTCACGTCATTACTGTGCAAAGGACAAGTTGTCCGAGCAGCCAGGACATTCAGGCTAACTTTCAGTCAGTGGGAAAGTTTAATTACGTCATTTGAATAGTGTTATTCATCCCCTAACCGCCTGAAATGTGATAAGCATCGGGACTGTTATCCTAGGTAAAGAATTCACTTGCTTCCCTGTCTCTTGTTTTAGTATGTCATTACAAAGTTAAATGCCTCTTTGGAAAGTGATCTTGAGAATCCTACACCTTCATAAAGCATGTCCTATCCAAGGGTTTGTGTATCCCTGGGGAGTCTTTAGGTTACAGGGACTAGTAATTATTGTTATTTAACTTCTTAATCATGTTCTCTTTCTCCTGGGAGCTCCATAGCTTATTGTCCTTAAGCGCCTGGTTAATGGAGTTTGCCTTTGGAGATTAACATTATTGTAAGGAATTTATTGCTTACCTGTCAGCTTTCACATTAGGGGTGGAAATGCAGAGCTCTTAGTAGGAGGACATTCAAGCAATCTACACAAGGTTATGGGGGTGTCTTCCCTTCCCTTCCGTGTCCCCTTACATGATCATTAATCATTCCCTTTCCCTCCTTGGATACTTGAGGAAGGTCTAGAGCCCAACAAGGAAACGGGTGAATTAGCTTCAATCTAATCTTTTCACTTTGCTTTTCTGCTCTTATCCCTGTGCCCAGGTTTCCTCCCTAAAACTGGTGCTATTCCTGAGGCATCACTGAGTCAAACGGACTTAAAATCGATGAAACTGCTTCTTAGATTGGATTCCCTACGTTAGCTGTAGAGAGCAATGACGGATGTTAAGATGGGAGGATAATTGGTAAATGGCTCTTCTTCCTATAGGAAAAAATAATTAGCCACAGTAATGCTTGCCAGCCATGCTGCAGCTCAACGTTGTAAATCAGTCTGTCTCTCTGTCTCTCTGTCTCTCTGTCTCTTTGACTCTGTGTGTATGTCTCTGTTTCTTTCTCTCTCTGTGTGTATGTGTGTGTGTCTTTTCTGTCCCTCCTGTGTTTCTCTGTCTCTCTCTGTCTCTGTGTGTCTCTCTGTCTCTGTGTGTCTTTTTTGTATCTCCTGTGATTTTCTGTCTCTGTGTGTCTCTCTGTCTCTGTGTGTCTTTTTTGTATCTCCTGTGTTTTTCTGTCTCTGTGTGTCTCTTTGTCTCTGCGCGTATATCTGTGTGTGTGTGTGTGTGTCTGACTCTGTGTGTATGTCTCTGCCTCTCCTGTGTTTCTCCGTCTCTGCTCATCTCTGTGGTCCTCTCTCTCTCTCTGTATGTCTTTCTCTCTATGTATCTCTTTTTCTGCCTCCGTGACTCTCCCTTCCTCTCCTGTTTCTCCCTTCCCCACTTTCTTCTCTTTCTCTCCCTCACTGTTTCCCTCCCTCTCTCCACTTATCTTTGGTTTGTCTCCCAGGTAACAGACACTTGATGAACTAAAGTTAAATGAGCAAAAATAAAACAAGACCCTGGGTTTGAGACACATAGCTGTAGGCACACTGACCTAAAGTGGCCCAGGAGATCGAAACAAGCTCTGCTAACACCTTCCCTCCTAAGGCTGGTCCTGATTCTGCTTCCACCCCTCCCCCAGTCCCCTGCTCCCTTCTATCATTTTTTTTTTTATGACTTGCATCTTTCTTGCCTTGATCAATCTTATTCTAATCATATGCATGTCTAGCTGAATAGGCGTTAGATGTAAAGCGGGGATTACCCCTAAAAGTTAAGCTTGAGGATACACTTGGCCTTAATGCACATGTACCTGAAACCAGTCTAAGCTGGGTTGGCTTTACTTCCCTTGTACCTGGATATGCTGGAAATATGTATGAGGGCAAACTGTCCAAGTTTGATGGTCATGGGGAAAGGAATACTTATTTCGTTATTTGGAGGGTAGGTAGGTGGTGCAGTGGGGGGTCCTGGGTTGTTAGTAGGTTGCTAGGTGCGTTGGTCAGAGTGGAGTGTGCATGTACAGCACATTATTAAAATAACCAGACACTTACATTTAGTCTTCATCCAGCTACTTGAGGATGCTATCTGAATGCTCTCCAGAACATTTAGGCTAGCTCCAAGAAAGTCTCTGTCTAGGAACCAAATAGAAAACACACATCTATTTAAATCAAACTCCAAAAGCCAGGATCCCTAGACCCATCAACATCTCTAACAGTGACTGATCATTGTGTGCCCCTAATGTTGCTATGGCACAAGGATCAATTGAATTATAAATAAATTGAACTGATAGGGCTGAAAAGATGGTTCAGCAGTTAAGATGTGTACTGCTCTATAGGGGGGATCCTAGTTTGATCCGTCAGCATTCACAACTGCTTGTAACTTCAGGTCCATGGGAGCTAGCACCCTCTTCTGGCCTCCATGGGCACTGCACTCATGTGCGCAAACCCACACAAAGACACTCACAAACACATACTTTTTAAAAATTAAAATATTTTAAAGTAGATTGCTCTGAATCATTGCATTTATATCAGCAACTATTTAGTGGATGTCCCAGAATTCCAGGGGACAGGGCTGGCCTGTCTCTAGGGGATAGGGCTGGCCTGTATCTAAGTGTTCCAAACACCCTGAGGTAGCTTCTGGTTTGCAAGTGGACAGCAATGCTCATTTGCCTCTGGGACCATTTGCATATCCTTTTCTGTCTACTCTGTCTATAGATAATTATTAAGTTGGATTTGCTAAAGTTTTGCCCAGCAGTACCCAGATCCTCAACCTTTTGTCTTGTCCCAAGCCACTCCTTTTTGAGACAATCCTGACCCTATTCTGCCTAAATTCTCATTTTCATGTACCAACAGGATATTTCTATACAAATAAAAAACATTTAGAAGGTCTGGGGATGTGTACATATACACATATACTTAGGTAGCTTTGCTACCAGGAAATTACAATTAATCTTTTCTGGTTTTACTCGAAGCAGGGTGGATTATACCTGGCCAAGTGGAGCAGAACAGTGGTTAAACACTTCTTTATGGCTAGAGACTATTGCCTTTTACAGCCTGATTCAATTCCTCGTGACCTGAGGCTATTGCTCAACAGATCTGAGTGGTTCTTGTCAACACATCATCCTGACATCATCCATTATCCTACTGATTTGTTCAACCAAACACCGACCACTTGGTTATTATATTCTATGTGCTGTGCTTGAATTGAGCAAATACAGTCCGTTAAAATTATCTCAGGCCCACAGGGCTCAGATGCTTCCATAGCTGAATATTATCCCATGGCACTTAGCTCTCCTCTGTCCTGTGACAGCAAGTAACAGTAGGAGTCACATGATGCATGCCCTGTCTACCAGCCTGAGCTAGCAGAAAGCCATTTATTTTTCCAAGTGCGTTTAGCAACCATTTGTCTCACTCAGTTTTGTCTATAACAGTTTTGCAGGAAACTTGCAACATCAAACTATCATCTGCGCATGCCAGTAACCTTCAATAGTTTGCTCCCAAAGTAATACTTCACAATTCATTTCACGTCTAATGATAGTGGTTCCCATTTGCAAGATAACAGATCGGTGATGTTGGCTTGAGACAGGAAATTAAAGTATGGGAGCACATTTTCACACCACACTTATTTTTACTTGAAAACACAAAGAATAGGGATGACATCAAAACTTTTTCAGGACCTGGTGTGATAGAACGCCCTTTAATTCTAGCACTCTGGAGGCTGAGGCAGGTGAGTCTCTATGAGTTTGAGGCCAGCCTGGCCTTCACAGCAAGCTCCAGGCCAGTCAAGGCTGAATAATGATATCTTGCCTTAAAAAGAAAAGAAACATTTTTTTTTTTCCAGATGCACATTTTAAATAAATGTTTGATCTGCCAGTAGTAACTGGTTAATTCAACAATACACCATTCTTACGGTTGTACCATAAGATTATTCAGCTATTTCATGTCATCGTTATTATTTATGTATTCACATACGAGTTTTTACTTTAAAATGTTTTTATTTTTGAAATTAAAATATAATTGCATCATTTCCCCCTTCAGTTACATGCACAACTAAAGACCCTGCAGGAAAGCAGATAGAGTAGGCAGTCTGGGAAATAACCTCTCTTTGTCTTTGAGTGACTCCATCCATCCAAGCATATCTACATAGTTCCCCATGTTTTTTTCCAAGTAAATACTTTCTCTGGAGAGTATTTTCCCTTCAGTGTTGATTTCATCCATCAAAAGGCCCCAGGCAAGCTGTCCTCTGAGAGGCTCTAACCAGCAGCTGACTCAGACAGATACAGACATCCAGAGCCAAACAGTGGATGGAGCTTGAGGACTCTTATAGAAGAATAGGTGGAAGGATTGTGGGCCCTAAGGAGATAGGAACTGCACAGGAAGATCAACAGAGTAAACGAACCTGAACCCTTGGAGCTCTCAGAGACTGAATCACCAACCATGGAGCATACCTAGTCTACACAGATCTACCTCCATGGGCTGGACCTAGGCCTCCCTGCACATATGTTGTAAATGTGCAGCTTGGTTTTCATGTAGGTCTCAAACATCTGGAGTGGGGGCTATCCCAAAACATGCAGCCTGTATATGGAGTATGGTCTTCTAAAAAAAAAAAAAAAAAACAAACAGTTACTCAGTTATTCATGGAATATTATTTTTTTATATCTCTTGTATTCAGTTTGCAACTACTTCATTGAGAATTTTTGTATGTATATTCATGAGGGATACTGGACTATAACTTATATATTTTTGTTGGGTTTACACTTGATTTCACTATTTCAATATTATTTGCTTTGTGAAGGAGCTTATTGTAGTTCTGAATTTTTTTAAACATAACTCAAAAAGTATTGCTTGTTTAAAGGCTCTATAGAATTCTTGTTTAAGTATATCTGACCCTTGGTATTTTGCTTGTTTGTTTCTTTTCATTTTATTCTGTTTGAATGCTTTTTAAATTTTTTTGATTTGCTGAAAAAAAAAATTAAAAATAAAAATTAAAAAAAAAAAAAGGGCCCCAGGAAGGATATTTCTCAGAGATACTCAGTTGTCAAAGGCATTGGTCTAATGCTGTCATTATTTCAGGAAAGGAAGGACTTCTGATCAATACTTATACGATTAAAAGACGGGAGGGGATAAATGAGTTAGCCACAGTCACTCAAGGATGCTCTTATGAGTTGTGTAGGTTTGAATAAAAAGAAATCTGATATGGGGCATTAGTTTTTAGAAATATCAGTTTGGTCAGAAATAACAGTGTGATAAATTCTAGAATACGAATCTATAAAACGCCAATATTTTGGGGCACTTTAATACCAGATTTTATTTGGTAGTGTTCTGCAAGGAAGGCTGGGATCAAGTTTTTGTATAACTATGGCATTTAACCACTCTACTAGGTGGCACTGTTTTGATTTCTGAGGGGCTTGTACTTACTGTGTGTGGTATAAGTACTTAGACGTGTCCATTCATCAGTCAGCACTTTGTGGACACTTTCCAGTACTCACATCATGTATGAGTTACTTGGTGGAGACTTCAGGTTTCAGAGGTTCTTTTCATACAAGACAGTAGTACCAGTCTACAGAAAATAAGCACCTACTGAGCGTTTTCAGTCAACCCGTGAAGGTGTGAAAGCTGGATCATATGTCTAGAGCAGAGCACTGCAGCTATATAATATTCTAAATGTACCTGAGGATGCTGTGGTCCTATGAAGAAAACATGATGCACATGAAGCTGCAATGTGGCTCTCCAGGAAAATTGTATATGTGACAAACTTACATGGCATGGAAATAAGTGTGCCTTGCTCTGGAATCTTACAAAGGCACAGACTGATCGGGATGTAGTAGCACATACCTTTGATCCACTTGAGGGGCAAAGGGAGGAGGAACTCTATGAGTTCAAGGCCAGCCTGGTCTACATAGTGAGTTTCTGGGCAATGAAGGCTACATAGGGAGGTTCTCTATTGAAACAAACAAAACAAACAGAAAAAAACCAAGCAAACAAACAAACAAAAAGATACAAACTGTAATAAAGGCAAACTTTCAATGGGCTTTCTGATCTCAGCTCTATTTCCATCTCAACCTCCATAGATCAGGGTATTAAAACTGTCAGCTTAACGACATTGGTAGTTTCTTTGTATAAATTGGATAAATTAAGCTATTTTTGGTTTGTCCCTGTAGGAGGAGCAAAGGGTGGGAGAAGTAAGGAGAGGAAGAGGAAAAGGAAGAGGAGGAGCTACTGAAAGCAGAGATGTAGGAAGATGGAGAGTCATGCAGTTATGGAGAGCAGTGCGGGTAACTACTTTTGTTTAGGTTAACTAATTGAGAACAACACTCTTTGTATGGGCATATTGTTATTGAGCTTTACCAAACATATAAAGCCTTTGATTAATCTTTAAGCATTAGAGTCTCATTTTTTCTACGGGGCCCGAGTGGATGGTGGGATGGTCTGGGCAATGCCCTGCCTTGTGGAGACAGCGTGGAAGATTGGCATAGCCATCTCCCAAGCTGGCGTCTCATGGGTGGCAGGGCTGGTGTTTCTGGCTGACCATTTGTAGCTGTGGCACGCACGTGGCCTCTGGCGGAGAAACATGGCGGCTGAGCTAGGCAGAGAGGCCACAGCTTAGATAGTCGGCTTGACCAGTGGCCATTTTTTAAAATAATTACTTCAACATGTCTCAACTTGAATTTTGGTCTTAAGCCTTGGGTATACACTCAAAAATGCCAAAGGACAGTTAGCTGTCACAAAACTGGTAAAGATTAAAATCCACTGGCCCAACAAGACTTTAAAACACATTATAAGAGAGACGGGGACCATAGGAGACACACAAGTGTTGAAAAATAGAGGTCACTCAGGAATGAGAATTCCTGAATACATGCCTGCAGTCCTGCCTTGAACACTAGATATATATTCTGAAAATTACATTGTACATACGTAAAAACATTTGTTATCTAATCACCAGCTGATGAACATTTAAGGTCATCTCATTTTCTTGCTATTGGAAGTACTAAACAATTTACACATGGACATACAGGTTAAAAGATATACTATACTTTGTTTCTGTGTCAAGTGGTTGCACTTGAGAGTTCCCTGTTTGATGTTGTGATGATAATCACTCCTATTTCTCTCGGTCAAGAAGCTTCCCCCTAAAACTGATGCAATGAAGCATATCAGACAAAAATCAGTTTCTTAATAAAATATAAGTAAAATGAAGAAGTAATGCTTTCAGCCAGTCAAGCATATCTTAATGAGATCATTCATTCCATTGCTTTGAGAAGAGTATTTCACTCTCTGATTTACAACTTTCAGCGGGAGTTACTCATATGTTCTTGAAAATTCTGATCCTAATACACGGGAAACTAGAACACTTACTTTTTTGAAGAGTCTGCTCTCATAGACACACTTACATTTTTATATTAGGCGATCATCCTGTACCTATGATAGGGAATACAGCTATCAATGTCTCTCATGATGAGTCACATTTTAATTACTGCAAATGGGAATTAACAGGTGCACAAAATTGCTCCCAGTGTCTTCCTTTATGTTTCATTTCTTGGCTAAGGGATCAATCAACCCCTTATTTCTGTTCTTGCCTACTCTTAAAATATAAGGGGCTAACTCCTCACAGGGTAGTGAGAAGTCACCTATGTAATAGTACTCCTCTATCTAGACTAGCCTGGACACAGGATACACATCCTAAGAGTCAAAGTTACAAGAAGACACTCTCGAGATTTAAAGGAACATGAATGGAAGGGGTCAGTCCAACAGGAAATAGGAAGTCTCTCAGAAGATCCCAAAGAAATGAGCAGGAACTGGGGAAAAAAACTAACCAAACCAAATAGCTATATGATTTACTATCTCTCAGATTTTCTCTTCAAGGAATGTGACTTTACAGCACAGAGCTCTCATGTATGGAGACTCCTATTATGCCGTCCCCTCCCCCCAAGAGCAACATGGCTTGAACATGGTGGAGATAGAATGTTTAAATTCATTCAGATTTTCTCTGACATTTGTGCTAACCAATCAAATCCATCAGAAATGAATCTGTGAGCTGGAATAACAACAATTTAAGATAATTTCCCACATGGAAATCTTTAGATATGTGTGTCTTCCTTGAAATACCTGTAGAGGTCAGGAAATTAGTAAAGGGCCACTGGAGGTATTTCAAGAGAAGAGAGGGAGAACGAATTGTTTACAGGGTTGAATGGTAATAATGGTACAGGAGAAGTTTAATGGGGAGGAGAAGGGTGGAAGAGAGAATATATAGAAGAATAGCTAGTACTAAAGTCATTTACAATCTGCTGGTAATGTAGAAGTTTCCTAAAATTTATACATACACATATATAAATAGTTAAAACGTAATTATGCTGCAATAGGACAACAATATCCGTATTAGACTACGTTGGGTGTGGCTTGGTCCTCTCCATGGCAACCCATGGTCACCTGGTCAGGAGTAGGCAAAACACCTACCATCCTCTGATCTGAGGGTCCGAGTTTCTGAACCCACTCAACCTTACCAAGTTTCCTGGCTCAGTCCACTGCCACCCAAGATTCCACAGGAAAACAATAAAAGCCTAGTGCCAAGAATGGGGTTCCTTCGTTTTGGATTGTAAGCAGGTAGGTAGACCACTGTGCAGTGAAGGCCACACATCCAAGGATATATAGGCAGCATAAACCTTATGAATTAAAAAAAAAAAAAACAACAACAAAAGAAAAAACTGAGAGGACACAAGGTTGGGTGAGAAGGGAAGTGGGGGGATGTGGAGGAGCTGGTGGGGGTGAGTGTGATCAAATTGCATTGTATGACATTCTCAGAAAAACGAGGGAAGCCGTTAATAGTCGACAATAGCTTCGAACAAGAAAATTCATTTCCATTTACGTGCATCAATTTTAGACTTTAGGACACAAGAAAAGTTCAGAGTCTCATCTGTTGGAGGAGTTGCTCTCTTACTTTCCCTAACTTCAGCGAGGCAGGAGTGTGGCCCACACTTTAAAACTCCGATCAACCTTCAGGGAGTTTCAATTACTGAGAAAGTATGTGACTTTTACACTGTCATTTATTCTCAGGATTTTAAAACTAAACTAATGTAACGTTTTCACCCTCAGGAGTTCTTGATAAATAAATATGCCACACATGCACACAGAGCTAACTTTATGGCTCCAAAGGAAACTTGAGTGTACTTTGTACTTGGCCACACAAGACATTTTTAGACAGGAAATAGTTATCATCTCCTTTAGGGAACAAGTTCAAGGAAAGTTTTGAATCCTAGCATTGCTTTCTACATCCACTTGATAAAGGAAGCAGCAAAGACTCTAATCAAAGCTTTGGGTCCAGAGTATAGCTTAGGGATGGAAACATCAGGGCCAGTGCTGAGACAGTGTTTCATCAAAGCTTTTCCTCCTCTGCATTTAAGTCAGACACAAAGAATCAGATTCAGAGCCAAATGGGATGTCTAGTACTACTTAGAAACAAACTCCTACTTGGTGGTAGAATGGTACAAATTTGCACAATTATATGGTTGCAAAAACTTTTGCAAATGACTTTTCAATGACAGCTCTTTTGTCCAGCTACAATTTATGTATACTCCGGAGCAATTTCCCTGAGCCATGCTGTGATGATGCTGTGATATTGGAAAGTTATCCCAAGGTCAGTGGAGTATTCCATATTCATCCCAGTGAACACAGGAAAGCTTATCGCCTTTGTCTCTACCCCTGTCCCACTAAAACCAGAAGACTTCTCTGGGAGAACAACAGTGCCCTTCTATTCTGACCAGGGATTATTACACTGGATACCTTTTTGCTATTTCACTAAGAATAGAAAATACTAACTACACAAATAACAGCAATCTTTGTCCTCCAGGACCTGGGTCATTCTATAACAGCATCACCTACAATGATTATCAAATATTTCCATCCCATAATCAGCTTTATCCCTGTGCTTAACAGAAGGAAAGTGGGTGTGATGGCTTATTTTTTTAAAAAAAATATTTTAAATTTTTATTATTTTATGTGTCTGAGAGTTTTGCCTGCGTGATGTCTGTGTACCAGATGTACTGTTCCTCGAGCCTCCGGGTGAGACCTAGGAATCAAACCTGGGTCCTTTGCAACAAGAGTAAGTGATCTATCTAAATCACTAAGCCAGTTCTCCAGCCCTGTATTCCCCCCACCCCACAGTAAAATCCATTATTATCAGTGAACTTAAAAAGTAGATTGCCTACCCAAATCAAAATTCATTGTTAAGTTTCCACACTAAAAAAAAAAAAAAAAAACAGTGAATATGTAAACTGTAAATCATTTCTCTTCTATCAACTGAGGCTGGAAGCAAGGTTTTTGAACATGCAAGCCCGGGAATCCACTAAGGATTCACTAAGAATACACACTAACCACAGTGCTTGTGTGTACAGAAAAGTATGACTAAAATCAGCATGAGCCATGTGTGGCTGTAATGCTAACTGTTATGGCCTTTTATTTTGGTCCCATGACTGTCCAATTTTAATTCCTAGTTTTCTTTTACACAAACGAGAACCAAAACCATTCCTCAGAGGTTGGTTATATTCATAGAAGAATGCCCTCATAGAATTGATGAAGTAAGTTTAATACCCTTGTCATCAGAGCTTTCTCGTGGTCCCTGATTTTCCTATTATCACCAAGAGCAGATGTGACAAACACACAGAGGACTTCTTGACGCACAGACTCAGAGGCTCATCAGCACGTTCTCCAGATCAGTAAGTCCAGACAGGAGCTCTGGGTTTGCACCTGTAACCAGCTCTCAGAAGATGCTGACTAAGCGATTCCAGTTTCCTTTTAGAACCATTCCTGTAAGGTCATTGCCCTACTTCACTTTCCATGATCAACGACACACAGTCTAGGGTCACCCAAGAAAGGTCTCAATGGAGGGACTGCCTAGCTCAGGTTGACATGTGGGTCGGTTTGTCAGGAATTATCTTTATTGTTTATTGATGTAGAGAGGCCCTCCCACTGAGAGGCATAGTTCCCTGAGTGGTTTTTCCTGGGCTCTGTAGGGCTAGCTAAGTATGGGCTTGACCGAGCCAGCCAGCAAACAGCCTTTCCCCTGCTTGAACCCCCTCCTACCCTGACTTCCCTCAGTGACTGGGTGTGATCTGAAAGCTGAAATAAGCATTTTCTTCCCCTAAATTGCTTTTGGTCAAGTGTTTTTATCAGAGTGTTTAACAGAAAGGAAACTAGATGGTTATCGTATGCTCTCTTGGTCAGATTTAACCCTGCAGGGCTGAGTGTAAGAAATGCGCCATGAGCACACAGCGTTCAAGAACTGCATTTCCCAGCTTTATCCTCGATTTCTTTAGTGTTCCCAGCAAAGAGCTAACATCTCTGTGGATAATTTCATCTCTCAGCAAAATGCTGACCTGTTTGAGAAAAGAGATTGCTACATCTATTTTGGATCTTCAAAATTATGTTGAAGCACTCAGCGATTGCTGCCTTATGTGTTCTGTTGACACGAGCCAGCTATCTTATTGACTCGACGAGCATTAATTATTGATAGAAATTCTCTGCTTGAGCTTGTAATTCAATTATGGATTTTGTCATTCTCCTCAGAGTAAGTGTCTCTCATCACCGCAGCTCTCGGTAGCTAGACTGTGCGGGTGTCCTTCAAGGATGCTCTGTGAGTCGACTTCTTAGAGAAAAACAAACGGAGATGTATGTGTGTGCTTGGAGGTTAATCTGCGAATCTGTACTAGTCTCTCTTGCTCCACACCCGCCCCCCGCACCCCCCCCCCACCCGAAAATGCCTGGTTTTTTTATGTTATATTTTTGGTTTCCTGGGAAGGAGATAATATATAATGTGTTTTAGATTATAGTGATTCAGTGACTTAATCACAATTCTATTTACTGAGCTGCGTTTGGGCCATTCGCTCGCTCTGGGGCTG
The DNA here is from genome assembly GCA_021653895.1 of Mastomys natalensis. Lineage (NCBI taxonomy): Eukaryota > Metazoa > Chordata > Mammalia > Rodentia > Muridae > Mastomys > Mastomys natalensis. The sequence goes on along the minus strand of JAJTUV010002647.1, from coordinate 119,340 downwards.
TTGCTGTTTTGATTCACTGTGTTAGAGGTCACTTGTTTGCACCTTGTAGGGCGTGGGCAGTTTAGGGAGGTCAGGGTCTGTTGGCAAGTCACCCGTGGTTTGCTTTATTAGGTTTTGTTTTTCAGGATCTAACTTCACTGGACAGTTTCCTTTCAGTGTTCCCATGCATAATTTAGCAGCTTACATCATTTTAGGTTATTTCTGAAACGTTTCTATTTACTTCTTAGGACAGTAACCTTAAGAACACATTCCTACTGAGAAAATGTTCAGGAAAGAGGAATGAGATGTTGGCCTGATAACCCGTTTTATGCCCCAACAATGCATCACTGCAATTGGCTAAAGGCGAGATCATATTTCTTGATGGTTACTGTTTCCTAAAGAGACATGAGGGCTTTCATTTTAATAGTTTGTGTATTTTCCCATTTTTATGACCACCTTCAGGAATTAGAGGTGTTTATGTCCTCCCAGGGCTACTGCAAACTCTTGCAGTATCATTAAAGTATATTTCAGCCCCTATTTTCTACACAATCACTTATCCCAGGGCTTTTATCCCAGAAATGAGTTCTTTACCGCTTTCCGAATGCTTTTAAAACCTATATAAAGTTTAAGCTACCGACTAAACTGTGCTGACTTTTTGCTCAGAGTTGGCAAAGATTGACCCACACATACACACCAGTCCAACTGCATTTTCAAGTCGATATCCAGGAGTAAAACAGAAGACTAGGGTCAGTGTTCACTGAACTTAGATAGGACCTGAATAGACACTTTGTGATGACAGTACAGTAGATCCGGTGTATTTTCGAGTTTGAGTAATCTAACTGGAAATACCATTCAAATAAGGATTTTCCACACAATCTCATTTGCTTTGAAATCGATGGTTTTTTGCCTTTAAAAACTGTTTTAATTATATTTTTACTTGCACAATCCTGTATTTGCCTCTTTTTGCTCTTATATGGTACCAGATCATTTGCAAGCCCAGAAATCATTTTGCTTGAAGGAATTGTCTTGAAGTTTCTATTGCTGCAATGAAAAACCGTGACCAAAAAGCAAGGGGAGGAAAGGGTCTATTTGGCTTACACTTCTGTATTGCTGTTCGTTATTGTAGGAAGTCAGGACAGGAACTCAGTGAAGGATCCTGGAGGCAGGAGCTGATAGAGAGGGGATGGTGAAGTGGTGCTGACCTGTCCCGTCCAGCAGGGCAGTAAACAGGGGTCCAGGGAGGTCACCTGAAAGAGAAAATGGGGAAAACAGGCAGACGCAAAGAACCACGATTTGTCTATAGTCTGATCAAATCATAATTTTTACTTTTTCACATGGGTTATACACACAAAAAGGCAGGCTGTGGGGAAGGGGATGACACAGGAGCGTAGGTGTTCAGGGGAGTACAGATATCTTCCAGAACAGAGTGTCAGCTGGATGACGGTTCAGGGGACAGATCACTATGACTCCGCCTATGATTCACTTGTCCTTATCTAAGTTGGTACTATCCACCAAGGCTACCCAAGGTCTATGACTATCTACAAGACCTATGACTATTTGTTCTCATCCTGGCTGGTAAATTTCCACTGCTGATTTCCATTGCTGATTTTAGGCCTTCAATGTATAAGCAGGGCTGCCCCTGACACTAACTGGCTTGCTCATCTTGGTTTGTTTAGTCTGCCTTCTTATAGAACCCAAGACCACCTGCCCAAAGAAAGAAGTCCAGGCCCTAAAGACCCTGTGAACTATGGGCTTTACTGTATCCCCAGTGAGCTGAGTGAACAGGAGAGAGCACATGGACTGATGTACAGAAAGAAAGAGCGAGCATTAGACTCAGTGTGGTATTGCTTTGGAGTGGGACTCCCAGTCTCTGATCACTTCATAAATTCCTCTACACACAAAAGCAAAGGTAACTTTTCTGATGCGTGCCAGGTCATATTCTCTCCCCCTGTTTGGGGATCTGCTGCCTGTATAGAGCATTACAATCTATGGAAATTAAAGTGATTTGTAAGACTCCAAGTGACATCTGGCATTAGGAATGAGATGTTGTACTGCTGGCCTAAAATAAGTTTGCATGCTTTTGTATTGTTCTATTATTTCCTTTAACAACCGCCCAAGAAAGGATTAAATTTTGAGCTGAGAGAATCACTGTAGGATTTGGTAATAAAGGGATCTGCTTCTTTGCATTCCATGAAGGTGTTTGAGATCATTTTTGCTGTGACTTTACCAGCTGTGATCCAGGACCCCTGTCGGAAGCCAGTTGTCTGTTTCTCTAGCTTGCCTGCTAGGCAGGGTCAAAACAGGTCAGGGTTTGCTGGCCTTGCAGGATGCTCTGCGGGCAAGCAGATTTCCTGGCCTGCTGATGCATGGAAGGATAAGACGGGATACACTTGAGGCTCAAGGTGAGAGGCTGAACGTTCTATTAACCTTCATGGAAGGAGCGGGGAGGCCTCTGGATAGAGATAGATATCCTATGTATGTCAGCCATTGTTTCTGGAACTTGTGGTGTTGCTACCCACGGCACTGTGGGGTATAAAAAGGCTGTATTCATTAACCTTGCTGCTGCAGTGTTTACTGGACAGCCCTTCCGATCTCTTTTGTCTCTTCTTGCTGTCTTTCCTATACTCATCCTCACTTCCCCCTCAGGGACTGTTTGACTCAGCCCATGGCTCCGACAGAGCCCGACCTAGCAGGAGGCAAGGGCTTTGGTGTGGTAGCATTCAGTATACACACGTGGGACTGAATCTGGTCCCTTTGGAGGTAGAAAGGTCATTTCAGTAAATTGCCACCGATTTTCCACTTGTTCAGATTCTCTTGGTCCTTTTACCAGTGGTGGTGTATTTTCACTTTCTTGGCTTTAAAATGAGTCGATACGTAGCAACGTCTCCACCTACTGGTCTTGATGATTAAAACACCATAGCCACCCTTCCTCCACACACTCACCTTTTCTAAGAGGCATCAGAATCTGAGTAATGTCAAATAGAGCTGCAGTAAAGTTTCCCAGTGATTTCTTAACGTGACCCTGTGGGATCCCACTACGGATGGGACACTTTCCTTCAGCAAATACTATGCAGAACTGCTCTGGGCGTTCGGAAAGCTCCAGACTCTGTAGTACTTAAAGTCATACCGGAACTCAGAGGTGCACCTCTCAGAACGATACCATAGGACGGCCAGACTTCTGGAGACTGCGGTGTGGCCCCCAACCCCAACGGTTTAGGGAAAGTGGCACTTTTACATTATGCGAGATTTCTTTGAAATGAACATTGCTTCTCACCATTCTCCAGAGGGCAAGTTCTTCCCCCTGCCTCCTGGGATGCCATGAGGGCTAAAGAAACACTATTTTGCTGGGCAGTGGTGGCTCACGCCTTTAATCCCAGTACTTGGGAGGCAGAGACAGGCGGATTTCTGAGTTCGAGGCCAGCCTGATCTACAGAGTGAGTTCCAGGACAGTCAGGGCTATACAGAGAAACCTTGTATCGAAAAACCAAAAAAAAAAAAAAAAAAAAAAGAAAGAAACAAAGAAAGAAACACTATTTTATGGTAGGTATCTGTTAAGGTAATATTTTTAAAAGGCTATTTCTTGGGCCGACTATCTAAGCGGCAGCGGCTCTGATTAGGTCTGCCGCCATGTTTCCCCGCCAGAGGCCACATGTTCGTCACAGCTGGAAGCAGCCAGCCAGAAACACCAGCCCTGGCACCCACAAGATGCCAGCGTGGGAGATGGCTCTGCCAATCTACCATGCTGTCTCCACAATGCTTGGCTGAGCCCAGACCATCCCGCCATCAACGTGATACCCAGTAGAAATGAGAATCTAATGCTTAAAGATTATCCAATAGCTTTATATGTTTGGTAATGCTCAATAAACAAGATGCTCACACAATTAGAGGTGTTTCCCAATATCTAACCTTGTGATATAAGTTGTTACCCAGGACTGCTCTTGATACATACATGGTCCTCAATGGCTCCTACATCTCTCTCTTCCTAGTTCCTCCTCTTCCTCTCCTCTTCCTCTCCTTACTCCTCCCACATTAGCTCCTCCCAAATTACCGAGTTTATTGTAAATGTTGCAGGGAGAATATCCCACTACATGTATCCATCTTGGTTTCAAATAGCTCTTTCTCCCCAACTCAAGCCCCAGGAAGACAGGTTCCCAGTATCTCCACCTCAGCACTCTCACCCAGAAATATGCAGCTGTGACCATCTATTTGTTATATGATATTACTAACCACTTTCTTTTTGGCTTTGGTAACTTGCTCATGCGGACTTTTCACGGATTATTTTGAAGTTGCTCTGACTGCCTAATCTTGAGTAGAACAGCTCTTGGCTGGCTTATGAAGACATTAGAGGTCTTGTGCAGACATTCAAGGTCTTCTTGTGTCTTTTGCCTTTAGAAGCCCTTCCCACATCTGCACTGGTGCCTCGGCCTCTAGTTTAGACTAGAGACTGAAGCCCTGCTAGCAGAATTAATAAACTTGGATAATTACAATATGAATTGAATCTGTGTGTCCCCCCTTCCATTGTGTCTGGGGTTTTTGAGCTCCATAACAATCTCTCCTTTGTCTTCATGAACCTCACATTGTATAAGAGTGGATTTGAGCCTCCAGAGGCTAGCCGAGTGTTCTTTTTATAAAGTCAAACAAATAATAACAAAACATCCATAAAGATGGAGAACATAGGCTGGAGAGATGGCTCAGCAGTCAAGACTACACACGACTGAGACTCACAACATCCTGTGACTCCTGCTTCAGGGACATCCTGTGCTGTTTGCCTCCATGGGCCCCTACGTACAGACCACACTCAGACACAGCCATAATTTAAAAGACAAACAAACAAACAAAAAAAAAAAACAAATCTTTTCTGAAAAGGAGAGTACCCAACAGAATTGCAGATTTCAGTTATATACATCTCTGGAGAAAAATCAGCATTTTTATTTTCTTTAATTTAAAAGGTATGTACATGCAGCTCAGTAGTAGAAATTCAGCCCACCATGATCAGCCCTGGGTTAGTGTTACCAACCATCTTGTTTGTAGAAGAAACATACTCTGCATCAAAGAGTGACCTGACCTTTGGCACACTGACTTGTATAACGGACATTTCCTTCTAAGGATGCAAGAATGTGCTGTTTCTTAAGATAGATGGCATTGGAACACAGTCCATGAATGAAGCTGTATGAGGAGATCTCAGAGACCTTGTGAGAAACTCCAAATAAAAAAAAAGACAAGAGTCTTGAAATCTCTGTTCCTCAATAACACGGGTTGCTCTTAGAATATGCTTTCCTCCCAGGTGTAGTAACAGGAGTGGGTTTTATTTTAGATTGCCCATTATCTTACTCACTATTATTCAGAATGATGCTTCCAAACACATGGTCCCCTAAGATGCCACACACTTGCGTCTAGGGTCTGCCTCAGTGGCTAGAGTTTCACTCTGGCATTCAAGCATGTGTGTAGTAAGAATATTATGAAAAATCCTGGCATGTGGTTACTTCCCTCATTAGACCATTCATGTTCCCAGGTGAAAGACACACACACACACAGCATTTCTATTTTAATATGCCTTAAGAAGCACAATTAGCTGGCGACTGCCTACCCTCCATGCTGTTAGAATCTGCTTTCCCATCGATAACCCAAATTATCACTTGCTATTTACTATTTTCCACCTGGACTGCTTTTAAACAAATCAGGCAGCCCTCTAGGTCATGTTCTCTTGGCCCTTAGCCCATGGTGGCTTTTCTTCTCCCTCCTGAACTTTCTTCTCTATCCCATGGAGGCTTCTCTCTTTTCTTTCTTTCCTCATTCTCGTGGTCCCAAGCCCGGGAACCTAAATCCTACCTATTCTTTTCTCCCCAGCTATTGGCTGTTGACATCTTTATTTACCAATCAGAATTAACTAGGGGACATGTCCCTCAGTATCTTACATGTTGACTGTCTCATCTTCGGGACAAATAGTTTTGGGGGGACCCAATTAGGATTAGAATACGAGCAACATTGGTCAAAACACCACACATATGAATGGCTTCAAAAACAGCGTAGATTTGATAATCTGGCTTATTTTCTATTGATACATTTGATTTGACCTTAGTTTGGAGCTGCTGGCTTCTTAGTATGTGATTTGGGGAAGCACAGATTCCTCACTGTAGAATGACAATTTTCCCCTTAGAGCTGATTGTTGGATAGGTACTTAAGTTGTAGAAGCTCCTTGTCCATCCAACCTTTGCCTATGTATTAGTGTTTATATACCACAAACTCCTTTGTTCTGCATTTGCTAATTAGCATCATACAACAAAAAAGACATTACTTTTCACATGTGTATCTATGTCAGGGCAGACTGGCATGGTTTATTGAATATAATGAACCATTGTCTGTTACAATAAGTAAATATTTTTATTAATCTCCAAATTAAGCTCACTGTGTTGATAGGGTCCCAAGACTCTCCTAGGAAACTTTAGGTTCTGGTTAATAATATTTTCCTGACCTAGCTTGTTCTTTCTTCCATCAGACAATATTATTCCAAAACAACCATCCTGATGCTGGGAGAAAATGTATATTGGGTTCTTTGCCAGGCTCATGGGTAGGGGGAGCCTCGATCTGGTCGGTTTTTGAGAGGCTCTCACATAGTCAGGTGAGGAATTAAATTGAAATTGCTGTTTCAAAGCAGCCTGACGATAATGCTGTATCTGTGCAGTATCTCCATGAATATTTCTGTGCAAAATAAATGAGCTTGCCTTTGTCTTCAAAATTCGTTTGTTTTAATGCTAATAACTTATGTTTCTGCATCATTTGTTACGAACATAGGTTTAAGAAGGAAGACTTAATAAATTGGGCAAAGAAATGCATGCACCACAGAAAAATTACATTATACTGTGATATCTTCCAGGAGCTTTCTTTAAAGTTACACATAATTCATTTCTTGTCATTGTATTTTATTGTTCTATTTCTATGACTGTAGGCTTGAAATAAAATTGTCTTTGCAGGGAAACAAAATAGACTTTTTCTCCTTGGCTTAGCTTTTCTATGAGAGTAAAAATTCCTTGAAGCTTTTCAAAACTTGATGTTGTATGACTCTTTCAGTGAGATATGAACACATATTTTTTTTCCGCTCAAGATAGGGTATGGAGAACAGACCACCTCCACCCAAGTTCAGCTCAAAGATCCAATGAGTTTATTGTGATTATTTGCAGGAGCATGGTGACTGTAAAGCACAGAATCATCTAAGGGCCTACCCCAGGATGGGTGACAAGGAACGAAAGTTATAATACTGGTGTTGTGTGTATAGTATGCAGGAAGCTCCTTCAAGGAGCCTCTTCTCTCCAGAAAACAATGGCTACTTATGTAGTCTTGGGGAGAGGTCCTATGAGTTTAGTAAGATTTATGAACTTCCTGAACCATGTAAGTCTTTGTATGAGCTTCCTGCTTCCCTCCAAGAGTGAATGTTTCAGTTAAATGAAATAACTATAGGAAACTCCATTTTTTTCTTCTAGTTCTTAGAGTCTTTCTGCCTCCTTTCCATGACCACAGACAGTTAATAATTTTCTTCACATATGATAGAGCATCTCACTACTATCTTACAGCAACAGTCAATTAATATCAACATGGAGGGAGGTCCAGATCAGGCCCAGTTTGGTTTCTTCATGCTCTGCAGCCCAAGCGTGTGATAGTCTCAGCAGCAGAGCCTTCCTACCTAGCATTGGCATGCAACCAGCATCAGAGACGACAGCCTTGTGCTTTGTGGGGCAACTCTCATGGGCAAGGAGCCAACTCTGACACCAGCGTTTAAAAAATGTTTCATTAAAAAATTTTATACAATATATTTTTGATATTCTTTCCCCTTCCCCAATTCCTTCCAGATCTTCCTCAACCTTTCTACCCAAATTCATGCCCTCTTTTCTCCAAAAACATTCCCAAGAAGAAAAACAATAAAAAGCAAAAACAAACAAAAGACAGACAAACTTACAAAAAAAGGAAAAAGAAAAGAAAAAAATCAATAAGACAGAAAACACCAAAACAAAACCAAACAAAAGGGGCATACATGGAGGCACGCGCGCACACACACACACACACACACACACACCACACACACGAGTCAGTAGTTTATTACTCCTCGTCATGGCTTGCCCTGGAGTGTGGTTGATATGCCCAGTGATTGGGGGAAAAAATGATGTCTTTCCCAGCAGATATCAACTGTAAACAACAACTTCGTTATGGATGGGGGTTTGTGTCCACTAACTTCTTGACACTGGGATGTTCATTCACCAACCTTGTTGCAATAGTGTGCCTTCTACATTTGAACTTTAGAATTGCTGTGTATACTACTCTTCCAGTTGCTTTTCCTAATCTACAGAACACTTGTTGGTCGACATTTTATGAGAAAACCTTTTGATTGACAGAATATGGCAGGAGCTCAGGGAGCCAATACTGTCCTCTCTAAGCAATGGGTCTTAGTACTCAGCAGCAAGGGCCATAGTGAAGAGTTATTAAGCTCTAATATAGCATGAAAAGATCCTATTTACTATTTATATTTATTTGTTTGTTTATTATTTGTCCAAAAAAGCAATGTTTGTACATTGACAGAGATGGAAGGGGTCACGGTAGCCCCAACCCCACTCCCCTCAATCAATAGTTGTTTTCTATGAGCCATCCAGACTTCCCTTTTCTGGGATACTGCTACCTCTGCCGAAGGGCTACTGCACACTTCCCTACCCCACAATCACTTCCCTGAGGTGGTTACAGAATTAATATACATTCCAGTGAGAAATCACTTCACACACTTAGAGATTAATAATGGGAAAAGCTCATTTATAATAGCCCATGACTTGGTTCTATCTAATGTATAAGAGGAAACCAGCTTCCAAAGGCCCTAAGTTAATACACTCCACATAGGATGCCACTCTTTCAGGTCCTGGCCCATGACTACACTGTGAACAATTTAAACTGAGACAAGAGACAGCAAGGCAGATGGAGATGTACACAGTGAAGATATTACCAGAAATATTTCTCAAGTAAGTGTAGTTCTTTTCAAAGAATTGTTACCAGAGTCATTGTGCCTACCTGGCAGAATTAACCTTTTCCTGAAAAGAATACCGGAGACTTGATGGCAGCCTGGGACTTAATGGTGGCTGTGACCCTCTGCTGTCCCCTTGAGCTACCTCTTAGAGGTGTGTTTTTAGCAATGCGGATGAGTCTAACTGCCTATTGTAAATCAGAGTTGTTGTCCTTTGTTATGGGAATAGAGCTCTCTCAGCAATCCTCAACTTCAATTGTGGTTAACAGTTTTCCCTCCTACAGTTTCTAACAAGCCTGGTTAGTACCCTAATCATCTCCTGTCATACTGGAGGCCTTTCCTGTAGATCAATTCTACTTTGTGTAACTTTAATACTTTCTTAGAAAGTATATTAGTAAATCCTTTATAGCATCCATTTATTCTATCACTTCAGGTTTTTCCTGCATGGCGAGCTCTTACTGGTCATTTTGACCCAGGACACTGAAAAGCAGGCTGGGCTCTGACCTGCCACATCCATCACTCAAGCGAGCTCCCAGGACCTGATAGGCTCTGGATGCTGTTGTGGTGGCCACTGCTTCTCCATCATCCACAAATAACTACTGTACAGTGTTAGCATTCTGTCTAAACTCCACCTTCACAGTTACCTGGCAACAACCAGGTAGGCCTGCCCACTATAAAAGGGGGCTGCTTGCTCCCTTCCCTCTCTCTTGCTCCCTTGAGCTCTCCCCTGAAGCTTCTCTCTGTCCCCTCCCCTTTCCCTTCCCCCTCTCTCCATGTGGTCATGGCCGGCCTCTACCTCTCTCTCTCTCTCTCTCTCTCTCCTCTCTCTCCTCTCTCTCCCCCCCCCCCCTACTACCCTCCTGGCTCCCCTCCTCATGCCCTGAATAAACTCTATTCTATGTTATACCATCATGTGACTGGTCCCTCAAGGGAAGAGATGCCTCGGCATGGGCCCGCTGAGACATCCCCTTCCATCATTGGTTTCTATCCTTTCACACAGGACCAACACCAGCCACATAATATTCACTGCAGTAGACTTTCTTGCAAGGGAGAAATGCCCTCCGTAGCACACTCTAGGAAGTTAATTGCCTATCCCTATGCCAAGCTTAATCTTTCTCACCTGAACTACTCTTGAATCGACATCTTCTTTCACTCGTTTGGTGAACTCATGCATAGGCCTCAATGCCTCCCCAAGACTCATATTCAAAGCGTTTGATTCTCTGTTAGTATTTTTCCCTTAGAAGTTTTGTTTAGCACGATTGTGGCACATTTGCCTTTGAGAGACCCAGGCAGAATCCTACACCTTTTTGTTCATTTGTTTGACTTTCCTCCCCACCCCCAGTGCTTTAGAACTTTACAAACCTGGTTTGAATATCCGTCTAAATCATTTCCACACACTGGAGCCTCTCCCTCCTCATTGATCATGCTTCAAGAAGTACTTGCAGAGTGGCTTCCACATTTAGGCTCTTTAAATGCTATTTCTTACTGTTCTTTCAAAATCTGTAAAACCCTGGAGGGGTTAGCATTTTATGATGGAGTCTTCTGACAGAAGGTGTGTGTTAGGGGGTCTCAACACTGTGAAGAGACACCATGAACATGGCAACTCTTATAAGGTAAGTGGCTGGCTTACAGTGTCAGAGGTTTAATCCATTATCATCACAGTGGGAAGCATGACACTGAACAGGCGGACTTGGTGCTGAAACAGTCAAGAGTTCTACATCTTGATCCAAAGGCAGCCAGGAGAAGACTGTCTTCCACAGGCAGCCAGGAGGAGGCTCTCTGCACTGGGTGGAGTTTGAGCATAGGATCTCAAAGCCCACCCCCAAGTGGCACACATCCTCTAACAAGGTCACACGCCTCCAATAAGGCCACACCTTCTAATAGTCTCACTTCCCCCTGGGACTAGCATATTCAAACCACTACAGGATGAATAGGGCTCCAGGTCCTTTCTCATCTTCTTGTTACTCCAGGAATAGGGTTAGGAATGAATTAGTCCTTGGTTATTTCTTTAGTCCCCTAGTCAGGACAAGGGCCAATTCGATTCTCTGTGACTAGTCTATTGACTAGTCTACCTGCTAAGGATCTACAACCTTAATGGCCTGGTTAGCTTCACAGGTCCCTGGACGGTCTATGTTAATTAACTACAGTCCAGCACTGGTAATTTCTGAAATACCACACGAGGGAGGGTCAGAGACGGATCCTAAAACGTTCCAGGACATTGAGCCTATGGGACAAATCTTCTTATGTGTTGGGTCTTGAGAATTTTGGTCTCAGGATTTCCTTAGCACAGTGTTGGAGTTGTATATACTGCTGTATATTCTCCCTCCAGGTGTAAACGGATTTCTTAGGAGAAACATCTCCTACACATTTCAATGGTGTTTATTATAACATTGAATGCAAGTACACTGTTTGAACATAGATCAGAACTGTATCTATGTTCAACTACAGGCCTTAAAGAGAGTTAGTACGTGCTCAAAACTACAAATCACTCTTGAATTCATTTACTCACTGTGATGGTTTGTATATGCTCAGCCCAGGGAGTGGCACCATTAGGTGTGGCCCTGTTGGAGTAGGTGTGTCATTGTGGGTGTGGGCTTTAAGACCCTCATCCTAGCTGCCTGCAAGTCAGTATTCTGCTAGCAGCCTTCAGATGAAGATGTAGAACTCTCAGCTCTGCCTGCATCATGCCTGCCTGGATGCTGCCATGTTCCATCCTTGATGATACTGGACTGAACCTCTGAACTTGTAAGCCAGTGCCAATTAAACCTGTCCTTTATAAGACTTGCATTGGTCATGGTGTCTGTTCACAGCAGTAAAACCCTAACTAAGACACTTACCTATGACAGAAGGCTTGAGAAAACACACACACACACACACACACACAACACATACATATACACATAAACATGGGGTGGGGGAGAGAGAGAGAGAGAGAGAGAGACAGAGGAATAAAGACGAAGACAGGTAACATCATAACAAACGAAGACAGCACACATAACACACGTGTAGAGGGGGAGAGCAGAAAATGCGAGATGGCAATCTCTACGAAAATGTCTTGCTCAGCACCGCAGTTTTATTTTTTTTTTTTTTTTTTTTTTTTTTTCAAACAGGTTTCTCGTTAATTCCCGCTGTCTCCTCTTCTATAGAAGTGCTTTGACTAATTCTGCTCTTGCTCGAAATGCTTTTGCTGCACCAGCAGTAGTAAATTTTATTAAGCAAGCTTAATATATAGCTAATCAAAATATATGTCACTCTGGATTGCTGAAGGAAGGGTGACAGGCCCCCAGGAGTAGAGGGGGTATAAAACAGTTAACCTTCACACTGACACCTGCTGGGATACATACAGTAAACATACACACAGACTGCTTCCTTGGCCATTTCCTGCAGTGGCCCAGCACAGGGAAGCTCTCTACAAATTTGACTTGTTAGTCACGTACGTGGTCTGTAAACTTTGTACCGTCCTTGGTTCTTCAATGTTCCCATTGGCTAAAAGGCGAGTGTCGTGGTTGGTGACTTGACTGTGCAGCTCAGCTCTGTGCAGCCAGCCCTCTCCACCTCAACTTCACCTTCTTACCTAGTGGCCAGGAATTGGGACAGCCCTAACCTCAGGCAGACCCTGGCTTCAGACTGCCTTTCCCTGGTTTCAGAGCTTCCACCATGCTGTTTTTCCTACACAGCTTCTGTATTTACAGTTTCACAATAATTTACACACTTGGAAATAATCTGACTATGTCAAAGAGGCTTCAAAATTCCTATCTTGTTGGGACACTTAGTCCTTTGGAGAGGAAATGGTCAACCTGAGCCAGGCATATGTTTAGCAGAGCTGGAGGTGAACATGGGCCCTCTTCCCAAGCCTACGTCTTCCCTTCTCAATGTGGTTACCTAGGAGTAAAATCCAACCTCACATGGCAGATTCCATGTACACAGTGTATAAAATGGTGTGACAATTTCCTCTTGAGAGACAATGCACACATAGACACAGAAAATTCATAATATAGGATGGTGAATTCCAACTCTCGCCCTCCACAGCAGGGATCTGTTACCTGAGGACCTACCACAGGGTTATTACTGGGAAAGAAAGCAAAGAGACACAGCCACAGGCCCCAATGAGAGTGCTAAATCAAGACAGCATCCAGCACTAACAGAGATGCTACTCTGAAAGAGGTGATCTCACAGGGCTCTCCCCCTAGACGGAGAGCTGCAGTGAACTAATGACAGCTAAGGGAGAGTGGATTAATCATTCTCAGAGACCAAACCTGAATTGGTTATCCAATAACAAGTGGTCAGCCTTGAAAACACATATACACAAGCTGCACTGAGCAGACTCAGCAGGCTGTATGCATACATAGTTACATGTATGTCAATGTATAACAATAATAATTAAATGAAAGTGGGTGTGGATTTGAGAGGTAATTTGACTGAGGAGAGAGAAAATGATGTTTCATATTTCATTTTTAAAATCTTAAGTCAAGTTTTCATTTGCTGTTTTGAGACAGCATAGGCAGATGACTCTTCCCACTGGAAATTCTGCCCAGGGTTACTGCTCTCAAGGATCCTTGGAGACAGACTTGTGTGGGAGGCTGTCTCCGGCATCAGGATCACCAGGTTCAAACAGCCCCTGACCTTTGACAGTAAGCTACCCTCTGTGTGTTGCGTTGTCTTTGTTTTAAATGGTATTTGGTCAGCTTAGTTAACTAGGGTCCAGAACCAGAAAATGCTTTACTGGAACAAGATCACATCTGGGGGTTTTTGTTTGTTTGTTTGTTTTTTGCTTTGAAGTATGTCTAAACACAGGCTGGCTCACAGAGTTTAGTTCAGTTGGAACCTGTCGTCACCCTGGTTAGAGGTTCAGTCCTAGGGGAGGCCATGTGCAATTCCATACTTGTCAGACATTGGCTGGGGCGGGAGAACAGACGAGGCCCAGGTTCATTTAATTTCGGTTATGCTTCCTGCCCCTAGGCCTCGGTAAGCACCAGTTCTGCTTTAGGAGTGGGGAACTGAGGTTTCCAACCTTAGACACTGAGGTCTCAGCTGTCATCTTCCGTACTAGTTCTGCGGAGTGCGAATCTTTCCTGACTACGCTGGGATTTTCTTCCTGATTGATTTCAGAGACCTTGGAACTTTGGCATGTTTCTAGTAAATCCTTTGAAGTTCAGCAGCGACCATCACTCGGGATTCCCAAGATGCCACAGAAAGCAATTTAACAAAATAAAGGGCCATCACATAGAAAGCTTTCCCTCCTGTTGGTCAGGTGAGCATGGAACGAACACGATACGTCTAGTCAGCCCCACTTAGGATGCCTCACTCAGGCCCACATCTGTCATCTTGATATCAACTCAGCCACTATTTTCTACACCAAGTGGAGATTTAGAGCAATGGTTCTCAACCTGTGAGTTGCGACCCCTTTGGGGTGTCAGTCAACCCTTTCACAGGGTCGCATGTAAGATACCCTGCATATCAGATATTTACATGGTAATTCATAACAGTAGCAACATTACAGTTATGAAATAGGGATAAAAAACGATTTTACGGCTGGAACATGAACTATATCAAAAGGTGCATTAGGAAGGTTGGGAACCACCGCTTTAGGCTCTAGAAGTTCAAATGTTTGTTCTTTGATTTTAACGTCGTTATCAAATCTGACTTTTAGGTTGGTGTGTGTGATGTGTTCCGGAATGCTGCTAGAGCTGAGAGGGGCCAATCTGACAGAAGGTCTGATTTGAAATATTTCAAGGGAGTTATTGATTCTTCCTGGGTTGTTTTGGAAACCTCCTACCCTGAGCACTAAAAGTTCCAAGAGTTAGTTCTTTGCCCTAAGAAAAGATTCCTCCTCAAAAAAAAAAGCGAGTTGTCATTTCCCTTAAGCAGAGCATAAGATGGGGTGGCCAACCCAGGAATCACTAAATGTGCAGGACACCGTCCACACAGGATTCTGCGGCTGCTGCGGAACTTGATACATTCTACTGACAAGGAGGAAGTGGGGTAGGACAGTTCACAGGTTCTTGCTTGCCCTCATATTTTAGGAAACCAGACTTCTGTAAACCGAGGCACACTTATCAATTACCCAGGAATGCTCTCCTGTTCCCACTACAGCGCCATCAAAATACAAACCCACGGTGGCTGTTTCACTTCAATCTTTTTCAATACTCTTTCCTCTGACTCCAAAACCGATTTTCTTCTAAATCTTAGGCTTTGAAGTAATGCATGGTAGGAAGGCAGAAAATTATGGGCTAGGTAATGATCCCCTCACTCGGACTTGATTGAACCTCTTTGCCAGATGAAAAGCAATTCTGATACTATTAGCAACTGCCCAAGGCTTTTCTCTTCTTTCAGCTGAAACCTTTAATTTTCTAGGAATCATGCCGGAAATCCCATTAACAGCAAAACGGCCATACTAAATCCCTCGCGCAACCCGTGTGGAGCTGTTTTTACTTCATCAGATTATAATCCCATCTAAGACAGCCCTGGAGTTGCCCTAAATCATCTCAAGTATCAGAAGAGTGAGAAAAAGAAAAAAGAACTCCAGTAACCTTTTGAGAAGTAACGTAAGGGCCGCCCAAGGTGGGACACGTGACTAACGTAGATGGACACGTGACTAACGCAGGTGGGACACGTGACTAACGTGGCGCTTAGTTGCAGTCCTCCCTTGAGAAGCCTATTCCCACCCTGGCCATGTGTCACCTTCTGTCACTCTTCCATGAATAACTCTCCTGCTCCTGAAGCACTGTAGACTTCCCTTGAGTGCTTTTCATTCTGTTTGTAATTCCTTCCTGTTTGTAACCAGTTCTGATCCCTGCTGGATGGTCTTGAAATGCCATTGAAGCTATGAATCCTGGGTTGCTCTGAGCTGAGCTTCCTGAAAAGATTAATAGAACTCCGTAGGTTGCTGAGGGTGCCGGTGTGGAGCTTGCTGGTCCCATCCCTGAAGTCAGGAGGACAGTTAGTGTATGCTATTTCCACTTTGCAAGGATGGAACTGGAATGGGCTGGAAAGCACGGGTAGAACTTTCTGTTTTAGGCTTACAAGAGCCTTCCCCCACTTAGTTTTGTTTGGCTTTCATTTTAAGTTTGTGTTTATGTTGTTAGCCTCAGCCTGAAGCTTCACCGATCTAGCAAAGTAGATCTCCATACTTAACGACATTTGATGATTCCAAAGCTGTGCACGTCCAGCGTTGTCAAGGAGTATCTCAGTTTACATTTTGAGTCGACTTTCTGCATGAACAAAATTATATTCTCATCCATATGTACAGTCTAAAACAATAACAATTATACAAAAATGAAGTGGTGGCAGCCAGAGACAAGGAGGTGAGGAGAGAGGACAGGGAAGATAATCACCCTAGTGTACAAATGCCCACTTACAAATGAAACAAATTATCTCATAGGCATCATGGTGACCACAGGTAATGTTTTATTTAAAAGAAAACAAAGAAAAATGTGACCGTGTGAGATAATGTTATACTAACTAACTTGATTGTGCTCGATTATTTCACGTCGTAAATGTATTTTAAATCATCATGCTGTGTAGTTAAAATTTATTAGATTTTACTTACTAATTATACTCCAAAAGGCTGAAAATATAGAACACAAGGAAATTTGACCTGCTAAGAGTTGTTTTTTGTTTCTGTAATAACATTCTTGAGGTGATCAACTTACAATCAGGTGTTTTATTTTGACCCACAGGTTCTGAGGTTCCAATCCATGGTTACTTCGCCCTGTTGCTTTCCTGGGGAAGACTATTTTTCGTCTCTCGGGAGTCATTAATTGCATGTAGCTTTTTATTTGAGGGTGGAGATCCCATGTGATTTCCCCATCCAGTAGCAGCTAGGGATCACATAATCGTATATTCTCTACATTTGGACCTGCTGTAGCTTTCTCTTATCTACCTCCTGCAAAAAGAAGCTTTTTTTGATTAGGGGTGAGAGATACACCACTAAGTATTATAATACGGTTAGGAATTACACTGGTTTAGAAAAATGGCAGTAGTACACTCTCCTCTAAAATTCATGACTTTGTTAAGTGGATGGTTAGGCTTACACAAAGATAATTCCCCTCTTCTTGAGTGGGCCTTAAGAATAATTAGCTATCGGTTACTGCCTCGATATAAGTGCCACTACTGTACCTATAGGAATGTCTCACCATGCTGGTCATTTTTGTTCATAGGCATCACAGCTGGGTAGGACTGATCCTTGCTTCCCTCCTTTGCAGCCTCCATAGCACCTTCTGGAACTGTGAAATCTAGTTCTTAGGGAGGAGGCTTTTAGAAGATCCAGTTCAAATACTCAAGAGTCCTGTGTCCAAAGTGTATGGTATCTTTAGCAACAAGGACTAACTTTCAACTTCTGGGAGATGACAAAGGGCTATGGCAGTATCCCAATAGAGAAAAAATTTTATTCTAGATAACGTGCTCCTGTTAGTTTAGGGAGATAGAAATACCCAGGCATATCAAATATTTCTCTCTCTCCATTTCTCTCCCTTAAAATGCAGATAAATGCATTTCAAAATTATTAACTACACATTCTGTATTTTCTCATCTTTTAAAATTAGATTCTTCTATAAATTTCATTTTGATTTCCTACATTTTCTTAATGTTTTTGTACCGTTATTTATTTATGCATTATTTATTTATTCACCTTAACTGAGAAACTATGCAGTTGCATATTTATATACTTACAGAGTATATTCTGATGATTTGATATGCATACTGTGAAATAATTAAATTGAACTCAGTACATCCATTCCCTCATGTACCTATTAATTTTTGTGATAAAATCAGTTACAATTTAGTCTTTAATAATTTTGAAATATATGACTAAGTACTGTACAGGTAGCTATTGCTGAGGGTAAACTCCAAATGTCCCCATCACACAAATCTCACTTATTCAAAGTGGAGGAAGCTTGAGTTGTCTCTTCTACAGTGTATCTTGAAGAGCAGCTTTTAACATCATTCCTCAACAAGTCATCTGTGAGAAAACAAAGGCGTTCCTTTGGTAACAGCTCCCTCTACTGTAAGTCTGTGTTGCTTGGCGCATAGTGGATTCTTCTCTGGTGATGAGGTGATGGTAGAATTTCTCTTATGGGGCGGGGGTGGGGCGGGAGGGTGGCGGGGTGCAGGGGTGGCAGGGGGTGGCGAGGGGGTGGCAGGGGTGACAGGGGTGGCAGGGGTGGCAGGGGTGGCAGGGGATGGCAGGGGGGACAGAGCATCATCAGAATCACCAGCATTGACTTTCCTGGAGGATTTGCTGAGAAAGAACCTCTTACCTTTGGAGCAGACTTATTTCAGGGAGTTGAGGGTAGTGGGGAGTAGTAGGTGTTGACTCTGGGTCATTTGTGATTTTTCTGAGAACATACGGGAGTGGGGAGTTCCAGGAGGCTCCTAACAAGGGAACATTCCTGATCAGAGAAGGGGAGCAGAGCAAAATGTCTCTGGGTCAAACTGAGTTTAGCCCAACACTACCAATGTGGCACAACATTTAAACCACTTGCAGACCTTGGGCTGACATTAGCTTTTGAACGTCAGTTTGTACAAAGTCGCTACACTTTCTGCAGAACGAGCAAAATGTCTCGAGCGACAGCCTGTGAACACTGACCTGGTTTGCAACACACCATTTGGAGCAGCCTGGATATGTGTCACAGCTGTGAGCAACTATTCTCATTACCCCATGGACACGTGTGTCCACCCACTGACTTGCTAGTGTCTGAGTTCTATAGCCTGTGTCTTCGTGAGCATTCCTGTTGCTGTGAAGAAATATCATGACTACCACAACTTTTTTTTTTTTAATTATTTTTACTATTTTCTTCTTTCCATTTTTTTTATTATTATTTTTAAATATTTTTTTTACAGTCCAGTTGTTATCCCTCTCCCTATCTGCCCTCTGGCTGTTCCTCATCCCACACCTCCTCCCAGTCTCCAAGAGGATGTCCCCTCAAACTCCCACTGCACCACACTACCCACCCTGGGGCCTCCAGTCTTTGAGGGTTAGGTGCATCTTCTCTGACTGAGGCCAGACCAGGCAGTCCTCTGCTGTACATGTGTCGGGGCCTCATATCAGCTGCTGTATGCTGCCTGGTTGGTGGTTCAGTGTCTGAGGGATCCTGAGGGTCCAGGTTAGTTGAGACTGCTGGTCTACCTATGGGGTCACCCTCCTCCTCAGCTTCTTCCACCACTTTCCTAGTTCAACCACAGGGGTCCCCAGCTTCTGTTTATTGGTTGGGTGTAAATATCTGCATCTGACTCTCAGCTGCTTGTTGGGCTTCCAGTGAAGGCCCAAATTGAGATCCAGCTCAAGGGGAGGCTCCAAGGCCTGACACTATTACTGATGCTATGGTGTGCTTACAGACAGGAGCCTAGCATGGTGTGGAAGAGAAGGAGGAACATACCGGGTCCCATTATTCTCTCCAGTGACCCGCCCATCCCTCAGAAAGCTCCCGCTATACCCTACCATTTAAGGTTTTTACCATCTTCCAGTAGCACCAAGTAGGAGCCTAAGCTTTTAACGCATCCAATGGCATTTTACAACCAAACCATAGCACTCAGATTTGGAAACTCAAATCTAAAGGCGCAAGCAGAGTTGGCTTTCCTGAAGCCTCCCCGATCGAGATTACGTTGTGATTTTTCTCCCGGCATCTGCAGGTCAGAGCCTCTGCTGTGAGCCTGCACTGTTCATTCTTTCTCTTTCTTTGTTTCCTTCTCTCATCTTGGGTGGGTTTAACACTTACCCCAGTGAGCTGAATTTCTCCCTTGTTGAAGACTCAATTTCCAAGTCCATAACTGAGTTTGGAGCCGTAATGTATGAATTAGCAGAGGGTACGTTTAGACCATGAGACATCGCATGATTTTTTTTTTTTAACCACTTCTTGTCTGACAGATATTGAAAGCATAGATGAAACGTCGTCTTATCCTTACCCCAAGTCTCAGATGGGGAAGCAGGTCAGAGAAAATGTGAGCCTTTCTGGTGTGTGTGTGTGGTGTGTACCAAGTTGCATTGACTCACAGCATAAACTTGGAATGGCCTGTTCTTGTCTCTGTAGCAAAGAACCAGACCACTAAGCAATCTTCAGAGAACCTGTGAAATTCAGAGCTCTACTTTAATGGCCTGCCTGTGCCATAGACGCTCAGCATCAGGCCTCTCTGGACTGCCAAGGGATGGATGACCCGGATGGTAGTAAAATGCTAAATATATTCAGAATGAATCACACCCCGCTTTCATAAGGCTGTCCCACATTATTAGTTAATACATTACTTTGTAAGAATAAAGTCAGAGGTCTCCAAGGACCGTGGCAGAAAGGAGACACAAGCCATGGACTTACTTGTCCCCCCCCCTCAGGAAAATAAGCTGCAGTCAGCACCAGCAGTATTTTGTTTTGATAATAAATACCACAAGCAAACAGTGTGTTTTCTAATGACTTGATGTGTTAGAATCGTGACTCACGTCTGGACAGACCACACCCAGCCAATACAGATCCACGTTTGGTATATTATGGGGGAAGGGGGCAAAGGTGGCGACCAAGACGAAAGGGGAACACAGAGAGAGGGGGGGGTCAGAGGGGTCTGCCTTTTATTTGGATTGTGATGTAGCCCCTCGCAGGTAAAGGTGGAAAATGAGCCAAGTGGATTCTGGGAATGTATGGTGGTTGCCATGGCAACAGATGCACGGGGGGGGGGGGGCATCGCCTATGTGTGATGTCATTGGGTTCAGAGCCAATCTGCCATGCCGGTTCCTGGTACCAACACTTGGCACCTGGTGTTTATACATAAATTGAAACTTGGTCTATATATCTACCATTTTTCTGCTTGTTTGTGTCCTGCTTTATCGCCTGTCTACCTACATGTTATTTTCCCCTGCAACATGCTATTTACTATACAACTCTAGGAAATTTCTTTTTGCTGTTTTAAAGAACAGAATGGAATGTGTTAGCATTTTGTCTAGGCCTCTCCCCACAGTTACCTGGCAAGAGCCAAGTATGCCTGACTCACTATAAAAGGTGCTGCTTGCCCCCTCCTCTCTCACTTGCCTTCTTGCCCTGCTTTGTCACTCTAGTTCATTCTACTCCCCTCTCTCTCTGCCTTTCTCTGCCTCTACTCCCTCAGCTCCCCTCCCCATTCCCTGAAGAAACTCTATTCTATACTATACCAGACTGTGGCTGGTCCCTCAGGGGGAAGGATGCCTCAGCATGGGCCGCAGAGGCATCTCTGTCTCCCATACCTTGCTGCACCTCCACCAAACATATTCCTTCTTTCTCTTTAATTTTATAAAACACAACAGTGAGAGAAGGGGGTGGGCGGAGGCAGAGACAAGAAGGAGGGAAAGGAAGGGAAAGGAAAGCTAGCTGACAGAGCCTGTTGTGGCAGGGACGTTCTTGCATCAAACGTCTCTTTCCAAAGTTCCCTTCCCTTTGATTGGTCCCAGTCACACTATCAAAGTTTAAGTACTTTATTGTACCTTGAGGTTGAATTGTTCCCACAGGTTCATGGTTTTGAACCTTGATCCCCAGCTGCTGGAGCTACACGGGAAGGCTGAGAGACCTTTAAGAAGTGGTTCCTTGCCGGACAGACGGTGGTGGCCCACGCCTTTAATCCCAGCACTTGGGAGGCAGAGGCAGGCGGATTTCTGAGTTCAGAGGCCAGCCTGGTCTACAGAGTGAGTTCCAGGACAGCCAGGGCTACACAGAGAAACCCTGTCTCGGGAAAAAAAAAAAAAAAAAAAGTGGATCCTTATTGGTGGAAGTGGGTGTCTTAGTTGGGGGTTCTGTCACTGCACGAACAACAGACCAAAAGCAAATTGAGGTCGGGGGAAGGGTTTATTCGGCTTACATTCCAGATCAGTAGTTCATCACCAAAGGAAGTCAGGACAGGAACTCACACAGGGCAGGAACCTGGAGGCAGGAGCTGATGCAGAGGCATGGAGGGGTGCTGCTTACTGGATTGTTTCTCCCTGGCTTGCTCAGCTTGCTTTCTTATAGAACCCAGGCCATGCCAGAGATGGCTCCACCCATCAATAGTCTGAGCCCTCCCCAATGATCACTGATTGAGAAAATGCCTTACCACTGGAATCTCATGGAAGCATTTCTCAACTGAGCGCCCTTCCATCCTGATGACTGTAATATCATTTTGACACAAATGCAGCAGTATGGGGTAGGCCATGAGTATGAGTTTTCAGTCTGACCCTACTTCCTGTTTGCTCTCTGCTTACTGGGTGTGAGTGCAATCTGACCTGCAGTTTCCTGCCCCTGTCATCCCTGCCTGCTGCCTGGTCTTCCCACCATGATGGTGCAATTTCCTTGAACGCAAGCTGGAATAAACCCTTCCTCCTCTCAGTTGCTGTTTATTAAGCATTTGGTCTAGCAATGAGAGATGTAATGAATAGTACTTTTATATTTTCCTGGATTTCTGTGCCAATTAGCTACATAATAAGCATCAATAAGTGCTTAAATAGTTATTAACTCTTTGTTTTTAAATGAAAAAGTTACAAAGGCAAAGGGATCCAGAGTGGGGAAGAGTTATGATTTGTTATTTCTTTCAGCAGTCGTCTGTCTCTCCTCTCCTCCTCCTTCCTCCTCCTCTCTCTCTCTCTCTTCTCCTCCTCCTCCTCCTCTCCTCCTCCTCTTCCTCCTCCTCCTCCTCCTTCCTCCCTCTTCTTCTTCTCCTCCTTCTTCTTTGCTTTTGTTTAGTTTGTTTTGCTTTGTTCTATTTTGTTTTTGTTGACAGGTTTTCTCTGTAGCCCTGGCTGTCCTGGAACTCGCTCTGTAGACCAGGCTGGCCTAGGACTCACAGAGATATCCTACTTCTGACTCCCAAGTGCTGGGATTAATGGAATGAGCTGCCACTGCCAGGGAGATTGCTGTTTTCTGCTAATCAGTGGCCCCATTCACCATGAGAAATGATAAGAACTAAGAGCTTGCAGTAGTTATAAAGTTGGGGGCATCAGGCATGAGCCATTTGTAAAGGCTTGGAAAGTTAAATTTCTTTGCGTATCTGTGGGTATGTAAATCATGTTCTCTTAACCTTGTCTGGGAACTTGCAATCAACCAGAAGCTTCAAATAAGTAAAATGGAAAAAAAATTGATAATGTAAGTACATCTAATTCAAACTGAAATTGATCTGAATCTTTATATAATTTGATGTATTAGCCAGGGCTGGGGGCAGTGTGCGGATTTTTCCATTGCCTCTGGTTTGAGAATGTTTTCAGCTGATACACAGTGCCACCTTCAGGTCTGTGAACACAGCTGCGAACGTGCGTTGGGAAGCAACTCAAGAGCCTTTCCTGTGGTGTCAGCATGGCAGGAGAGCAAACGTTACAGGTTAATTGAATCTTTCAGAAATATGAACCCAGGGCTTCGGTGTGTGCCGTTATTTAGAAACAGGATCAGCACAGGTATAATCAATTAAGATGAAGCCACTGAGGTCATCAGGTTCCTTGTGTTTAAATCAGTCGTCCTGAAGTTTCCTATGGAAACATGCTCTCCCTCCCACCCGCCTCGTGAAACAGACACAGCACACAGCGTTTCTATTCTACCCAATAATGTTTTCCATTCTGTGGTTAGCTTTTCTCCCCTTCATGTCTGAACATGGAGCTTGTCCGATAGTTTATTCTTGTTGAAGTAGCAGATCTTTATGACCAATGGGACCCTGGTATCATGTGTGGGTTTTCCGATCAGAGATGGACATAGCATCAGAGTAATATGGACAACCAGGGAGCTTGTGGGCAGGTTATGGAAGAGCAGTCCTCAGGAAGGACCTGAGAAAGAAGTCCAAGCAGGAGAGAGAAGGTAGTGCCACACGTAGTGTAGAAGGCTTAGGATGCACTACAGGGAGCTTGAGAAAGATGCAGATGGATCTGCCAAAAGGAATTACATCTCAGGCCCACTCTCCCAACTAGAGAGAGAACACATGAATCAGACGGGGCTCCATGTGTGCATAGGCCAGCGGCAAGGAGGAGCATGGCTCCAAAACATACCAGAGATCCAAGAGCCTTTGAATGACTGAATTCATGCTTACACATAATAAGAAATGCTTCATAGACTGCAAGCTTTCAGACATGCTGCTTCCACCACACTGGGAGGTGAATGAGCTGCCCCGCCCCCTTCAAAATGTCCTGCAGCTAGGATGGTGCAAGAAGACTGCACAGACTCAGTCTGCCCCAGCCTGCAGGAATGCACAGGCTCAATCTGCCCCAGCCTGCACAATGCAGAGGCAGTTTCAGGCCCAGACCACGCCTCCATAATGCAGAGTATCTGTAACTCAGAGTGTAGCACCTATAAAAGCAAGTTCAGCTTCAAGAGGGGCAGGTAGGAGTGTGGTTAGCTCAGGAGAAAGCATGGGAAGACGAGGCCAGGGAGAAGCCAGCCAGCAGGAAGGAAGGTGCTGCTTCTCTTCATCAGTGACAAGGACAACCGTGCTCTCCAGAGGGCAGGGAAGGGTCCTGCTATCCTGGCTGCCCTCACAACTCCCATAAACTCAGAAGCTTGAACAATGCAAATTTACTATTTCCAGGTCTGAAGCCTTCATCCCATGAGTCTGAACAAGGGTTCTCCAAGCTGTTCCCTCTGTCGCCTGTCTGGAGGCCTTGCTATCCATAGCTTCTAGAACAGTTCCTGTGCTGCAGGGTTCAGGGCACTTCTGTCCCATAGCCCTCTGACCTTCGGTGGTTAGTTTCTCTTCCGTTCACTCTGATCAGCCAGCTCTTAAGTTCATATTGCGCTCACTGAGAGAAATCTGGGCAACCTCGCCATGTCAATTCGGGTGACTCTAAACCTCAGCCTGTGTGCAGCCTTAGCCATGTGATATAATGTAGTCACAGCTTCCTAGAGTCAGAGGGTGACCATTATCCTAACATGGCAGGTGGGTATAAGAAACAGCATTACACGATAACAAAATGACCCAGAGGGAAAGTAGGAGGCCCCCTTAATTCGGGCAACAGGTTTTGTAATGGTGTTGAAGGAATTTTCTTTCTTGCTGTCAGGTCATAGGTTGGACAGCCTCATCAGAACTTACCTCCGTCCTGACAATGAAACCTTTGGTTCTCAACACTATGCCATAAGTTACCAGACACCAACTCCTCTGCGATTGACAGTTTGTTTGGGAGATACAGACTGAATGTTTGTTTTGCACTGAGCAATCATCTTTCATAGTGATCTAGAGCAATACATAGTGACCCGAAGACCACATCACACAGACTGCAAGGACATCATCTAAGACAATACACTTTCAGCGTGAGCAACCTTTATCACCATTACAGGAGGGAAAAAAAATGAAGATTCTCGAAATGCTAACAAATGGGGCATTGCCTCAAAGGGTGCTACATTGCAATAAAGATCCATTAAGGAAATCCTCCTTGTGGTCGGGAGACTAGAATCTCTCTCCTGGCTGGAGATCTAGCATTCCAGTGGGGCCAAGTCAAGCATCTGGCCAAGGGACTAATCCTATGAAGGCAGACCTACCTTAAGTTATACTATGAAAAATTTGAAAAAGTAGAAACTTAGTTCTTAAGTGAGATCTTATATATTTTTTTTCTTTTCAGAATTTTTACACCCTTAGTATAGTCTCTAGGAGCCACCATGAGGTCCGGCTGGAAATGTCCACCTTTCTAAGGCCTCAGTTAAAAAGGCACAGATTTTCTTTTTTCTGTCTCTCTCTTTGGAATGCTGGCCAGAACCTAAGTTTGTTTGTTTGTTTTTCATAGTCTGGGATTTTTTTTTTCTTTCTTTAAACTCTCACTCCTTGTAATATGGCTGCCTGTCCACCATGAGTCTTACTTCCATGCCAGCTTAAATGACAGAGGCTTCTCCGCTCCCCTGTCTACGCCTCTGGGCTGCTGCTGAGATTCATACACTGCCTGCCCTGTTTTTTCTTTCTCTCTATTAAATGCTAATAAAATTGTCCTTGAGCTTCAATTTGGGTCCATCCTCACATTCTGTTATTAATGAGACAAAGAGCCCCAAGAGGAGCGAGCCTCTTACTTCTGCATGAAGGTGACTTACACCTGTGCTCACGGCTCTTGTTACTCATGGTACTGTTGCTGCCTGGACTCTGCAGAGCTGAAAAGGTTATTCAATGTCGTGATGAAGGCTTGCTGACAAGATGTGCAGTGTAAAACATGTTTATGGGAGGGGGGAGGCATGCAGGGCTCAGCTAGCAGAAGTCAGCCTGTGTGGAGCCATCCTCACTATGGGGAAATTCTCTTAGTGGCCAAGGCTTCTCACCCAGTCGGGTCCTTCCTCCTCATGTCTCTTACCAAGAGTCCATCTTCTCTAAAGATGCTTAAAGACTAATAGGAGAGAGAAAAGCAACAAACTGCCTCATTTTCATTTCAATGTGACTGTACAATTACCCGCTGACCCTCTGAGCACAGAGCTATACCCTGGAGATCTGGCTTTTCATGAATCAGAGATTTACATGTGTGAGAATACACAGTGGAAGCAGCAGACCCGCATCCATGTTTCATATGTGCTGATGCCTAGGAGGCTAGTCATTAAATGTCATGGGCAACAAGCATCTGTGAATATGCAAGAAGGTAAGAAAACACTCCTGGCTAGCCTGGAAGACAAAGCACATAGGTACATGCATACACATGCATGCATACACACACATACATACATATATACACATATACCATGCCACATACACTACACACATATACATGTATACCACAGCAGTGCGCGCACACACACACACCATACCACACACACACATATACACAGTACAACTGTATATACATATGTGCACACATCACACTTAACCACACATGGAACAGTATACAGCTTAAAAAAGAAACTATTCGTGACAAAATAAACCACAGACCAACTGGCTCCTGAATGGATAAAGAAAATGTGGCAAACACATACAGTTAAATACTTAGCTAAGAAAAAAAAATCTGATTAACATGGATGAGCCTGGATGTGTGTGTGTGTGTGTGTGTTGGGGGTGGAGTGGGATGAGTGAGACTAAGTTCAAGAAAATAGAACAGCTTTGTTTCCCTTCCTTTTATTTATGAGCCTTGACCTTGAATAGCCATTTAAAAATATTATTAACAGGACTGGAGAGATGGCTCAGAGCTTAAGAGAACTGCTGCTCTTCCAGAGGTCCTGAGTTCAATTCCCAGCATCCACACGGTGCCTCAGAGCGGCTCCAGAGCATCTATAATGAGATCTGGTGCCCTCTTCTGGCCTGCAGGTGTACATGCAGGAAGAACCCTGTATACATGATAAATAAACAAATTTCTAAAAATAGTATTGGCAATTTAAAATATCTTCTAGTATTTCTTTACTTCTTTCTTCCTTCATTTCTTTTTAAAGAAGAAAGGGAGAGATTTAATATGGCCACACTGGGAAGAGGAGAGAAGAAAACTGTCTTCCCTAAGTCCATCACTCGATCTAATGTGAGGATTTCAGCAATGGATGAAAGCCCCTGTAACCCCGAGAGCCACTGTCACTCACTGTATTGTCTGAGAAGCACTGTTTCCCTTGTTTCTGTAGTGAGTGCTGGAATGGCAACATCTTCAATATTTATTTCCTGTTTTTACCTTGTGCCCGTTACACCTTTACCTCAACCAAAGTTTCGTTCTTGTGGATTCATCCGTTCTCTGTGGTTTTAATGAGCTCCGTGTTAATGAACCTCGCAGTCAAAGCAGCCATGCAAGCTTTGAACAGCAAGGGTAACGGGGAAAATAATTAGGATCTATTTTAGGTCCCTGGTCTGTCAGTGTCAGCAGGAAGAGAGGGAACAGACTGGCTGTAATGAGCAGAGGACACAAGCCCAGCAGGGAACCGGCTTAATTAATTTATGCCAGCGAATCTGGAAAGACTGGACAAAGGAACAAACTCAGACTCGGTGTGCTTAACCACTGAGCTTGGTTTATCCGAAGCTTGGTCTTCAGGCTTTAGAAAACGTAGTCTGTCTGAAGAAAGTATATACGCTCAACGTTGGGACTTTTCGGAAACGTGTGAGACCCTTTGTTTCGTAAGCTTATTTTTCCACTTAGCCAGAATCTAAATGTTGGTGCTACAAATAGAAAATTTCAATAAAACAGGGAAGGAAAACTGTAAATTTGGGAGGTGAGGGCAACGTCAGCTTTGGTTTTTGTTTCTTTTTGTTTGTTGTTTTCCCTTGATTTTAAAAATAAGAAAATCTGCCAGGCGGTGATGGCGCATGCCTTTAATCCCAGCACTTGGGAGGCAGAGACAGGCAGATTTCTGAGTTGGAGGTCAGCCTGCTCTACGGAGTGAGTTCCAGGACAGCCAGGGCTACACAGAGAAACCCTGTCTCGAAAAAACAAACAAACAAACAAACAAACAAAAGAAAAAAAAAAAAAAAGAAAAGAAAATCCAATGTGGTCAAGTTTATTCACTCTTATTGTTTCCCGGACTTTAGTTACGTAATGCTATAGCTGATAACCTTACATGTTTTTTGTGGACAGTACGTGTTGGAGCGGCCAAGTCTAATTAGTTAGGAAAGGCATTACCTTACATGGTCGTCATCGCGCATGTAATATCTACTCCTTATATTTTTTTCCATTGGAAAAAAACCAATAATCATACTGACCAATGGCTGTAACATTTATTTTTGAACTAACCATTTACATCACTCCACACAGTGGTAACATTCCAGTTAAGGGAGGAGAGGAGAGGAAGGGTGGGGAGGGAGGGGATAGTAAGGGAGAAGGCTGAAATAGTGACAAAGTGCTATGTCAGTTGGTGACTACGTGGGAGTCTGAATGCAGGTGGCTTCTGTCCGCTCTTGTGTCAACTCACAAAACAGCCACTTTGGCTTTTCTGAAGGGCTGAGGATTTTGGTTTTTTTTGCTAAGTGGTCATGGGAGAAAGCTTTCCACCCCCACCCCCTCCAAGTGCAACTCAACAAGATGCTGTCTGTGTTGACCCTCTCTTTCCCTCCCTTCCTTCCTCTCCTCTCCTCTCCTCTCCTCTCCTCTCCTCTCTCTCCTCTCCTCTCCTCTCTCTCCTCTCCTCTCCTCTCCTCTCCTCTCCTCTCCTCTCCTCTCCTCTCCTCCCCTGCCTCCCTGCCTCCCTCCCCTTCCCCTCCCCCCTCCCCTTCCCCTCCTCTTTCTTTTCTCCTTTCTGTTTCTCCTTTTCCCCTGTCACCCAAGACAGGGTATCTCTGAGTCACCTTGGCTGTCCTAGAACTTGCTCTGTAGACCAGGCTGGTCTCAAACTCACAAAGATCCACCTGCCTCTGCTGGGCTTAAAGGCATGCACCACCACCACAAGCTGTGTAGACTCTTCTTGAGGATGTCTGTGTTGACTGGGGGCTTCAGTAACACCTCCAGCCTGAGGGGCTCTCTTTCATTTTACAGGAGAATGGTCACTGGGTCTCAATTCTGTACAGCACTGCCACAATGCTTGACTATCATTACTGTAGAATCTTCTTTGACCCCTGCCATTGGTCAAAACTGTCCAGTCTGAGGAGGATGATACCTGTGACTTTACCAGTATACACCAGCAGCTTGCTGCCTAAAGCCGCTGTGGTTCCTTCTTGAGACTTTGGGTATTTGCTAGTTTCCTTCTTTTCTCTCTTTGTGGTACCTCCCAGGCTGGACAACAGAGACTAGTTATATGGAGTTACTAGTCATTTTGGGTTCTAGTTAGTATATGGAGTTACCTTGTTAACCATAGTCTTTTGCAGAATCTAATTCAGGACGCATATACATCATCTGTCACACACGGGCCACCTCTGGGTGACATACAGGAGTCTGAATCCTGAGCACAACTTAGCTTGTGTTGGATGGATTCAGAGGGGCTGTGGTAGTGTAGTGTCTGCGGAGCTAATGGAGTCGGAGCATTACTTGCTGAATCATTACAAGTTAAGTTAAACATTAAATTCAGCATAGATGCTTGGCATCGAGGTCATTCGTGGCTAGAAAGTCTGCAGACTTTCCAGTCCTTATAGATAAATTTCTGCTTGTCCTTAGAAGTAGAATTCAGCTATAGATTATGTAGAATCATTTCTTAGACATTGTCTTAGTCAGGGTTTGTATTCCTGCACAAAACATCATGACCAAGAGCAAGTTGGGGAGGAAAGGATTGATTCAGCTTACACTTCCACATTGCTGTTCATCACAAAGGAAGTCAGGACTGGAATTCACACGGGCAGGAACTTGGAGGCAAAAGCTGATCAGAGGCCATGGAGGGTTGTTACTTACTGGCTTGCTTCCCTGGCTTCTCAGCTGGCTTTCTTATAGAACCCAGGACACTGGACCAGGGATGGCACCACCCACAATGGGCCCTCCCACCCTTGATCCTAATTGAGAAAATGCCTTACAGCTGGATCTCATGGAGGCATTTCCTCAAGGAGGCTCCTTTCTCTGTGATAACTCCAGCTTGTGTCAAGTTGACACACAAAACCAGCCAGTACAGGCTTGATTCTGACCTTTACCAACATAAGCCCCTATGGGAGTGGATAGTCTGACATTTCTCCACCCTGCTCTGGTAGGGAACTTGTTATCTCCAATTCCAGATCTCCCAGAGACCCTGGTTTGCATCTCAACTGTCAAAAACCAATTCTAGACCACTGATAAACCACAGGGCTTTCAAAGCTTAGTTTCTTCAAGTAAGTGTGTGTGTGTGTGTGGTGTGTGTGTGTGTGTGTGCGTGCGTGGTGTTGCTTTTAAGAAAAAAATGGATTTAAGAATTTCAGTTCTTTGATAAATCTTTAAGAATTACTTAATATAAATGTGCATTGGTGTCTATACGAAGTAAATAGGTTGCTCATGCTCATGCTCAGCTAATGCTTGGCTAATGCTCACGCTCAGCTAATGCTCATCCCTCAGCTAATGCTCATGCTCAGCTAATACTCAGCTCAGCTAACGATCCAGCTAGTAAAGATCAGCAGTAGCCATTTATTTCTAAAATAATAACTTACTACTCTTCAAAAATATTTAGTCAATTTCTATTTGACATACTATTTTAAACATAGATTTCCACAATAGAGCCAGTCCTGAAAATGGCTCCTCAGTTTGTCATTCTGTGTGCAGTCTTTTGATTGTCATTACATGTTGTGTGGCATGACTAAGCAGTCTGACATTGGGATTGTCTATTTACATGTTGTGTGACATGACTAAGCAGTCTTTGATTGTCATTATGTGTTGGAGCTTATCACAGAGAAAAGTTCCTTTTTAAATGTGACATTTTTATCTCTGGTAAGGACGTTTCTGGGTAGAATAATCAGAGCACATGTAGGAATCTTTCTTTCACGTGCAGGCGAATCTCAGAGATTTCACTGGGTGAAGAAAATTCTACCGTTCACATTATGCAATCATGTCCAGTCTGAGACAGCTGTAGAGGTGAAAGAAAATTTCCTGGCCAAGTCATAGCACCATGGACATACAGATACAATCTCAAATCCCAAGAAAGACTGAGTCCTTCTCAGCCAGCCCTGCAGTGCGTGCTGGGGACCAATTCTGTTCTTGTGAATAAATCACTACTTCTTTGAGCATTTAATACAGGTTCACCTCCTCCCCCTCCCCCCACATCCCCTCTCCCCCAGCTCTCTCAGGTGCCCTCCCTCCCCATCTTCCCAACCTTCAGTCTTGATTTTTTTCTCCTCATCTGAATAACAGAAGTCTTGAAACTGCCGCTGATCTCATCCCAGCGGGTGTCTTTGCTATCACAATTTTTCCTCCCTGTGCATCTGTTCAATTATATTTATTCAAGTGAAATATTGGATTTGATTTCACGGAAGCATTACTGCAGACAGGGAAGCTCTGGGGGGAAATTCTAGCAGTTTGGAGGCACATACTGCTGGTGCCTGACTTGAGAAAACCAGACACATGGTGCGTAGAATAAAAAAGAAAATAGCACAGACCTCCCTTTGTTTATTAACTATATGATTCCATTTCATTATGTCACAGATCCATAGGAGTTCTTTGGGTCTCCAGTTGCTAACCAACCTGGGGGGAGCCCTGACTGAATTTTCAGTATGTTTTTTTGTGTCACTCATTCCAGCTCACCCAGGTGTTGTTGGTTTGGCTGAGAAGGTTCTTGCATGAATGTTCACATCACAGACACAAAGAAGCTAAAGCAGGATAGTGATTCCTCCTGGTTTTCATAAAGCCCCTACTTTCTTTGGCACTCAGAATTGCCTGGTCTCTGATGGTGAAGACTTATCCAAATGCAGGATAATTAGATGCACATACATTTCATAGAGGGAACCTGAGAAGACAAGACTATGCCATGGTAGAGAATCTCTGAGGGAAATACTTCGATAACATCTAACCAAATCAATGATAGTCTATTGTTTCTATTCAAATAGAACCCTCATTAAATTTACATACATATTTACAGTTCCTATGTGCAAAAGAAAAGCAATATTACCTTTTCTTTGTGGAGCTTCCAAATTTCTGCATCTGTAATGAGAGTGAGACAGTTAGTTGCAATTTACTGAAAATTTCCAGTATCTAAATTAGCTAAACTTTGGTTCATTCCTTGCACCTGGAAAGGGCACATTTTCACCTCAGTGTAGAATGCTTAACACAGAAGGTAGAACAACTATGTGGGCCGGAGCAGATTCATTTTCCTCTCTCTCTCTCTCTCTCTGGATTAAAGTCAGGGCCTCATACACGCTAGGAAAACACCCTAACGATTGCCTTATTTCTAGTTTGAGATACAGTGTTCTCATTCAGAGCCTTGGATTTCTTTTTTCTGTATCAAGTCAATAGAGCTTTTTATTTTCAACTTCAGTTTCCCTAGTCTTTGGAATTACGGGCCTAATATAGGCCCACACCACCAGTATGGATTACAGCTCTCTTTATTAAAGCAAAACAAAATAAAACAAAACACTCTAGCAGTCACAGCGTCAGTTCTGGGACCAGGCTGCAGCCCCTAAGTGGCCTCTGGACATTCTGATAATGTTTACTGCTTACAATCTACACCTTGCAAAGAAGGGCACCCACCATCAGTGCCTAGCTCCCACTGGAGGGCACCAGGAGCAATTTCTGTGTAGGTTTCCCCGGCTCCCTCAGGGCATCCTAGCAGCCATCTTCAGATATAATATTCTTAGCTGCAGCCATAGTTACGTTAGACAGAATCCTAAACAGGAAAATTCTTGTTCCTATTTAAAATGTCTGCTTCAGACATTCTGGGGTCTGGCAGTTGTAATCCACTCCTGTTGTCTCCATAACACCACGATGCTTGAAGAATCTCCTACTTGAACATGTTACTAATTCGGTATTGGGGGGAGGGGTGCACAGCCACCTTTCAGTTGGTTGATCTCATTTGCTTCTTTGTAAAGAAATGGAATTAATGAAACAAGTTTGAGAAATCTCATATTTTTGCAGGTCAGATTTTTGAGATGATCGTTGTTTTGACTGACCGGCTCTGAGTTAAATGAGGAAAGCAGTTCACCCTGAGCTGGTCATAGGGAAAGCGGATGCACAGATGTTTGTCATTTTGAGCTTGAGAGGAAAGCAAAGCCAAACAGATGTGGTGAATCTTAGCTCTTGACAACCACTCACGGGATAGCTCACCTAAGAAGTGAGCATATGGTTCAGGTTGTAAGAAACCAGCTCAGGATAAGCTAAGAATAAGACTTCCTGGCTCAGAGATGCGGAGTTCCTTCTCTTGAAACCAGGCCAGTCCCTTGAGCTTTGAAACCTCCCATCACATGGATTGTTCTACCACAAACCATGTCACTGCCCATGTAGGTCAGCTCTGTGTGGGAGGGAACAGGCTCACCCTTGACACCAGATCACAGACTGATGCAGTTCACAGGAGACAGTGTGAAGTCTCTCCTGAGAGAGACGATTTGCTTCAGTGTAAGATGTTACTGGAAAGAGACCTCTATTATTATCTAAAAACATCCTGGGCTTCACGTGGAGGATGGGGTTGGCCACTGTGATATTATTGGCTTTAATTTTTGAATCATTATTACTTTTTATTACATATGCCAGCCCTCAACCCCCCCCAACTACTCCTAAGTCCACACCTGTTTTCCACCTATCCAGCTTGGATTCTTGGCTTCTCTTTCAGCTGTATCTTAGCTTTCATAGTTATAACAGAGTACCACAGGCTGGGTGTATTAAACAATAAACATTCGTTTCTCACAGTTCTAGAAACTGGAGCCCCCTTTTATCATTTCTTAATCGGTGTCGGGGACCAAACCCAGATGTCTTTAAGTGTTCTACCATGAGTAGCACCCCAGATTTAGAGACTGGGACCCAGAGTATGACGTCAACTTTAAAGCTGGAGAACATGATAAAAAAGGAGCCGTACATGAGACATTGGCCCATATGCAGACCCAAACTCAGGTGGGCCAGAGGAGAATCCTAAGGTCTCTGTCTTCTCTTTTCTAAACAAGATGACTGGAAGTAGCCATAGTAGGGACTCCTCTCAGTACAAGACAGTCATGGGTGTTGATAAATGTCAAAAATTAATGCCTATACCGTTCAGAAAAGACTTTTTTTGATTACTCAGCACATTGAGCATGTCGAGTTGCACAAGGAGTATTCATTTCAGCCACCAAATTCAGTCCAGATGATGCAAAAGAACACAGTCTAGGGACCCCTTTAAAATTAAAGGAGGGGCTAACCTGCTGCGGCAGGCGGGTATAAGTCCTCAGCTGCCTCCTCTCTCTCAGCCCTAGGAGAGAGTGGGCATCTACCCTGCTCTCAAGTTTATCCCCTCAAGCCCAGGCAGCGGATGATTCTCTGTGGGTTCTAGCTTAGGTCAGACTGGGGAACACAGCTCCGTGCCCCAGAGGTGAGTTATAGTGGCAGTCGCAGAGTGTCCGGAGGACCATCGTTGTGGATACCATCTGGTGCTTATGGAAACGCCCACTCAGTCTCTGCAAACTCAGCCAGACTCTCCGTCTGTAAGATCCTCAAATCAGTCATCCAAACTAAGGTTTGATATTCACTGCAGGGACTGGGAGGGTTAGACAGTACAGCCTTCGGTGCTTTCCGTCTAGCCTCTTGAACTGGAATGGAGCTGGGAGCATCGGAGCTTTTTGTTCACTCTAGCCTCATGCCTCCTCTGCATGTTCCCAGGACCTCCTATTCTTAGAACAGGTGAAGCATTGACTGCACATTGTTGACCAATGTTCCCGTTGTTCATATTATGTAGAATGACCTACAAACCGCCGTCAGCCCTGCCCTTGCAGCTAATGCATGTTTGAGGACTGGAACAAGCTTGCCTTCGGGAATCCTAATTCAATTCTCCACAGACTTCCTGGGTCTTCCTGTAGGAAGATCTCGACGGGACATCGACAATGAAGGAGAATTCAGTCGTTAGTTATGGTTTCCGTCCGACCATCCCCAAGAAACTAGACTGCTCGTGATTTGCTTCTGTTGATTTTAAAAACTACCACAGAGGCAAGAGATCTGCCTCTTGGCAGGAATCCAATCAGTGGAGCTCCGAGGGTTGTTGTCATGAAGCAAAGCAGGAACATAGGTGAATGGATTTGATGAGCTGAGGGAACAAGTACTTGAGGAGAGGCTTCATCGCACCAGGGGCAGCTTCTGGTGTGTGACATGCTGTGTCCTTCTTCTGTTAGGGGTGAGGCTCCAGCTCTTCCCTGGTTGGGATCCCAACATTTTAATGAAGTGAAGCTTGCCTTCCATAACTGGTGTTCCATGGGGCAGCTCTTGGGACAGTACTTCTGAAAAACAATTGTAATGGATGTTAGAGAAACAGCTTTGCCTTTGGGCTCATGGGGAGATGATCCAGAGGTAGACAGGATTCATATGTAGGTTTTGCTTTCTCAGGCTGCTGGCTGGAAAACTCTTCATATCTGTGTTCTTCTCACTCCCTCCCCCCGTTTGAGGCTTTTGAGATAGGATCTCATTATATTGCCTCAGCTAACCTTGTAATCCTCCTGTTTCAGCTTCCAGAATGGTGGGACTGCAAGCCTGCAACACTATGCCCAGTTCTTTGCATTAAGGCATCCGCTTGCCTGAATCCTGCTTCTTCAAGCTGCCTGTCTGCTGATGAGGCCAAGGAATGAGTTTTGTAGAACTTCAGTAAAAAGTGCTTGGTAGCTACTGAGTGAGTGATTAGACCTTTCTTAATGACATCCAATAAACACTGGAAAAATCTGGCTGCTCTGGAAATGACAACATCTAGTGGGTAACAAGCAGCCGCTGCAGTTTTTCTATTTACCAGAAAGGCCAGTTGTGTGGCTGAGCTTGCTTTTCAGGTGTCACAGGAGAAAACAGCTTCATGATGTGGCCACAGGGCTGTGGTGTAACTATTTAAGATGCCTCGTGCTATAAAATCACAACTTCTTGTTTATAAGAATAAAATTGTAACTTGAACCCTTATAAGCTTTAAGAGTTTTGATTTACTGGGTTAAACGGATTTGTGACAACTAGCTCCAGGGGGGTAGATGGCTGGGAATGTGAGGGGAATCCACAGAAGAGAACCACGACATCAGTCACTGCATGGGGCTAGCCTAGTGGCAGAGGCGGCAAGACTGCAGGGGCAAAGAGTAACTGGGTTAGCATGGGATGGTACCACCTTTTTAATATTTCCCACAACTAACCTTTTCCTCTCATCTCATTTCAAATGCATTCTTGCTTTTCTACAAATCTTGTCTAAAATGGGCTATTAATATCTATGTATCTATCTATGTATGTATCTATCTATGTATGTATCTATGTATGTATGTATGTATCTATCTATCTATCTATCTATCTATCTATCTATCTACCATATATTTGTCCGTCTATCTATATACCTACTTTCTACATTACTAGAGATGAATGTATGCTAACCAAGAGCTCTACCACTGAAATTTATCGCCAGGTCTCTTTATTCTTTTAATTTTGAAGCTGAACATTGTTAGTCTGCCCAGGCTGTTCTGGAATTCACTCATAGCCAAGGCAGAGCCTGGAATTAGAATCACTCTGCTTCCATTTTCCAAGTATCTGAGATTACAGTCCTGTACCAACAGGTCCAGTACTTAGTATCTGCTCTTTTGGAGCTTGACTTTGTTCCACCAGGAGACTCAAGATGCAAAGGCTGTAACGGGTACATTTCTGGCCTAACAGTCCAAGCCTGTTTGAGACACTCTCCCACTTTAAACAGTTTCTAAGGGTGTGGAGGTGTACATGGCAGCCACTCGGCAGCAGAAAAAGTAGGAAGCACCTGGCAGGGAAGATTTTCTTCCACCGAGTGCTCACAACACGTCTGTGGACGTCCCACCACTGTGAAGGCACAATGAGGAGGTGTGAGGGACAACAGCTGGTCCATGACAAGAAGAAAGGATGCCAGTTGTTGTGGGGACCAAGTCACATGACCGATTCTGAATTTCTCCTTCAACTGCTGCCTACTGCTCAAAGCAGCATGGGTGTAAACACGAATATTTAAAAGGCAGGTGGAAAGCATGACCTTTGAGCAAAAATAAAAACAGCAAGTGTTAACCCTAGGGCCCAGGAACCTCATAATCATAAACTTCTGACCAGGATTAGAGTGCCAGATATGAAATTCTCTCCCCTGCAGCAAGTTTCAAAACCCAATCAGAAAGCGGTTAGTTGCTCCATGACAGCTATACCACTATGGCGTTATTGTGTATAACCTCTGCCTGCCAGATCAGTATCATGGCACAAACGCTCGATAAGACTATCGATGTCGTTTCTTTTCCAGAACCCCCATGATACCTTCTGTTACCATGAATGCTGGATGCAAGGCATTTTAGATGTGGCTGAGTGGGCAGTAGAAGATGAGTACTGCTATGTATGTGTGCTATCTCTTACTGAACTGGAAGGTGAAAAGCATTTGTAGTACTTCAAACTATTATATCTTCAAAAGGAAAAGCCCCAGAGCATCATAATTCTGTAGAATCTCCATAACGGGCACAGACTGACATCAACGTGGTGATTTTCCCTGTGTGACATCAAAGAGAAAGTGAGCAGAATACTTAAAAGTCGGGCTATTTCCCGTTGGGAATGCAAGCTTAGTACTGAAAAGTGCTATACATCGGACACCGTGAGTTTTATGTGTTTCCCTCTCGATAAATAATTCAGGAAAGAGAGTTTCCAGGGAAAACTACTTTAAGGAGCCTTCACTAGAAGATGAAAACAGTGTTCGCAAAACTTGTGAAAATTGTTCCATTGAAGTAAAATACAATACAATGATATATTAGAATACAGGACGCGCTAAGCAGTTTCTTATCTGCCATAGGTTAGAAAGCAGGAGACTGCATGGTTAAGCAGTCATGGAAGACAAGTTTTATGTATCCAGCAGTTTCCCTCCTTTAGAAGACACTGCCATGGTTCTCTGTCAGGGGCAGCCCTGCTCATACACTGGAGGTCTAAAATCAGCAATAGGTCTGACATACATGCCTAGTGACACAAAGTCTTAGTCTCTGTGGAAAAACACTGAAACAGATAGCTATAAGATATTGTAAACAGACAGCTTTGGTGGAAATTTACCAGCCTGGATGAAAACAAGTAGTCACTGGTCTTGCGGATAGTCATAGACCTTGGGTAGCCTTGGTGGATAGTGCCAACTTAGATAAGGACAAGTGAATCATAGGCGGAGTCATAGTGACCTGTCCCCTGAACCTACACCCAGCCGATACCCTGTTCTGAAAGGTATCTGTACTCCCCCTGAACACCTATGCTCCGGTGCCATTCCCTTCCCCACATCCTGCCTTTTTGTGTATGTAACCCCTGTGTGAAAAAAGTAAAATCATCGGTTTGATCAGACTTATAGACAAGCTGTATTTCTTTGCGTCTGCCTGTTTCCCCCCCCCCATCTCTCTTTCAGGTGATCTCCCCTGACACCTGTTTAATGCCCTGCTGGACAGGACATTCCTCTGTCTCCTAGATGAACTCTTCAGTAGACACACAGAGCTGTGTATTCAATGCTCCCTGGATACCTGGTGGCCTCTGGTGCCTCATTGTCCATTACTGCCTGGTGGTGCATCTGTCTGATAGTCGGTCCACCTTGTCCTTGAGATCACATAGGTCATACTCATATGCTGGCATCCCCAAACCTGGAGACCAAGTTGTAAAATTCTTCTCAGTACTTGAGAGTCACATATGTCTCGGAAGGCAAATTTTATCGTGCTTGCATTAGCCACACACAGAGGTTTTGTGGGGTATTGAGTGTTGAAAGAGGAGACATTAGAAATGCTGGCTGAAGGGTGATGTGTGGGGTGAGTTCGCTAATGCTGGAGTGTGCCCTCTCCCAGCCTTGAGCAGGCCAGAAAGAGCTTGTTTGCCACAGGACCTTAACGACCCCAGTGGAGTCATCCACCCTGGTTGCAGGTACAATTTCCTACAGGAACTAAGCAGAATAGGCTGCCCCCCGCTGAGTTTGCCTGGAGACATAATCTAGTTGAAACAAAGGATGGGTTCAGTAGGCTTCCCCTACATAGACAAAGCGCTGAATATTAAACTTTGAGCCTTGATCAGAAAGCTTTGTCTTGGCTCCATGCTTCTCTCACCCCTCCATCTCCTCTACATTTCCAGTCTCCCTTTCAAATGAACCCAGTTTGTCCTTGGCTGCTGGGCGGCTACACTGGAGGATTCTGGAGGTGGGAGTAGATGCAGAAGTAGCTCTGAGTGAAGGCAGGCAGCTGGAGATCGCGGTGGGACCTGTTACTGCAGATCCTGATGTGGGTGGGATGCTCATGGGGGTGAGAAATACTGAAATGACTAAGCTAAAGGACCAAGATGTCCCCCCCCAGTTCTTAGACGTCATGATCACCAACAGGATGCAGATATGGCCAGACAGGACAAGTAGAGGAGACCTACAAAGAAAATTAGGGAAGCAATAACATTTATAGTAGCCTCAGAAACATCTTAAAAGAAACCTAACCAACAAAACAACAGGCATAATTACGTTCTATATTTACAGAAGACAATTTTTACAGGCTAGGAAGTCGCCTAGAATATATTGCCTCATTTATAATGAGGTGCCTGTATTGGAGCCAAAGCCAAGAAAAACATTTTCTCAAGAAGTAAAATTACCTTGTTGTGTCCCTAGGAGTTGGTAATACATGGCGATCACACTAATTTCAAGTTTCATATATTTCCTAGCTCATAACGCCTAAAAAATGTTGAACTACTCATCGCTGCCAGCAACAGAGAGAGTCGGCAACAGTGTCGTTTAAATTATGCAAGAAACATTCAGGGAGCTTACTTGTTAATGAGAAATAATGTTGGGCATCTTTGCAGAGTTACTTTAATTAGATATTCTTTTAAAACTAAGTGTAACACTGGGTACTGACTATGGTAAAATACTGGATGCAATCAATTTACAGGGAAGAAAGGTCTATTTTGGGTCATGGTTTCAGAACTTGAGCCCATGGTCACCTCATCCTGTAACTTTGGTTCTGTGACTGTGGACGGTGACTGGAAGCTGCGAAGTAAACAGGCAGATGAAAGAACAGCCAATATTCTCTTCAAGGACATGGCATTGGTTACTCAGTGTATTATTATTATTCTGGCCCTCGTCCCTCAGGGAGCACTAGAGAACATAGCTGAATCCTTTAAACAGTACAAGTAACCAAAGAGTTAACCTGTATTATATAATGCCATAGAGTTATTTTTAAAATGTCATTTTCCTGAGAGCTATTGATAGTATGTTGGAATAATTTACGTATATTGTATATTGGGCTAACATTGCAGTTGTGACTTACATATTGGGTGTTGTCAAAGCCGTTGTGGGCTGGAGAGATGACTCAATACGTAAGACATTCACTTCTGCAGACACGAGAACTTGAGTTTGACTTCCAGCATCCATCTACAATCTGGGCCTAGCAGTGGATGCTCATAAGCACAGCACGGAGGGAAGGATACAGGTGGATGCTGGGCCTTACTGGCATCTCAGCTACCAAAAAAAACGGTGATATTCAGAGACCTTGTCTCAAAAATAAGATGGAGAGCCATAGAAAGCCATACCAGCGGCCAATGTCTAGCTTTTTCACGTAGGAGCACGTATACTCACTAATGCACACATATATAATCACAGACACAAACACAACTATCGACTATTTCTAGATCCTTGAGTCATGCCTCATTAAATTCATATGAACCATGATTTATTAAATATGTATTTTAAAACAATCTATCTTGTATACCATGCTTATATTTTCTGTCATTCTGGGTTTTTTTGTTTTGTTTTTTTTTTTGTTTTTCGAGACAGGGTTTCTCTGTGTAGCCCTGGCTGTCCTGGAACTCACTCTGTAGACCAGGCTGGCCTCAAACTCAGAAATCCACCTGCCTCTGCCTCCCAAGTGCTGGGATTAAAGGCGTGTGCAACCACTGCCCAGCCTCTGCTGTTCTTTTATACACTGTGATGGTTAATATTTTATTGGCATATATTCAACATATATAATACTAATAAATGCTAATAAGTAAATACTAATAAAACTGAGTTTTAATAATACTTGTGCAGACCAAACATACTGATAAATCAGATTAATAAACTTATCTTTCTATATGTGATCCTAGTTACAATAAAAGGCATTACATTTTTTTTTTATCAGAATGAGGAAGCAGATGATTGTATGTAAGAACCTGATGGCTCTTTTATCTAAGTATTGAATTTCAGCAGTTTATTTCTCTCACGTGTTCATTGAGCGCCCCCTGCTGGCATCCCTTATGTTTTGTGTAATTATTTGTGACTTAATGTCATCCCTAGCATTGATAATGCACAAGTCTCAATATCTTATCACATATGATTAACATTCCCCCAGTTGCAATCATTTGCCCAAATTCTGCAAATATACATTTAAGATTTATGCATTTGACTGTATCAAATTTCTCATGAGTCTATAAATACATATTGAAATCTAGCTGGTGACATGCATCTAGAAATAGTTGCATAATGTTTATAGAAATGTCAATGTGTGGCTGTGGCTGACACAGGATATACCACACAACGGAGACACCTGCACGACCAAGTTTATTGCAGCACTGTTCACAACGCTGAGTCTTAGAATCGACTTAGGTGTGTGTTAGCCAAAGAGTGATAGAGACAATGTGATGTAGACAAAATAGAATTTTATGCACAAAGAAAATGGAAGCTATGTTCTTCCCAGGGAAATGTAAACTAGAGAGTATTGTGTTAATCAAATTAAGTTAAACTCAAAGAGACGAATATTACATGTTTCCTCTCATCTGTGGAATTATGCTGTAGTCCAAATACATTTAGTTGTGCATACATATGTGACGTAAAAATGAAAGTGAGTCTGTTGAACAACAAAGGGCACTAGTGAAAGGGGAAGAAGGAATAGGAGAGGACATGGGGAACATGCCCAAAGTATATTATATACATGTATGAAACCTTCCTTATGCAGCCTAGTATTACATTAATGAATACATGCTAATAAAACATTAACCATCACAGTGAACAAACAAACATCAGAAAGACAGAAAACATAAACATGTTATCCAAGACAGATTGATAAAAAACACATATGTTTAGTAAATCGTGTTTTATATGAATTTTACTGTCCAAATGGACCTATATTTGGGAAATACTGCCTCACTGAGATGATTACATATATAAACTCATAAAATATCTTTCCATGTCTTTAAATTTCTGATGGCTAATATGCAAAATGATAAAGCAGTAGTTATATATTTTGATGATGTTTTTTCAAATGCATAGCATTTTATTAAAATTCTTTAGTGAATGTCACAGGCAAGCAAAGGGACCCCCCAACCCCTTTGACACCATGCTGACATAAACTTCTAGATTAAATAGCTTTAGACACCACAACCGTAGTGAAAAATACTCATGTCACATTATTTAAATTTTCTTATATTCCTCAGTTATTTTCCAAATATAAAGTAATTCTTTTTCCAAGACAGGATTTTTCTTTGTAGACTTGACTGTCCTAGAACTAGCTCTGGAGACCAGGCTGACTTCAAACTATAAGAGATATGCCTGCCTTTGACTCTCGAGTGCTGGAATTAACAGTGTGTACCACCACCCCCCAGCAGAAAGTATAGTGACATAAAAATAGTGGTTTTTTTAAAGAATTGTTTTTATTTATTGATTTGTGTGTGTCTTAGTTATGGGTTCTATTGCTGTGATGAAACACCATGACCAAAAAAAAAAAAAAAAAAAAATAAGCAGGGGAGGAAAGGGTTTATTTGACTTATACTTCAAGATCACAGTCCATCACTGGAGGAGGTCAGGACAGGAATTCAAACAGGGCTGGAACCTTGAGGCAGGAGCAGAGGCTCTGGAGGAGTGTTGCTTAAGGATTTGTTTGACATGGCTTGCTCAGTCTGCCTTCTAATAAAACCCAGGACTACCAGCCCAGGGATGGCACCACCCACTATGGTCTGGGCCCTCCTCCATTGACCACTAATTGAGAAGGTGCCTTACAGCTGAATCTCATGGAGGCATTTTCTCAGTGGAGGCTTCTTCCTCTCTGGTGACTCTAGGTTGTGTCAAGTTGACACACCAAAACCAGCCAGTACAACTGACTCCTTGTCACACAAGCACATCACTATTGAGCCGTACACCCTCCTTTCCTATCCGTCCCCAAGATCTATCACTTTAAGTCTCACAGATTTTACAGATTCAAATACATTAAAATTTCAGCCCTTTAAAAATAGCCAGTCTCTTAAAACTCAATGTCTCTCAGCTGTGGGCTC
The DNA here is from genome assembly GCA_021653895.1 of Mastomys natalensis. NCBI lineage: Eukaryota > Metazoa > Chordata > Mammalia > Rodentia > Muridae > Mastomys > Mastomys natalensis. Next base: position 75,799 of record JAJTUV010002647.1, on the reverse strand, counting down.
CAGTGAAATACTTTCTTACTTCAAGAGGGAAAAATCATGGCACAGTCACAATTAAATCAAAGCAAAATCAGACTCCTACTGTCCAATAACTAGGATCCACTTACAATCTTCTGAACTACTCCAAAGAGCTTTGGTTACTTCTCTAGGTCTGCCCTCTGTTATACACAGCTTGTCTTCTAGTTTCCAGCTGGCTCTGCTCCACGATGGTTCTCTTTTGGTATTAGGGTCTCCAAGACTGCTGGTTTTCTGCTGCAACTGGCTGCACTTTCACCTATGGGCCATAATATGCTCTCTTCCTGGTGCCTAGCCTCAACTTCTTTGCATGATCCCTTCAGTCCTGAGCCTTCAACTGCCACTGAGGCTGCACCAATGGTCTCTTCTGTCTTCTCACAGTGTCCAACATCAGCTGTTCTCCATAACCCCTTCATGCTTTCAAAACCAGTACCACCTGGGTAACTCTTACACATTACCAAGCCCAGCTGCAGCACGAGGTACAGTCATGGCTGCCTCTGGAGCACAGCTTCTCTGTGCTTTCAGAAACACTTCCCAGAAGATTTTTACCTCAATAATGGTCTCTTCTCAATCACCACTAATTTCTCAGCTCCAGTTAACTAACATTAATTGTTCCAGGAAAGCAAAGGTTTCGCTTTAGTAGTTCTGGTATCTCCTTAACCCCAGCTGATTCTTCAGCCTCAGTTAACCAGAACCACAGAATCTTAAATCAAAACAGTAAGCAGCCCTGATAGTCTTCAGTCACCCTCTGAAATGTCACAAGCCAGGCCTCCACCTTCTGCGCTGCTCTCAACATTTTTCCAAGCTCCCACAGAACATCCCACTGAGGCCTCAACACTCAATGGCTCTTCTAGTCCAAAGTTCCAAAGTCCATCCACAACCCTCCTCAAAACATGGTCCTGTCTGTCACAGCAATACCCCACTATGCTGGTACCAATTTGTCTTAGGGTTTCTATTGCTGTGATGAAACGTCATGACCAAAAACCAGGGTGGGTGGGGAAAGGCTTATTTGACTTACACTTCCAGATCACAGTTGATCACTGGAGGTATTTCCTCAACTGAGGCTCCTTCCTGTCTAATGACTCTAGCCTGTGTCAAGTTGACACACGAAAACCCAGCCAGCACAGTGTGTGTGTGTGTGTGTGGTGTGTGTGTGTGTATGCATACCCAAAAAGGCCAGAAGAGGTCATCAAATTCCCTGGAGCTGGAGTTATAGGTGGTTGTGAACCATCTGAATGGGTACTAGGAATTTGGGTCCTCTAGAAGAGCACCAAATGCTCTTAGATATTGAACCATCTCTCTGGGCTGAAGCTATTGTATCTTATATTTCAGATCTATACAGGCTAAGAAAAACATATATGCTTCCCCTTGAAATTTCTTTTATAGTTTTACACACACCTGAATTTATCTCCTTATCAGAAGAGAATAATAAATATGGTCCTGCTGTTCAAATGTACAAATGACCAGGAAGAGTGGTTGGTTGTTTTCTGTGGGGTGAGGCATAAAATTTATCCTCCAGCAACTTTGCAATACCTATTTGCACTCTCTTTGTTAGTGGCCCTCTTGGGGGGTAGGGCACATTTTTTATTCTTAGAGACATACACAGGTGCGTATATGAGTGTCCAGGGGCAGCCCAGAGATAGTAAAGAAGGAATAGCACATCCCTAAACCACAGAAACATACATTTGGGAGTCAGAGAAATTACAGAGGCTCCAGAACACTCCATGCTATAGGATTTGAGGCTATGGGTATTCTTTTCTCGTAGAAGGATTATAGCATGCCAGCATTCCAAGATGCCGCCCCTTCAATGTGGCTTCACACTGATGGTGAATACTGAGCCCACTTCTCCAAAGGTATGGTCCCTATTATGGAAAACACTGGGATTAGACATTCAATAACGTGCATATGTTTTCTATATATGATCAGATATTATTATACTCATGTTGTAATTTACTGGAATACGAGACTCCATCCCTGCTGTCAGAGCATCACTTGACTGGAATTTGCTGGCATTGCAGAAGCTGTGTAATGCTTAAAAAGTGACTTGTTTTATGTTTTGTTTCATCTTCCCATATGCCCGGATATTGACAATCTGTCATACACACAGAAAATTTATTTGTCATCAGCCATCTATTCTATAACACAGGGAACAGATAAACCTCCCTTCCCCAATATGTGGAAAGACAGCTAATCCGGGTGATAACACACAGAAGAACTGAGCAAGGAGCAAGACTGTTTCATCTATTTCATTAGATCCTTTACTTTTTTTTTTTTTAATGGAAAGATGAGATTCCTGAAGGTAAAATCATGGTAAACTTTGACCTCAGATCCTGTGACCCTCAGTGTGGTCAGTTTGACCCTCAGATTCGAGGCTGAGAGAATTGGGAAGATGGGATACTCTGTACAGAAAGAGGCTGAGCAAAATGCTTTGGATAAAGCACCAGAGACATGTTTCAGTGCACAGCTGTAGGTGCTACAGGCAGAATTTAATAGAACTTCATGATGGATCTCCAACCACTGTAACAGCGCCTCCTCTGCCTGTCTTGTCTCCACTGCACAATGGAAGCACTCATGCTACTGAGAAGTAAACTAAAACGACTTCACTAACTTCATGCACCTTGACTTTAGTAATCCCATGTGGTGATAATTCGCGGTAGTCACACATTAACCTCATATATAAATGGACATTTGCACTTGGACATCCCTCAAATCTTAGCCAGGGGCTCAATGTCTTCCAATAAAGGCTGTCATTACCCACCCCCAGGGGGGTCACAAACTTGCCTACAGCGCCCATGTGCTCCAAATGCTCTCAGATTACAGACTACACACCACATACTTACCTGTTGTCTTCATTACACCTAGAGGATCATAAAATAAGCAAGTTTTAGTTAAGTAGAATGTATCCATGGCAACTACATTTTATATTGATGTTATGCGGTCATCCTGTATTCCTTATTTCAGTGAACTGAATTTATACTTAAATTCTCATTAAAGAACTTCCCAGTACAACTGTCACCCACAAAAGAAAGAGGAGAGAGAGAGAGAAGAGAGAGAGAGAGAGAGAGAAGAGAGAGAGAGAGAGAGAGAGAGAGAAGAGAGAGAGAGAGAGACAGAAAAGAGAGCCTGGAGAGATGAATTAGCAGTTAAAACATTTTCTATTCCTACAGACTTCCTGGATTTGGTTCTCAGTACCCACATGGTAGCTAACAATCTTCTGTAAATCAGATCTAGAGGATCTCATGCCTTCTTCTGTCATCCAGGGCCACCCATGAATCTGATGCACGGTCATACATGTAGGCAAACACTCATACACATAAGACAAAAATAAAGAAATCTTGAAAATAGAAGAGTATCATTAAAATACTCATATAATATGCACAGCAATAATGTAAACACAGAGACATCTATATTATAATGTCGTGAATAGTTTTCTTCCACTTCTTTTTAACAATTTCTTCTTATTTTGAAATGATACATAAAGCTATAAAATTAAATACATTTTGATCCACACTTTCTAAATCCCTTTAAAATCATTTGATATTGTCCCAGTGAAGTGCACTGGAAAACTGTAAATAGGATTTCAAACAATTAAAATAGCAAACAGGTGAAGAAAAATCAAGGGCATTCTACATTGAGTTACATAGTGGAACCCTGAGCTTGGAATTAAATAGCCTGGGAAACATCTTAGAAACATATCGTTCTCAAATCTCGGTAGAGTCTAAGAAGAGGGAACCTAATCACTAGACACATCACAGTCCACTCACTCAAACCAACCCCAGTCCTGGGTTCAGCCCTGGATAGGGAGGCAGGCATGGGCCACTGCTCACTAGGTGGAATGGCTTACCAATGCTATCTTAACGACTCCATTTTGAATGCTCATCCTTCCTGGCTTCTCACTGCCCCCTGCCTTCTTTCTCTGCTTCTCAGAGGGAAGACTGACCTTCCTGGAAGGTACAGCATTCACCCCACAGCTCCCCTTGTCCTGGCCAAGGTCCCTCTCTGAGGGAGGATGACAGAAGGCTGTTTCTCTGCTTGCCTATTCTTCTTGGCTCACAGCCTCAGATTCATAAGCTTTTTGTCCTTCATAAGATTCTGAAAATCAGCCCCAGGCAGTCGGCTTGGATAGAAGATTTTTCTACATTTTGAAGATTCCACCTACTAGACAGGAAGGCACTCATCTTAAATTCAGATGCAATTTTAAAAATTACACACACACACACACACACACCCGTTTAGTGTACATTTACATATAGTTTTCTGAGACTTTACATCGCTAGGACATTTTGGAAAGTCTCAATTGCAGATTACGGACTTTTTTTTTTCTGATTCCAGAATCAGGTAAATGAGAAAAATCATTCCATAAAAGGCCGATGAACTCATAGGTCTTTCTTCAGTAGAAACTAGACACAGTGGGGGATGAAATCTGTCCCTGCAGCAATCTGTCTTCCAGTAGTCAACACACATGCAAGGTGTCTTAGAACTGTTCTATTGCTGTGAAGAGACACCATAACCAAGGAAGCATAGAAGAAAACACTTAATTGGGGGCTTTCTTGTAATTTCAGGAGCTTAATCCATAATTATCAAGGCAGGGAGTGGCAGACAGGTAGATATAATGCTGGAACAGTAGCTGGGAGTTTTCTTGCATCCTGATCCACAGACAGCAGGCAGAGAGAACAAGCGAGCCTGTTTGCTGAGGGCCTTTGAAACTTTAAAGCCCATCCCTAGTGACACATAAAGTCCACACCCACTTCAACAAGGCCACACCCCTTTCAGCAAAGCCACACCTCCTAATCTTTCCCGAAGAGGTCTGCTTCTGAAGACTAAGGATTCAAATTTGTGAGCCTGTGGGGGGCCTTCTCATTCAAACCAACACAGAAGGTGACCTAGGCAGTAACGTGTACAAAGCTTCTGATGTGGAAGCAAGAGAGGTATTATCACTAAAATTTAAAAGAAAAATGATTTAAAATATTCCTAAATAAAGGAGACATGAATTATGGAATTGCATCAGAAAGACCTTAAATAATACAGTGTGTGTGTGTGTGTGTGTGTGTGTGTGTGTTATAGAGGGAGGCATACATTTTTAACTGGGGTGCTAAGTTCAAACTAAGTTCTTTGTGTGATACAATGAAGCCTCAGCTGGATTAGAAAGTAATCCTGCATGAAATTTTAGTTATGCTTTGAATCTGAAATCCTTTCTCGAAGCTTGTGTTTTGAACACTTGTTTTACAGTTTGTGGCACCATACTGGGAGTTGTGGAAATTTTGGGAGGCAGGGTCTGGCTGGTTTAAGTACTATGGTGGGTCTAGGTCTGTAGAGACATATTACTCCTTGATGCTTTCTAGTTTGAGCCCTCTGAACTCATGCATCAAAATAAATCATCTTCCTTGAAGTTGGTTCTGTCAGATATTTTGTCCCAGCACAGAACAGGTAACTAATACAGTTTCCCAGCATTGCCAAATAATCCAAACAAAGTACCAACTACTCGATGGATTAAGACAACATTTTTTTCCCTCTCCTGTCCTAGAAGCAAGAAATCTAAAACCAAGGAGTGACAATGGCCATACTCACTCTGAAAACTTTAATTTATTTTAGTATGTTATGTGGATAGGTGTTTTGCCTGCATGTATGTTTGTGTGAGGTTGTCAGGTCCCCTGGAACTGGAGTTACAGATAGTTGTGAGCTGCCATGTGGGTACTGGGAATCAAACCTAGTTTGTCTGGAAGAGCAGACAGTGATCTTAACTACTGAGCCATCTTTCCAGTCCCTTGTTCTGAAAACTTTAAAGAACACTTTCTTCCTCTTGCTAGCTTATGGTGGTGGCTACCGGTTCCAGGCCCTCCTTGGATTGCCCTGCATTACCCTACTGTCCTCCTGTCATAAGGGCATCTCACTACTCTACTGTCCTCCTGTCATAAGGCATCTCACTTCTTCTGAGAACATCAACAAAATTAAATTGGGAGCTCACCCCACTCTAGGACGGAATCATCTGAACCATTTGTGTGTGCAATGACCTAATAACAAAGTTCTGGGTATTAAGGCGCCATCATATCCTACAGGGTCTCCCTTCAATGTCCTTAAACTATTGTGTTTCATATAAGAAGCAGTGGACAGAGGTCAGAATTGTCCTCCCTCCCCAATCTCTATCTCCTGTGGTGCCTTCTCTTGCTTGCTTACAAGGTAAGTTCCAGCCTCCTGGGACATCTGATGGAAGGATGGACATATCTAGGACTGTAACAGACATCTCTTAAAACAGTATCTCATTTTTATCTGTCAGGGGCAGCCCTGCTTATACACTGAAGGCCTAGAATCAACCATAGGCCTAAAATCAGCAATAGGCCTGATATACATGCCTGCTAGCACCAAGTCTTGGGTCTCTGTGGAAAAACACTGAAACAGATAGCTATAAGCTATTGTAAACAAGCAGCTTTGGTGGAAGGCTGCCAAGCCTCAGTAGTCATAGACCTTGTAGATAGGTAACCTTGGTAGACAGTACCAACTTAGATAAAGACAAGTGAATTATAGGCGGAGTCATAGTGATCTGTCCCCTGAACCTTCACCCAGCTGACACTCTGTTCTGGAAGATATCTGTACTCCCCCTGAATACCTACGCTCCTGTGTCATCCTCGTCCTCACATCCTGCCTTTTTGTGTGTATAACCCGTGTGAAAAAGTAAAAATTATGATTTGATCAGACTATAGACAAATCGTCACTTCTTTGCATCAGCCTGTCCCCCACTTTCTCTTTCAGGTGACCTCCCCGAACCCCTGTTTAATGCCCTGCATGTCAGGACAGTTATCCCAGGAAAAAAAAAATCTTGCTCACAAAGATATGAGAAACTAAGAAAATGTATTAATGAATACATTTAAAATCAGAATGTGATTAGCATTGCAGGCGACCAGCTAAAACAACTGCAGAGCCCGAATGAAATTTCACACTTTATACAGCCGAGCAGACACAACCCATTCCTTCCACACTCTTAAAATAAACAATAATCAGTCCTCAAGTAAAGAAGATTTGACAACACCGTTGACAACATCTTGACTAATCGGCTTTGCCTGAAAGAAAAAGAATCTTCTCATAGCTTTATGGCAAAAGAAAGTTTGGGAGCAAAGCTCTCATTGAAGTCGAGATCCCACCCTCTTACCAGCAACATGGAGGAGGTGCGTGGGTTGTTTTGAGGATTCTAGTTCAGACCAACAACCCCAGGGCCCTAAAGTCAGAAAGACTGTCCTCCACTGTAAAAAGACTTACCTTTTCAAAAGAGTCACAGATACCAATCCATTAGAAAGCAATGTGTGTTTTCTAAAGTAAGTTGTAGGAAAAGTTTTTTTCTTTTAGCCTTGTGTTCAGCAGGGAGAAGGAGCCTCTTAGCTTAATTTACCTTTGCTTTTCGAGAGGCACTATTCAAGAGTGGCCTTCTGAGAGGGCTGCAGCTCCCAAGGATTGACAACTCACCGCTTCCAACCACTTACTCACCGTCACATACATTTCACAGAAAGCACCGTCCTCCTCTCCTAGAGAGACATCATCTCTTTCTTATGAAGAATAATGAATAAAATGTTTGTGTTTGACCCAGCGTCAGATCACTGGTACTTCCTCCATAGCAGTCTTTTGTGAGATGTCACCCACCTGATCTTTTGGGAAACCGCACACATGGTACGCCCACACCTGGCAGACTTCATTAAGCTCTGGACTCCTCCTGGCTAAGTTGTGTATTTTCTTTAAAGGTCCATGTGAAAGTTGCTTGCAACCAAAGAAATCAGTATAGGGATTAATTTTATGTTTATTTATGTCAAGGTATACCTGCAGTAGCAGAGGCACCCAGTAAATACCAACACCAGCATGGCTGAAATTCTGTTCTTGTGTTACTCATGAGAAATTCTGTTCTTGTGTTACTCATGAACTCCATCTTGCTCACTGTTACAGTACTGTGACATGAGCACCATGACCAAGGCAGCGTATAAGAGAAGCATTTAATCAGGGCTTGCTTACAGTTACAGAAAGTCAGGCTGTTATCATCATGCAGAAAGCAGTGGCGTGATGCTGGAGCAGTAGCTGAGAGCTTCAAATCTTATCCAGAGAGAGAGAAAGAGAGAGACAGAGAGAGAGAGAAAGAGAGGGAGAGAGAGAGGAGAGAGAGACAGAGAGAGAGAGAAAGAGAGGGAGAGAGAGCGAGAAAGAGAGGAGAGAGAGAGAGAGAGAGAGAGAGAGAGAGAGAGAGAGAGGCAGACAGGGAGAAAGAGACAGAGAGACACAGACACAATGAAACAGAGAGATACACAGAGAGAGAGGGAGACAGAGAATAAGACACAGAGACACAGAGATGCAAACACAGAGAGATACTCAAAGATAGAGGCAGATGGAGAAAGAGACAGAGACACACAGACAGAAAGAAACAGAAAGATACACACAGAGAGAGACAGAGATGGAGAGAGGGGAGAAAAAGAGAGAGGGATAGAGAGAGAGAGAGGGAAGAGAGGAAGAAAGAGAGACAGAGATTAGGCTTGGCATGAAACCTCAAAGCCCACCCCTAGTAACGTACCTCTACCAACAAGGCCACACCTCCTAATCCTTCTCAAACAGTTCCACCAACTAGAGACAAAGTATTCCAACACGTGAGTCTATGGAGGCCATCCTCATTTGAGCTACCATAACTCCCTCTATGATCTCATTCATTTAGTGTATATATTCAGTATATGCTTGTGTATATGGATGTTTACATGATGGTGACACACGAACACGTGTGTGTGCACATATGTGTGTACATGTGCACATGTGTGCCCATGTATATGGAAGCCCAAGTTTGTACTAATCACTCTCTACTATATAGATTACAAGGGAATATCTCAAATAAGCACAGAACTCACTGGCTTGAAAAGTCTAGTTAGATAGCTTACACAGGAGCCTCCTGTCTCTGCTTCTTACGCTTAGGGCTTATGGTTGCCACGTACACTGGACATTTAAATGGTGCTGGAGATCTGAACTGTGGTCTTTGTGTTTGCACAGAAGCTATTTACCCATAAGCCATCTCTCTAGACCTGCAATCATATTCTAAGCTTTATTTTCTAAAAACGGAATCATGTTTCAAATGTAAACATTTTGACTTTGTTTCTTTAGCAGATTTTAACTACCTGGCAGAATATCGACCTTAGAATTTCTGCTTTAACTTACACAACGTTTCAGAAACAGCTCAGAACTGAAAGTCTTCCCCAAGAACAATCACCAGTGTCAAAGGGGCTCTGATCGATTTATGTATAAGGATCCTGTCTTATCGGTGACTCTGAATCATCACAGAATGCACGGCATGCGCTTAGCTTACTGTTGCTATCAGGTTTTAAAGAATTTCCAGTTACTGGTGGAAAAGAAACCTCTATGATTCTGCATAGCTTTTGTTTTTATGTATCCAACACTGATTGCAACAGCTTGCTTTTGTTAGCAATGGTGCTTAGATGAAGTGTTGGTATCAGGAAACGGCCTGGCAGATCCTCTCCGAACCAAGTGACGTCACTCACACGCAACAGGGACCCGCCTGTGTTGCCATGGCAATCGCCATACATTCCCAGAATCCACTTGGCTCACCTCCCACCTTTACCTGCGTGGTTACAACACAACCTAAATAAAAGGCAGATCCTTCCTGACTTCCCTCCCCTCTGTTTCCTCTTCATCTTCATAGCCACCTTTGTCCTCTTCCCTCACAATAGACCTCGCATGTGGAACTGTCTTGGCCTGGTACGGTCTGTCAGGACGTGAGCCGCAATTCTGACACAACATGAAGTACCTAAAATTCTTCAAAATTATAAAATTCTTTCTTCTGGACAGATGTGGCTTAGCAAACTGGTAACAGAGCCAATGAGGGGTTAAGAATGGAATCTGTGCTGCTCTCCTCATGTTCTTAGATCAGACTTCTCACTAAATTACATTTCCTTGGGAATCTATCACAGGCATTACTGTATAAATTGAATGTTACTACGTTGTTATATTTAGAGATATCTCGCTTTATGGGATTCTTCTTTGCGCAATTTCATGTTTCATTATTTTCACTGAAAATTCATGACCTGTTCAATTAAAATTGCCCACTATTGAGGTTCGTACTTCAATTAGAATTTTCTGTATGGAAGGAGGGCTGGTGTGTACAGCATGAGACTGTTTCGAGTTGAAGGGAAATTTTAATAGACTCTTCTACATCCCATTTGTGGTTTGGTTCCCTAACTTAATATACAGTGAAAATGGACAAATAATGTTCAAATTATGCTAATCATTAAGGCTGTATCAGCACGTGTTTCCTAAATGAGGTGAGGACGTATAATTAACCAAACATCTGATCTGTGATACCGAGCGCATGAATTCATCAGCTGGACCAGAAATTACTAAAATCTGAGATCAGTCGGTATTTTCTTTCTCCCCTGAGAACTCTATAGAAAAATTACATATAACATAGAGGGGGAAAAGACAAAATCTATTGGATTAATGTTGTACGGGTGAGTTGTTAATAATAAAGTCATTGTGACTTGTAAATCTGTTTGTTAACAAGGGAAGCTTCTGCCTCTACTGGTCATGTCTACACATGCATTCAGATGGGGTGACACAAAACTTTCTAAGTATTTTGAGAAAAACAATTAGCTATCTACATTCTTGGATTTCTGTCATTACGTCCTATTTCACGCCATTACAAAATCACCCATATGTACTGAGGTAGTTAATAGTTCTTTGAAAATGTGACCACTATTAAAGGCTCATCAGAGAGACCTCACTACGACTCTACTTCATATTTAACTCACATCACCTCTTTAGACACAGAGATGTAAAGTGGGTCCATTAGCATTTCATATTTCTGGTAAAGGTTTTAAAACCCTTCTTTTTGCAGTAAAAGTCTATTCTTTCTTCTTATGACCCAGTTGAAAAGATAATTATAGACATTCTTTAAAATTCATTTTCATGTATTTTTCTTTTGTTGAGAAACTACTTTTGAATATCTAATGTATGTGCAACTCATTAGAATTGTGTATTAGATATAATAGTGTTTTTAAGACTGTATTTAAAGACTATCAGATGTGTCAATTTACATTTGATGAAAATAGGCTTTTGCCTCAAGATTAATTTCATATACAAAATCACTTTTTCATTCCAAGATAATTGGAAGACATTTAAATTTTCATTTGTTCTTGGTTTTTTTTTTTATGTTTCATAACCTGTCATGTGCTTCTATTAACACCAACTACATTAGAGTTATTACTGCCAAAGGTGAAATGACCGTGAGTCCCAGGTGCCATGGAAGAGGGCATTACTTGCCGGTGGCAGACAGCATTGGCAAAGCAGAACAGGGGCTTCACGGTTTACAGCTCTGCTGCGAGCTATTATTCCGGAAAAGATGTCGGGCGGCGACACATTCACATGTTGGGAGAATTTTATTTTAAGTTGCTTCTCTGTCCTTCCTCACCTACCTAAGGCATCTGTTGCCTTTAACTGCTGAGCCATCTTTCTGGTTCTGTTGTTCTTGTAGATTCATAGTCACGCATCTTGAAGTATTCAAAGACACGTAAGGTGGAAATGGGGATCTCTCGGCACACATTATATCCCTCATGGAAAACAAATGTTTCAGCATGTATTTACATATGTCAGAGTTTTTCCATACATGCCACATGACAAGTTTTGTTGTTATTTATGTTGTACAACCTCATGCATAACATATTTACCAAAAAAGAAATGACGTGATGTACATGTTACATTTTTTTGTCTTGATCTATTACTTATCATCTGATTAATCTGACTACAAAATTGACACTGAGGTACAATTTCTAATGGGTATCCCACTGGGCATTTAAATAGAAGAAATTGAAGTTTATGCAATCTACCCTCTTGGGAGGCTCAGAGACCCGTGGGCCCCGGTGAGCCCTGACTAACCTCCACTACCCACAATTCCACTCACTGCACATCCAGACAGTGATGCGTCCCAGAACTTAGTAGAGAGAGCAAGGCATGCAGGGAGCCTCAGTTCACAGGAGATTAAGCCAGGAAGCTCCCTGTGTTCTGAATCTCTCTGTATCTGCTAATTATCTAGATGGTGATAAAGAGATCCGGTCTTTCTCTCATCTCCCAAGCGTGCAGACTTCACTGCTGTGCATGTAGGGAGTTGAGAGTAGAGTCATAAGCAGGATCAGACACAATAACTGCACTGCATAATGGTGATCCAGGATCCTCTCATAAAAGCACTGACAGACAGAGCTCCAAGTGACCCTGCAGCCTCTTAAAAAAACGGCTGTCCCAACAGATGTCTTACGCTTACGATGGCTCAGTTTCCCTCTGCAAAGCCTGGCTTATCACCCCTTGTCTGCCAAAGGATTCACAGCATGTCTTTGCTTTCATCCATTTTGCACATCTTTCTTCTTACAGTCTCAATGTTTAGCTTACTGATAGTCTTCTGTTTTCTCTTCCTGGCTTAGGAATCAGTCCTCGGCGTGGGGTGGAGACAGTCACAAGACTTCATGAAACTTTCCGACAGTTGTGCAAGTTGAGTACAAAAGCAAACTGGGATGTTAAAAAACAAAACAAACAAACAAAAAAACAAAAAACAAAAAAAAAACACTCCACAATGAAAAACAGAACAATAAGAATGTTTGGAGACATCTGTCCACATGACAAAGCAAGCAGACTGAATCCTTTGTAATTTTAATGAGAGAAAGACTATTTAACACGCTATCAACAAGGACAGTTGCTCACTGAATCTTTTGCCTATCTCAAAATGAACCACATATGGTTTTCCCTCTATAGAATAGCACAAAATCTGATGAAGATGAATGTAAGAGAGAGGAGCGAAGGAACAGTCAGCCGAAACGTGTGGCGTGATCATCGTTTTAAGGCTGACACACAACTCGCTCTCATCATGGAGCGTGCGACTGTTGCTAAACGGCAGATCTGGAGCCAACGCGGAGATCTGAAATAATGTCCTCCTGAGATAAATAATTAGAGCACTTGTCTAAGTCTGAATTTCTTCTTTAGATCATCGCATTTAAATTAATATTTCCACAGCTATGTACAGCAATAGATGTAATGGAGAGAAATGAATCACCCAGTCGTTATTGCAATGCTATGTGGGGACAGAGCCACACGGAGATGAAATTGTAGTTGCAGAAATTTCAGGTACATGATTGTATAATAAAAATTTTCCTCTAATCAATCATAAATTTGAGTCTGTATCAGGCCTTGACATTCCATTCAGTGAACAGCATGAATGAAGACAGACCTGGGAGACATGGAATGGGTGAGAACTGCTAAGTGTCTTTCCACAGGGCAGAAATAGTGGTTCTTGCACTTGCTGCATAGCCAAGTGAGCCCGAGCTAAGCCCGAAAGGGACCATATGGACGAGTCTTTGGAATCCAAGCTCATTCTAATCTAAGTCTATAAATTGGCATGATGATTTCAAGGTCACGGAGAGAAATCATGATCAGAATGAATACCATCTGGGTTACCGTGTCCTCGAAAATACCTAGAAACCGATTTTATGAACACAAGCCTGACTATTCACTTAATTCATCGGGTTCTAAGAACTTTTAGAACCATAGGCCATATCGGAGTCAGCCAGTACTTGAGGATTCCCGTGAATACCAGAGAGCTGGTTCTGGAAATTGTACTCATGGATACATTAGTATCAGTTACATCAGGATTGCTTGTGTCCCACAGAGGTCCCAGCAAGGCAACAAGAGGCTCTGAGTCTCAAACAGTGCAGGTTCTGACATAAGTGTTCCTTATGAAGGAATTGTTTTGTGAGGTGTCATGGTACGCTTGGCCGCATTTGCCTGCCCTTCCCCCACATCACTCTCTACAGGTGAAAGAAATCACCCAGAGCTGCCGTTTCTAACTCATGCTTCTCAGGGATAAGGCCTGAGTACCGCTTGCTGGAGCTTTTGTTTTTCCAAGCTGACGGGTTCCATTTCCTGTTACATTCTCCTTTTTCCTTTCTGCTCTACTTGTAGATCAGCCAGTCCCTCAGTGAGTTCCTCTCTTTCCTGTAGTGTTAATTTCATCTGTAATGTAATTATCGGTCTTATAATGAGATGAATGTGAGAAGCCTGTGTCTCTCTGGGCACTTGGAAGACGTTAAGCACTGTTAAAATGGTTGCTAGAGTTAAGATTAAGCCTTGAAGTCTGTCTTGTACACACCCTTCAGATGTATATAAGCAAATATATTAGGGGTGCTGTAATTTGTTTCTACACTCGGAAGCTGCTAGACTCTCCGTTGTTGCCCTGACCACTCTGAGCAAGAAGACTGTCAGTGGAATACAGTCAAACTGTAGTCTTTTATGGCAGCGCCAGCCATCTTGAGCACTCCATAGATAGCTTAAGGCAACTACATGAATTGCAGTTGATTCTCCCAAAGCCTCCAGTCCCACAGCCCCACAACCCTTCAGCCCTCCAGCCCTCCAACCCTCAGCCCCCCCAGCTCTCCAGCCCCCCAGGCCCCCAGCCCCCCAGCCTCCAGTCAGCGCTTCACTATCACAGACTCAGATGAACCCTAGACAAGCCTTCAATGATATCTCCCTTGGTAGAATCATTGCATTTCCTTTAGTGGTCTAGCAAAGAGTGAGTCTATTTGACTCCTCAGCGAGTGTGATTTGTGCTAAGAGACAAGAATGTGCTGGGCTCAAATCAGTTGCTGTGATAGCTCCAAAGCTCCCTTCTGGAGAATATCGTCTGCGCCGGCTCACTCAGGGACTCAGACGGAGACACGGGTCCGTGCTGACACCACTACTGATATTACATCAGGTTGAGCAAAGGTTTCTCTCGGTGATGCTTGCTTAACTCCTCTCAGAAGTGGAGGCTGATGCAGTAACAAGAAGAAAGGGCAGGAGAAACGGCAGAGGCAGCAAGGCAGCAATGACAGAGATGGCTGAGCAGCGGAAGGGTCAGTGGTGTCCCTCAGCAGGCCTGGAAGCGCTTACCCGGTGAGGTAGTGGGCAAGTGGTGACCTTAGTGGTAGGCACGCCCCTGTGGTAGTGGTACACAGAATCCACTTCCTGAATGTTCCGTGCAAAAATCTGAACCGAGGGAAGAGCCTAAAATAGTCCCATTAGCATATGAATTGTGGAGAAAGTCAGGCGGTCAACAGCCTGACAGTGGAAGAAGCAGGGGCAGTTAGAAAGTGGCCTGCATAGGAAGGAAAAACAGCACAGGTAAAGGGGGAGAACAAGATTAAGTGGGACCCTGAGATCAAGAGTATTGATTACCCTCCATCATCATCTCCATCATCATGATCATCATCATCATCCCCAAACCAGGGTCCAGGCTACATGGAGGTGGGAAGAAAGAACTCCATTCGTCCTTAAGCAACGTGTATCATGAACACTGTGGGGCAAGGAGACCGTGCCATCAGACGGAAGACCTGGTAAGGCTGAACAGGCAAAAAAAAAAAAAAAAAAATCAGGCAAAAGCCACCTGGAAGTTGTTTACTGAGAGACTTAGGACTCCTCCAGGGCCTCTTTCTTCAAGCGAAATGATCAACTTCCGGGAATTTAGTTTACATTGTTATTAAATCAGTTTCAGCTGGGTCTCCTGTCTGTAATTCCAGCACTCCAGGACGTTGAAACAGGAGGATTGTTGCACGTTCATGGTTAGCCCGGGCTGCATAGAAAGACTCTAAAGCTGGAATGGATAGAGGTTAAACCTCCTTGTCGTACTTAGATTTCCTTTCTAGTCCGGCCATCTCTTCTGCTAAGCAACAAAAGGGACGTGGTCACTGGAGAACTGAAGTTGTTGAAGCCGCCGCAATCTCCTCAGATGTCCAGGGTCGTGATTCAGGCTGGAGAAGAAAGCACACAGCGAGGTCTCTAAGCTGCACCCCGTCCCCACACACGTGGTGCGCTCTTGTTTTCCAGACCTTACTCGGTCTGGAGAAAGTTTTGCGTCAGTGTGTGAGGAAGTTTCCTTTGGATTTAATTTAAAAACACCTCACGCTGCAGTGGGTCTGTACAGATCATTAAAATCAGAATGTGGCGAAGTATGCCTCTCTCTAATTCATCATTGCCTTTCACTTCCGCCGCTCTCTGACAGGGAGCATCTGTTTCAAAGCCTTGGGTTCCCACCTTCCCCAGAGCCTCCTGGCAGGAAGGCACGGAGTCTCTTTCAACAGCCAAATGAATACTCAATCTACGAGTAGCTTTTATAAATATTATTTGTTCAGTCCATATAATGTTGCTGGTATGCGTAAGATTTTCAGGGCTGACCACTTGGTATTAGATTACTGATCTGGGAACTCTTCCCTGGGGAAGACTTTCTCGCTCTCTTCAGGTTGTATTTATATATTTAGGAACACACGCGCGCGCCGCGCGCAAACACACACACACACACCACTTATGAAAATAGAGACCATGAACTTGGGAGAAACCAAAGGGGAAGCTTTGGAGGTGCTAGACTTTGGCCTGCAGCTCAGAACAGACCACACCAGACATTTCCACGGGGAAGGGGTTATTCAGGGCGAAGGGAAAGGTGGGGAGAGAGATGGAAGAAGATGGGGGGAGAAGAGAGAGAGGTAGAGGATTCTGCCTATTTATATGAGCGGTGACATAACCCTTTCCCAGGTAAAGGTGAGGTAGCCAGGTGAATTCTGGGAGTGTATGGCGGTTGCCTTGGCAACGATGTAGGAGTCGCCTAGATCTGATGTCACTGAGTTGGGGGGGGGGGGCTGGTACCAACGGGAGGGAGGAAAGTGAAGAAGCAAAATTTCATGACTGTATTTTATTTCCAAGGAGTAAAAAATATTTACAATAAATAAACATTATTAGCCGACTGGAAATCTGCAACTGACGGGAGAGTCTCTGGTAGGGCGTATCTCCAGGAAGAGACGGAGACCTGGGATAGGAGAGGCCCCTGAGAGTCAATTGGGGTGTTCTTAACTGTGACTCACAACATTGGGGACATGAACCCTGGGGAGGTCACCTCCTTTTGTCAGTCAGGAACCCTGTTGGAGCAATATGGACACCAATCCACCCACAAGACTCGACCCCAAACGTATCTTGTCTACAAGAAATGTTCAAGAGTTCCATTTGGTCACCAAGCACAGGAAAGGACACGGGTCTGCATGGAGACATGTGACAGTGTGCTGCCTGGTTTTGTGTGTCAACTTGACACAAGCTGGAATTATCCCAGAGAAAGGAGCCTCCCTTGAGGAAATGCCTCCGTGAGATCCAGCTGCAAGTCTCTAAGAAAGCAAGCTGAACAAGGCAGGGAAGCAAGCCAGTAAGTAATATCCCTTCATGGCCTCTGCATCAGCTCCTGCTTCCTGATCTGCTTGAGTTCCAGTCCTGACTTCCTTTGGTTATAAACAGCAATGTGGAAGTGTAAGCTGAATAAACCTTTCCTCCCCAACTTGCTTCTTGGTCATGATATTTTGTACAGGAATACAAACCCTGACTAAGTAGACACTACCACGTACTAATTCTTGAAGAATTAATGGTTACAAAAGAACAGAAATATATTTTATGTTAATTATATGCAAAAGTGATAACATCTTGGATCCTGTTGAGCTAAATAAAATATATTATTGGAAATAAGTTCACTTATTTGTACTTCTTTTAGTATGGAAGTTGAACTTTTGAAATATGTATTTAAAATATAATGTGCTATATCATATTTCCCTAGGACCACAGTAATTTCAACAGATGAGTGTTGAGATTATCTCACAAAATAAAAAAAAAAACAGGAAGGCGAATAGTGTATTTGGTGTTTGAATTCCCACATTCATATGGTAGGGTCTGGCTGGAAGCAACAATGCTTGACTGATTGCACTGACCTGTCTATTACCACTGTGGCCTGCTTGATAGCTAGCAACTTTGTTCAGAGTCCAAGTGGAGAAATTATTTGAAAACCAGCTTAGAAAAAATCAGTGGAATAGACCCAGTTTATTCTGAACATTTTCACTTGGTTTTCCTGGCTGCCTTTCTCTCTAGTGAGTCAGTTTTAATTCTTCTTTTTCCATGTGCAGAGAGGCATGAAGGAACAGCCACCATCCAATGTGCCACTTTCAAAAGGCAGTGACGTTCTCGTAAATGTCTTCTGAATATCAGCTTCAATAGAAACTCCTAACCTTTGTAAACTAGAGTTCCCTTTCTCTGTAGCAAATAGATTGTGACATGTCTACAAGCAAAGAGAGAAATTGAAGTTCCTGTTATTGTCTGTGAGGTTCAACAGACCCTGAACTCTTCAAATAAAAAAAAAATTAAAACTGTGTCTCAAACACCTGGACATGCACAAAGACAGTCACTCCAAGAAAATATTTCAGGTTGCTTGTAAATTTTCAGTCTAGTCACACACCAAAGTGCTCTCAACAATATGTAGGAGCGTCTGAATTAGGGATGTGTGAAGTACTCTCATTACTCTCAACCATTCAGAAGTACATGAGTTGTTTAAAGTCATCAGAGGACTTCTCTGCATTCAAGGAGACAAGCTTGTTTCTCCGGGTTCCTAAAGGCAGATGGGGGAGGAGTCTGGTGCTAGAGAGCTGAGGTCAAGAATCCTGGTCTGAGCCTTCCTAATGGATCGCTGACCAGACCATCAGAGGGAGCACCTTCAGAGCATGCCCCAAGAGTCTAAAACAAAGGCACTTTAAGAAACTGGTAGAGGAGCCACGAATAACGGCAGGAGTTGGGGGCTGCGCAAAAAATGGATTCTCCCTCTGATTGCGAAGGACCAAGCAGCCTTCTCTTAGAGACACCGTGGGATATGGGGAAAGTCCTAGCCTTTTGGAGGTGAGCCTTGAACCTATAGATTCTAGGTGCAGTGCCCTTTCCTTTGGACTACTGCTGAGATGGGGTAAGAGAGCTGAAAAGGCGCCCGGGCTACAGGCATCAAAGTGACAGTCAAACCTATGTGACCATCATAAAGAAGACACAGAACTAGAGGTCACATTAGCACGTGCTACCTAAAGACGACCACGGAACTCTGTCTGTTAGTTCATTTTCTGTTGCTGTGATAAAACGCCATGAGCAAGGCATCTTATAGAGAGAAAGGTTTAATTATTTTTATGGTTTCACAGCCATGAACCGTGAGGCATGATCGCATCATGATGGGGAGGCAGGGGCACCGCTGCAGAGAGTTGAGAACTCACGTTTCAACCACAAACAGGAAGCAGAGAGAACAAACCGGTACAGAGTCTTTACACTCTCAGAGATCACCTCTAGGATGGACTTCCTCCAGCAAGGCCACACCTCCTAAACGTCCCCAGACTGTATCACCAACAGGAGGACCCAATGATCAAACATCTAAAACTACAGGGGGAGGGACATTCCTCATTCAAACTACCATAGGCCTCATGGATCCTGGAAACTTCCTGTGATTAAAAAGAGACCAGTAAGCACCAAAAATAGATTGTGATCAGAAATTTGGAAGAACAACTAATGACGGCTGTATTTCTTCCCTTTCATGTCCTCTGTGGAGTGATAACTCCACAAAAAAAAAAAATCTTCCAGTTACGTAAGGTACAGTTTTGTTTTATAAGCAGTATGAAGATTTCTGGCTCCACTTCAGGAGCAAAATCCTTTGAGTTTGTAATTTCTCAACATTATATTTAACTTTACTTTTCCCATGATAACCTTTGTCGTTGTGTTCAGTTGGTTTCAGGGCCAGATATACCAAGCAATCAGCAAGCATTTACTTTCAATCTATTATGAGAATTTTACACTTACCGATACAAAATTTCACTACATGCTGTGATTAAATAGAATTCCTAGGTACAGGTCTTAACTAGAAAAAAAAGTAAATTTTACTATTTATTTGTATAGGTATATATGGATATGTACAGATGAACATATTTGAATGAATAGTATTATTTTGGAAGTTACAGCTTCCAAAAATAATGCAGTTGAAGTTCTTAAACCTTCCTCTTAAATACCTCCTTTGATTTTGAAGAGGACCAGGCTCGAGAAAATGACTTTTCACCCATTCCATACCAAGACATCACACACTGAGCTTGGACATAAGGCAGTGGATCTATGTTCATTCCTACTTCCAGATCTCACTGAACTCTGACCTTTGAACTACAGGACACACTGCCTCCTGCTAACCCTGGAACAGCACCTTCATTCCTTAAGGATTTAAAACCCACACCATGCTCCGGGAAGTGTTGGAGTTTCTCTATGTCGGAAGCACAAAGTCAGTTGCAGAGGCAATGGATACCAATAATGAACCCAGATCTGATGACGCATGGCCACCCCAGCTCTGATGACCATGGCCACCCTGTTCAGTCACAGGCAGGAGAGGGCTAGCAGCTGCAGGCCCCCACAAGCTCCTGCATCAGGCGTAGTAACTCCTAAAGCATTCATTATCTTTGTGTGCGTATCCTGACTGCAGCTTCCTTTCCTGAATCTTCTCTGTAATTCCAAATTCATGTTATGTGAGAGACTACCTATAATCCTAGGCTCTCATCTGAAGGGATGCATCTCTCGGCTGAAGTAATTTGCAATCTTTGTATACACTGCAGGAGGCAGCAAGATAACCTGCAGGGAGACCTGATTTAAAATTCACCACTTCTGATTTGTTTATTTTTCTCCAATTCACTGTATATTTCCAGGAATAGAAATAGATGTAAATCTGATTATTTCTCACAACCATTCACATGCTACCAAAGCACCTTGCTTCATTTTGTTTAAAACTGACTACAATTGAAGCTGTAACCCACATCCTTGGTTAAATGCAAACGTATAAAAGGGAGAAAGAGGGAACGGCAGACTGAAAGAATTTTATGTGGATTGCTCAAAATCTGAGTGATGCTAGACCAGAATCTCCCCCAAACTCTGAAAGTAGGATCAAGCCTGGGGAAGGGGTGGATCCAGACATTACATTTCACATCTGATTTCATTATCTTTGACTTCTCTTTTCACGTGTATTTACTCTGTTGTGTAAAGTGTTCACAGGATATAATTTTATTATATAATGAAGATGTTGTGGTAAGAGACATAACCAGGAAAAAGAATCTAGACTAGAGTTTCATTTTTTTTATTTTGACAGTGTCATGTTTGCACATAAGCTGTTGTGATCCATTCCCTCACTGGCCTCTCTCTCCACCATCGTCCTTCTCTCCTGTCTTGCCCTCCCGTGTCACACCCACCCTTGCCTTGCCTTTCTTTTCCAAATCAATGAGTCTCTTTCAAGGGAAACTCTGTTGACGGTAGCTCAGTACTTCTAACAAACTTAAGCTGATGTTCCAAACAAGCTTCCTGAGATCTACCAAGAAACAAAAGGTCTTCACCAAAACTACAGAGATCTCAGAGCTCACAGGGACTGGGTGGTGAAGAACTTTGCCACCCAAATGACAGACTCAAGTCGGGAGCAGCCTTGCTTATACAGTGAAGGCCTAAAATTGGCAATAGGCCTGAGTCAGACATACATCCTGCTAACACAAAGTCTTGGTCTTTGTGGAAAAACACTGAAACAGATAGCTATAAGGTCTTGTAAACAGGCAGCCTTTGGTGGAAATTACCAACCTGGATTAGAATTAGTAGTCATAGACCTTGTGGATAGGTAGCCTTGGTGGATAGTACCAGTTTAGATAAGAAACAAGTGAATCATAGACAGAGTCATAGTGACCTGTTCCCCAAACCTTCACCCAGCAGATACCCTGTTCTGGAAGATACCTGTACTCCCCTGAGAACACCTACGCTCCTGTGTCACCCCCTTCCCCACATCCTGCCTTTATGTGTTTATAACCCCTGTGTGAAAAAGTAAAAAAGCGGTTTGATCAGCCTATAGACAAGTCGCAGTCCTGTTTCCCCCATTCTCTCTTTCAGGTGATCCCCTGGACCCTGTTCACTGCCCTACTGGACTGGACAGACTCATATAAAGATGAGGCAAAGGACCAGAGGTGCCAGGAGGCTAACAGTCTTTGCAGATCACTGGGCATCAGGGTATGGACTGGATATGGAAGGGTCCACATGGAAAACTCACAGCCCAAACCAGAGAGTTCAGGGGCTCTCATGGAAGTTAAGGAAGCTACTTTTGGCTCTCTCAAAACTACAAAGTATATTTGACTTTGAAGAATTAAGAGTGTATTTAAATAGGTATACCCTTTAAAACCTATTTAATAACAACGATGTTGTATTTTGCGGAGGTGATGACGGTCCTTTTCCCAGTTAGCTGAGGCTTAGCTGTAAGACTCAACTCCTACCCACACAGCAGTAACCTCTCTTTCACCAGCCCTATCACGGTACCAGAAGCCAAGTATAAAATGCCTTCTAGTCTCAGCAGGAGCATTGACAAGCATGCATTTCCCTGCTGACGTGGATTCAAGGTACACATAAGACACAGATTCTTAGGGTGTGATATTTTAAGTATTAAAATATTTAAACATCCACAAGTAAGCTGGATACATGAAGAGTCACCTCTGAGCTCTTGTTAGACCAACCAAACAGAAAGAGAAACACTGGAGCTGACTGCCATCCATCAGAAGAATAACATAACACAAACACAGCAAGTTCCACACCAGAACAATAGCGCTCACTCTCTTTGAACCATAAACACCCTAAGATAGCTCAGTTCCTGAGCAATAAACAGCCTTTAGCAAATGCAAAAGAATCGGAACTGTCTAGTGCGTGCTCTCAGCAAAATGGAATCAATCTATAGTCAGCAACAGAAAGACAGAAAACCGTCTTAACGGAAAACTGGCTGCAACTAGGGTAGGGGCGCGTTACCAAACCATTCATATATTAAAGGGAAACTCACGAAGGGGATAAAATACATTGAAATGAATGACAGTAAAAACACAGCATATCAAAATTCCTCGGGGCAGCCAAGGCAGAGCTGAGAGGGAAACTGACAACAACACATCGATCCTGTATTACAAAAGAATGAAATTCCTAGTAATCTGAGATGCTGATTTAAGAAAAAGGAGTAAAATAAACCCAAAGTAATCCTACAAAAGTAGAAATCAATGTAGCAACAAACAGCAAAACGCTAAGAAAATCAGAGGAACAAAGAAGGATTGCCTTTGATATAAGATTTCGAGTTGTAAAGCAATAAGGACATGAGGGGGGGAAAAAGACACAGATCAGCACTGTGAGAAGTGAACTGGCCAACGTGACTGCTGACTCGCTGTCTATCTGCAGAGTAAAGAATGCTTTACACAGCTCCACTTACGTAACTTGTGTTCAATAGCACCATTCTCCAAAGGAACAAACCACCGAAACCCAAGGTATATGAAGTACATAGCTTGAATTTCCATACAACTACTAGGAAGTGCAGTTCAGAGCTTCACGCATCTCATAGAATAAAGATCCAGGCTTCCAGGACTTTACTAGTGAATTCTACCGATCCTATGCCAGCTCGAGAAAACAGAAGAGGAGACAAAGCTGCTTCTTGAAGCCAGACTTATCTTCACACCAAAGCCAAATCACCACGCAAGAACAGCAAACACTCCCATCATGAACATGAGGCACAGTTTAGCTAGATGAACCCAGCAGTATGAAAAAGTGGCTTTATGCTAGGGATTCAAGATTGTTCATTACTCAAGCGTTAATTTCTCCTTCTTAGCAGAACTTCCAGGCCAGTATCAGAACCCTTAGGAGCTACTGATTTCATTCAAATCCCTGGAATTTGGACTCAGAGGCCTCCATCTCAACTACGCAGAGACTCTAAGCTCATAAATTATAGGAATTTAATTTGGTTCCCCTCAATTTCCTCTCCATATATATATATATATATATTTTTATATATATATATAATAAATATATTAAAATATTAAATATATATAAATAGTATGTAATATAAGGCCCTTGTTACCCTACAATTTAAAAAACTATTGGTTAAATAAAGCTGGTGACTGCCAATAGCTGGGAAGAAGAACATAGGATGGCGTTTGATCGTTGCTGGACTTAGGGTCTCCGGAGACCATGAGGAGAGAAAAGAAGGTGAAGAGAAGTGAAGACACCACGGGGTAAGACTCTTAATTAAAGTCATGGCCACAGGGCTGGGCAATTAGAGTTAAGAGCAGTCCAGATGGAACTAACTTAGGGTTATCAATAGGGAAGTAGATTCTAATAGCATAGAGGTAAATATCTGCCCAGTTTTAGGGCTGATAATAGATTGTTGTAATTAAAGGTCAGTGTGTCTTTTATTCGGGAACTGAATGAATACTCAAAGGTGGGGCAGAAACCCTGGACTGAGATTAAAGTTATTCAGCAACATGCATTCTTCACAACCACGTTAGTTCTGTGATCTGTGAACATGCATCTTTAACCCCTTCTTCCCAGAGCCCACCTGACTTGAGTTTCCTGTCTACTTAAAAAGCGATTATAGCACGTGATTTTCCTTGGCCATTGGTTCCTGGAGGGAAGCAAAGTGTGTTACTGCGGGTCACAATATTTCAAAGTCTATGCCTCATTTACTGGTATATGGCCCACTGATTTGAGACCCCCATCGGTGAATTTGCCTTGCCTCCTGTTGCCTTGACTCAGTTGCAGAGATGTGAGCTGGTGTGATGCCTTTGCCTTCCTGGTGAGCAGCAGTGGGAGACATCACAGATGCTCTGCTCCATCAGTGGTGCCAACAAGAAACAAGTTTAGCTGTCTTGAGTCAATGAAACTTTTCGAGTTATCTCAAGGGCAAACCTACGTTATTCTCCCTATACTAGACAGCCCAACTTCTGAAGCTTCCCTGGTTTGAGCCTTACTCGAGTGATTTAGAGTGTTGGACGATGATGGTGGTGGAGACTCTAGAGGATGAGTATGTTTGATTTATGAAGAGTGATTTTAATATACGACAACTATAAGCATGTTTATGACTTTCACTTGGTCGCTGTGATTTAGAGATTTTTCATGTGTTCACAATTTTCCAATTTCGAGCCTGAGAACTGACAACATTAGGTTGTTTTAGAAATATGGCCTTAGATTGATAGTCTACAAATCTGGAGGGAGAACCTGTTTTGCAATTCAGTGGTTGCTGAATTAGACCTGAAGGGAAGAATTCAAGAAAAAGGCTCATAAGATAAAAGTCATGACTTTTGAGGATTGTACAGGCTGGGATAATGTGTGAAAAAAAAAAAAAACAAAACATGAAATAAAAGACAGCAAGACTGCTAACAAAAAGGATTGGTATAAAACGGGACATTCAAAAAGTCTCAGAGATAAATTAGCCATCAAAGAAATGGGAACAAGCAAAAATGGAGAAACTGATACAATCTCTTAGGTTGTCTGAGTTGCTGAGTTAGAACTGGGAGATTCTTCCACACTTTTCTGAGAGCCAAAGACAATCTCCAGGATGTCTGACTGATGTCATCCTGGACAAATTCAATATGAAGTCCCAAGTGTTCTCTTCGAGCAATGTCCTATCCACCACTCCTGCCATTTCTGCTACAACTACTTTGTCCTTTTGTCTCTGGTTCAAGAATTACGAAAACCTCTGCTGGAGACTTGATCCAAGGGGATAGGAAGAGTTGGTGGCGGATACCCAGGAGCTCCCTACCCTCTCAGAGGAGAATGGGAAGGGGAATGAAGAGAGTGATGCTAGGAGGGGGGACTGGGAAGAGGGACAGCATTTGGGATGTAAATAAATTAATAAATTAATTAAAAAATAAAGACCACAATAACAGCAGCAACAAAAAAGACCTCTGCTAAGATTTAGAATACCAACAATGGCAGCAGAAAGCACATCCTGCCTCTAGTTGCCTCCTGTGCAGAAGAAGGGCAGATAGCACTAAGTACCAGAGCCAGATCAGGGCTGTAATTTGTCTCATAATAGGAGTCATGTGCTTCTTCTTCCATCATTTTTTTTCATTGTGAACAATATATATTGAGATTGAGAAGTAACATGGTAAAACATGAAAAATTATCATTTTTATAATCTTGGGAAGTATTCAGGAGCAACAAGGCAGGACAGGGTTAGGGCTGAAGATGTCAAGTTTACATAGTAAGCAAGGCCAGACGACACATGAATACAATTAGAGAATACTAATAGACCCTTGAAAGCTCAAATACAAATAGACTTTCCTACCTCAAAGGCATCATCTTCATTATGGATTCTTCATTCCTAGTGAGGATTTAAGATTTGACCAAAAAAAAAAAAAATAAAAAATAAAAAAAAATTCCACGGGTGTCTTAATTAGGGTTTCCATTGCTATGAAGAGACACCATGACAGGGTAATTCTTATAAAGGACAACATTTAATTAGGGCTGGCTTACAGGTTCAGAGGTTCAGTCCATTATCATCAAGCCAGGAGCATGGCAGCATCCAGGCAGACATGATGCCTGGGAGGAAATGAGAGTTCTACATCTTGATCTGAAGGCAAATGGAGAGGACTGTCTTCCAGATACTCGAGAAGGTCTCAAGGCCCACTCCCAAAAGTGACACACTTCCTCCAACAAGGCTGATTAATTGTGTCACCCCCTGGGCCAAGCATATTCAAACCACCACAAAGAGGATTAGACAATGCCTAATATGTTGTTGATGTCTTACAAACCTCAAAAGAGTTTCCATGGAACAATCTAGCCATTCTAGCAAAAGCATCATCAATTGTCTTGTTTTGTTTTGTTTTCCTTTTTTTTTTAATTTTATTTTTTTGCTTATTCACTTTATAACCCGTCCCAGTCACCCCCTCCCACAATCCTTCCCTATCTCTTGTTTTCTGAGTACCCCCCTCTTCCTGTATCCCCCACCCTGCCACTTTAAGTCTCTGAGAGGCTAGGTGCTTCCTCTCCTATTGAGGCCAGATGAGGCACCCAGCTAGAAGACCATACTCCATATACAGGCTGCATGTTTTGGGATAGCCCCACTCCATATGTTTGAGACCTACATGAAAACCAAGCTGCACATTTACAACATATGTGCAGGAGGCCTAGGTCCAGCCCATGGAGCTAGATCTGTGTAGACTAGGTATGCTCCACAGTTGGTGATTCAGTCTCTGAGAGCTCCAAGGGTTCAGCTTGGTTTACTCTGTTGATCTTCCTGTGTAGTTCCTATCTCCTTAGGGCCCACAATCCTTCCGCCTATTCTTCTATAAGAGTCCTCAAGCTCCATCCACTGTTTGGCTCTGGATGTCTGTATCTGTCTGGTCTTGTTTTGTTTTTAACAAACTTTCAGATATGTATAAAGTTTGGTAACACGTCCTTCTGTCCATACTGGCATGTGTTATTAACATCCTGGATCTTACAGTGCAGTAAGACTTAGGATGAGAAACAGAAAGACATAAGTCTTCCTGTCACCTTATTATGAAGAGACACAAACCCATTTGACCTTTGTCATTGTTTAAATAGAACTGACCCCAATAAGATTCTGTTGAATGCTTCTTCCCTAACCTGTGGCATTTGGGGGCAGACTATTGAACTTATAGAAGGTGGGACCTGAGGAAGGAGGTCACCATGTGCAACTTTTGAGAGTAATATGTAGCCTTGGTTCTGGTCACTATTTTCTGATCCACCATGATGTGAACAGCCTTAGACTCATATTTTCACTACCACCACCACTCACAGCCATTTGCCACGCTTCCACATTCCAATGAACCAAAACCATGTATAAAAATGAAATGATTCCTACTGATGTTGTGCTATACTCAAAGACCGGTGCCTTGCCCAGCTATCATCAGAGAGGCTTCATCCAGCAACTGATAGGAGCAGATGCAGAGACCTGCAGCCAAGCATCGGTGGAGCTTACGTTCCCACCACTAGGAAAGGCGTGCTGCTGTGCCTTCCTCAGAATGAAGAACGGAACTTGCTCTAGACCATGAGTCGATATAACTCTTTCTTTAAGTAGTTTTTACTAGGAATTTGGTCACAGTAGTGAAAAACTGACATAGCACTATAATCAACCGTTCCATTTAAAGATATTAAACAATATACTATAGCTAAACTGACAGGTGGTTCAGCACACAAGTTTTCCCCAGTTGATTAGGTGCTATTCATCCTTCGTACCAGGGTCACTTCTCACACCAGAGACTCCACACTGGAACTCTTCTGCCCTGCAAGGACACTTAGGCAAATCCATGGGAACATTCCCATACCAGGAACCAGACCTGCCTCACACTTGATCTTGAGCATTCCAACCTCAAAGTCTGTAAGAAATAGATTTCTCATATTTAAGAATTGACCTTTAAATCCATGGCCTGTTTGAAGGAGACTGGGAGGGGATATACGGGAAGGTTTGGAGGGAGGAAACGCCAAGAAGAAATATCATAATCTCATAAATAAAATAAAAACATGTATACTGGAAAAAAAGAATCACCCCCTTTGAGATGTTCTGTTAGAGTCATTTGTTCATTTAGTCATCTGTGACTAAGTAACTTACAAATAAGAATACCCGTAGGTCTCAGAACTAGTAGTCCCAGTAGATCACATATCCAAGGGTAGCAAAGAGCATGTGGAATGAAGCCTGGGCTCACTGATGCCACAGACTTTCTAGTAACACTCACATCAACAGGACAGATAGCAACAATGAACCTAGCAAAGGGCTGAGAAGTCTGAAAGGAGCCTGAGGTTGCATGAGAACATTCTCTTTAGAATGTATTTCTATATCTGTGTCAAGGTGTTGGCTCCTCTGAGGAAGACAGCCTTGAATGTTTACTCCTAGTCAGTCCTTTTCAAATCAAACATTTATCTTGAGAGACACATTTTACTGCTCATTTTTCATAATTATATTTAGTACTCGATGGTGTTAAACATTCTTTAAACAACATCTCTCCTATGAACGGGATTTGCATTCTGACTTCTGTTAAGTTCTACTGTTTGCATGAAATAAGTCTAAAAATCCTCAGAGCAAAGATTAAATTAGTCTTTTAAATTTCTAAGGCAACTTCTGTGATCAAACGCTAAGGAATAAATCATCTCTCCACGACATCCCATAGAGAACAGCAATGTTCTGTAAAGTTTATTGATGTTGCTGTTTGTAGCATCGATACTGAGACTAGACTGTGATAGCCACCTCGCTGCTTCTGTGTGTCTTTTTTTTTCACTCAAAATGCATATAATCCATTACTATAAATTAGGATGTTAAGTTTAACAAAATGTCTAGTAGTAAGGTTTTCACAGCTATAATATTTAAAAAAGAAATCTTAAAGTTTTGAGATCAGGGCAAAAATATAAATTTTATAGGAGACCTCAAGCCAAGCCGTGTTATTACAGTTTTGGCAAATAGAGCATGCATTGATGAGAAGGTCAGACTGGGCATGTTAAACTAAAGACGGATGCAATGTTCCTTCTCACCACTCGTCCAAATGCATGTTTCCTTAATAGACACCTAATGTTGACCTTTTCCAGTATCTAGGCCCAAGAGTGCGACAGTTAGGTTTTCTGAGGACAGTGAGGCTGGGGAGGAACGCTTCAGTGCTCATCTCTGCCTTGTACGTTTTTCAGTTTACAATCATATATAACTTTTTTATTTTATTTTTAATGTATATGTGTAGAGGAGTTGGGGGTGGAGGCTGATGGGGTGGAGGGGTGAAAGGTGAGGAGTGGAGGGGTGGATGGATGGAAAGGTGGAGAGGTGAAGGGTGGAGGGGTCGAGGGTCAAGGGTCAAGGGTCGAGGGTCAAGGGTAGAGAATGGAAGGGTGGAAGGAATGTGTGCCAAGAAGTTCAGGAACCTGCAGAAGCCAAGAGAGCTATATCTTCTCCATCAACGTATATATAACTTTTTAATAACTTGAAATTAAAGCTGTGTGTGTGTATGTGTTGTGTGTGTGTGTGTGTGTGCATGTAAGTGTGCATGTCTGGTGTATGTGTGTTTATGCATGTGCAGGCCAGAAGTCAATGACAATCACTCTCTACCTGCTTTTTGAAGTGGACTGTTTTCTTCTATCTGAGACATATAGGACATTATTGTTTTATACATTTTTCTACTGTGCAACAGCACAACACAACTCCTTCTTGTGTCTAGCCATAACATAGTACACACAGGGGAACCTCTCCCCATCCTCCTCTGCCTGTCTCATCAGCATCTGGTGAATATCATTTCATCCACAAGTTCTGTGGGCCAACTTCAGGTTCTATACAAATGAGACCATGAGGTTGTCTGGGTCTGAGCCATCTTATTGTACTTAATATAGTGATCTCCAGCCAGGTTGTCACAAAGAATAGATTCATCCTTTTTGACAGTTGGGTAGTTATTCATTATGTATAAACCACATTTCCTTTTCCCCTCTCACCACTTGTTGAACTTAGTTTTTATTTCTGGACTGAATAATGGTACAATAGGTGTGGAAATACAGACCTGTCTTGGGCATGCTGATTTCATTATCTTTGGATATGTGTGCAAAAGTGTTATTACTAAATCGTAACATATCCATTACTAGTTTACCAAGATTAACATTATGTACTGTATAATTACTGACTACAACAGAAAACAAACAAACAAAAACCCACACCTAACAATACCCCAGTTTCAGGTATTTATTGACCACACAATTCCAAGTTACTCGTGGGTCAAAATTGAAGTCACAGGAAACATCAAGACAGTTTAATAAATAACAATAATATAGAACATTAGCTGTTTTATGTCTTTAGAGCCGAGCTTAGAACAAAAGCTCAATCCTTACTCTCTTAAGTGAGGGGAAAACAAAATATTCAGAGGAGCAGGGCGGGATACGACTTATGAGTCCGATGGAAGAGAAAATTGAAACCAAGCACACAGATGGAAAAAAAAAAAAAAAAAGAAACACAAGAGCAGAAATCACAGAAAGAAAAGACAGATGCATGTAACCTGGTCTGGCGTGTAACTGGGAGTACCGTTGGCACGACCCCACAGAAAAGTGGAACAGCTGAAGAGACTAAAGATCATGACTCTTCTCAGATCCACCACAGAAGAGAGGTCACAACGACGTTTCTGTATCCTGAGTG
The DNA here is from genome assembly GCA_021653895.1 of Mastomys natalensis. Classification (NCBI taxonomy): domain Eukaryota; kingdom Metazoa; phylum Chordata; class Mammalia; order Rodentia; family Muridae; genus Mastomys; species Mastomys natalensis. Next base: position 44,988 of record JAJTUV010002647.1, on the reverse strand, counting down.
AAGAAAGATATTTGTGTATACATGAAGAAAATATACCAGAAACGGGGACCTTCGGAAGGGGCCTGGACCAAGTTAGAAATACCTACATGGTAGCTGAGAGGATAGTGAAGTGAGTGATCCTGGGAGACAGAAACCCCAGAGGGTCCCAGGTTGGGAACATCAGTTGTCACTTCCTGAGCCACACATTCCTAGTGCTGATTTAAGGAAATGTTCGCTCAACCTCAGCAGAGGAAGGTGACAGATCCGTTACTGTTTAACAAGCCCAACTCCAAAGACACCCTTGGTCCCACAGAACCTAATCTGCGATTTTATTAGGTGCCAATAAAGGCATCAAACAATTAGCCTGGCAAAGGAAGATTTCCAGCTCTAACCGGGTCAGCCCTCCTGGGCACAGAAGGGGAAAGCCATTTGAGAAGCGGCAGTAAAGCTCACAGCCCACCCTGAAGCTAAGCAAGAGATGCAGATACTGAGACCCAAGACAGAGACTTAGGCCTTTCAGTTGTTACCTAGACAGCGTCTCTTCCGTTTTCCTCATCCACAGGGTTCCATTTTGCTAGACCCCCTCCCCCCCACTCCCCATACAGCCTGGATGATTTCTCTGGAGCAGATTCGACTCTTTCTTTCTCCTGCCTACCCACTAAGTGCCTTCCCACACACCAATGTGTTAACTCAGTATCATCTCTAGCTTCAATATGGCCCATTGGCATGCAAACAAGCCGGAGTCAGCTCATCTCTGGTGCTAGCAATGAGCCGAGAGTGGAGACAGCAAAGCCTCAACCAATGAAATCAGGTAAGAAACCCGTCTTTCTCCCAGGAACTTCCTCATGTGATGGAGTGTGAATGGTGAATGCCAGAAGTCCAGGTCCTAGCAGCCTCTGCCTCCAGGGACACAACACTAAAAAGACCGGAGCTGTGGATTAGACGGCCTGGAGGGTAGACAGAGAGCCTGACTCTCCGACAACCCCACAGAGCAGGAGTTTGACACCAAAGCCAGTAACATGTTGGACCACTAGAGTACGGGCAATGGACTTCCTCATTGTTCAAGGCGCTTAGTGGCAGCTGTCAGTAACTGAAAATACCACAGAGAATTCACTAAAGAAAGAAACAGAGTTGTACTGGCTGGTTTTATGTGTCAATTTGACACAAGCTCAAGTTATCACAGAGAAAGGAGCCTCCCTTGAGGAAATGCCTCCATGAGATCCAGCTGTAAGACATTTGCTCAATTAGTGATCAAGGGTGGGAGGGCCCATTGTGGGTGGTGCCATCCCTGGGCTGGTAGTCCTGGGTTCTATAAGAAAGCAAGCTGAGCAAGCCAGGGAAATAATCCAGTAAGCAGCACCCCTCCATGGCCTCTGCATCAGCTCCTGCTTCCAGGTTCCTGACCTGTGTGAGTTCCTGTCCTGACTTCCTTTGGTGATGAACAGCAATGTGGAAGTGTAAGCTGAAAACACCTTTTGTCCCCTACTTGCTTCTTGGTCATGATGTTTAGTGCAGGAATAGAAACCCTGACAAAGACATGGGTGTTTATGATTAAATGGACCATGCATCACTAAGGAGACTGGTCTAGTGGACCACTAGGTCTGAGAGGTTTATGTAAGTGAGACCAGCTCACCTTTCAACAGAAGACAAATTGGCTATTACTCCTTCCTGGCTTTGGTTTATCCTCAGTTTTATCACTCAATTTATTAAGGATAAAATGTATGAGACACAATGAATATGTAAATGACAGGCCATACCTGTACAAAGTCAATTATAATTAAATTTATCATACTCCCAGCTGGGTCTGATTCATGACAAGGAAACAAATTATGCTGGGATGATATATCAGTCTCTAGTTCCTTAGTGGAGTTAAAACAGCCAGAGCAGTGTATTAAAGCATACAGGATTTGGAAGTCAGTTGAGGAATGCCCTCTAGAAGTAAAGGAAAGAGAAATGCCTTTGATTGATTGCAGGCTCACTCTAAACTGCATAGAGCAAGTTCCTACATGTGGGTGTTTATAACCACACATAGAGATGTGCTGACTCAAGTCAGGTCAGGGATTCCATGAATCTTATGCATATCTTCTTAAAGACTAGAGTGAAATACTACACATGGACGGAGTGGCTGTTATAATGTTGGCTTCATAGACTTCTTTGAAGCAATTGGCTCAAATAAAGCAACTCACAGGGTCTCTCTCAGGGATTTACATCCTGAACAACTGACACCAGGTAGAGGGAGAGGTTGGTTTCCATATTATCCCTACGGGTAGAGGTTAGACCCTTTCTCTATCACTATCTGCTAATGCCCAGCCTGCCTCCATGCCTGTTCAGTCCTAAAGCCTTGACTCTACCCCTCCCTCTCAAAAGACCATTCTTATGTTGATACAGCTACAGTATTTTCCTGTAGACTACTTTACTACCGAGAAAGGGAAGGAGGGAGGGAGGGAGGGAGGGAGGGAGGGAGGGAAGGAGAGAGGAGGAGGAGGAAAAATAGCAGCAGAAGAAGGAAGAGGAGGAGAAAGAGGAGGAAGAAGAGGAGGGAGAGGGGAGGAGGGAGAGGAGGAGGGGAGAAAGAGGAGGAGGAGGAAAAGGAGGAGGAAGGGCTGGAAGAAGAGAGGGGGAGGAGGGAGAGGAGGGAGGAGGGAGAGGAGGAGAGGAGGAGAGAGGAGAGGAGGGAGAGGAGGAGAGGAGGGAGAGGAGGAGAGGGAGGAAGAAGAGGAGGGAGAGGGGGAAGAAGAGGAGAGGAGGAGATGGAGGAGGAGGAAGAGGAGGAAGAAGAAGAGGGGAGGAGGAGGAAGAAGAAGGAGAAGAAGAACAGAGTCCATTTTTATTTATGAGGAGGGTCACAGGAAGGTGAATTCACCTTCATACTTCAAAGTGAGTCATTGTCTTCTTCCCTAGAACTCCCACAGCTCAGTTACCTTTGTGAAATTTCTTGAAGATGTCAGTTGTGTTCTAGAGCACAGCAGGGAGTTTTTTGGGACAACCAGAGCCAAGCCTGGATTTCAGTCTTTGCCCTTGCATTCTGCACATCTCTGATTCTCAGCTCTTTAAAAGGAATGGAGCTATGACTCGGGCACAGAGCACTTGCTTAGCATAAGTAGGTCCCGGTGTAACCTTCAGTACTGAATAAAAATACATATTACTTAACTTGAGTATCATTGAAAGGATGGCCCAGACAGCCCATAAATGTGACATGTAAAACGGTAGCTATTGTCATTATAACCGCCACCGTCATCACAATTATCATCATCAATCATGATCGTCATCAGCAAAGTGCTTCCCCATTCGGATTCCGATACACACCAGCAGCAGAGGGGCTAACATCATATCTCTTTAGAGCAGAAAATGCAGCCATAGAAGCTCCCATGCTGGAGCTGAATTTATTTCTGAAATCTGGACTTTGTGTCAACTTTGTGCAGTGTGAAAATGGAAGCATCTGATTTCATAGCAACTAATAAAGACATAGCTTGGGGATGATAGAGAATATCGTTTATTGTTTTACTGGCTCCTAATTCGTTGGCTCATCGAGTGGGCTCCTATCATATTAACACAGTCCGACAAGGTCACGTGATTGAGTCACGCGATTGCCTTTAAGCATCGTTATCATGAGTCCCTGTTTGGCGAGGTGCTTGTCTAAGATTCTCTTGTTTGCACCTTGCCCAGAATGAGCTCTATGTCTTTCCTTCTATTTACCTAGCAGTAATTATTTAGTTTCTATGCTGCTCCCATTTTAAAGCCTGCCTTGTTTTCTTCTATTTCCGTTTGTCTTTGTAAGAAGCACATTACTCAGTGACATGAAATGCTGTTTCCATAACAACAACACAATGAAGATAGCATTTTTTCAGGGATGGCAGTTAATCAGGAATCTTCACACTATGGGTACACTCATGAAACAAGATAGAGTTTCAAATGAAGTTCCGGGCATCAGAAAGCTGAGTCATGATGGTTTCTGGCCTGGGTCAGTCATCTCCTTTTTATTCTCAGTGGCTCTTGATGATTCCCTCCATTTTGTCTGCACTAACACTGGATTCTATAAGCAAGGGAGGGTGGTGAGGAGCGGGAGGTGGGCGTGAGACGAAGACACCTCTTCTCAGAAGGATACATCTGTCTTCTGCAATTCCTCCTCCCGTGAGTGCTTTTATAACCGCAAATTTTTTTTTTTTTTTTGGTACACTTAAGGGGTGACTGGCTCATTCCAAAATATATCTCTCAGCCTACACATATGCATCTAAAGATTAATTCACACCTTTGCCTGGATATAGCGGTGCCACTATTTGCTAGCGGTAAAGGTGCTGTATCCACTAAATCCATTTGAAATGGCGGCTGGGCAGCATGAGTAATATCAGACAGCTGTGGTAGCTCTCCAGAACATAAGATACGGCTCAAGCAATAATTAAAAGTGACTCATTAAAGGCAAGGGATATGTTCAAATATACAGTGCTCTCAGGAATCCCCGGGAGGTCAGAAGGGAGATGTTTCCAAGTTTCCAGACGATCTGGCAATATCTTTGCTGGCGCACCAAGCCTGCACTGCTGAGATGACAAGCCTGTGGGGCATAGATTCACCAAGACACTTATTCACTCTGGTTACAAAGTGGAAAAAGATGTGTTAACATAATTCAGTTCTGCTTTATGTGGGTCCTTCCACTAACAGTCCTGACCTGGACAGGATAGGTTAAATAGAAAGGCATGTGATTTCACATTACACTTCAGACTTGGGGTGAAGGTATACAGTTCTGCTTTTTGCAAGCTTGCTCCTCAGAACTGCTTGCTCTTATCTGAAAAGGTCAGCATTTCCTCAATGTTCCTCAATGCCAGGCAGCTTGAGAAAGTCTCAGTATCCCTCAGCCCCGAGAGCTGATTCCCACAGCTCTTTGAATAAGTAGAAGACCTAGTTAGCTGTGGAAACACCCCCCACCCCATTAATCACAGTCTTTGTTGCAGTAAATGCTCTTAACTGGACATAGAAGCCATGGAATTTCACTTCCGCTGGCTGGTCCCGTCTACATAAACTGGGAGGGATCACTGGTGAGGTCTTCTTGTGAGGTACCAGTCTCCTTGATGATGTTCCACCTGAGCAAACTGATTAGAGAAGAGCAGCTCCTTTTCTCTCTCAGTGCATGATTCCAAATGCCCAAGAAAGCAGTCTCCTCATTCAGCTCAGTATTGTTGCCCTTTGGCTGTGGCTTTGTCTCCTTCTGTCAGCATGGCTGCTTTGTTTGCAGCATTACCTCTGTCTTTCAAAACAGGAGAAAGGGGCCAAAAGATCAGTTCAGCTCAGAATGCAGCATATGGTGTGCTGGGAGCATCATCTTGTCTGCATCTGATCAAAGGGCAGGTCTCCAGATGGCAGAGACTCGGCTGTGGCATGGAGACAGGATTCTGAAGCACATTGCCCATCAGGAGGAACGAAGTAGAGGGATGAGGAGACAGAGATGCCCGCAGGGTCTGAGCTCCAAGTGTCCAGCTATGTCTGAAGTCAGAGTCTTCTGCTCTATGTATCAAACCATTCTGCTACCTCACGCTAGCTTGAGCTACATATCTGTGTGGAAAAGGAAAAGGACCCTTTCAACTCCATCTGCCTCCTCTTCTGTGGTTACCACACAGGCAAACAGCTGTCCTGGTTCAAAAGACACCTTCGTTTGCACAGTCCTCCTTAAACTGCTATGAGTCTGCACACTCACATAAAAAGCATGTGCAGCACACTGGCCTACAGCCTCCTGCAGAAGAGATCTGCACACAGATCTGAAGTCTCCATTTACACATAGGAATGGTGGCTCTTCTTAGAAGTAAAATTAACTCACTCACTTAATCTGGGCATTTATTGCCTAGTATTTTCATCCATGCAAAAAAATTTGTTTCTCAGAGAATATTCCAAGTGCCATTATGTTGTTTTATATCAGGAAAGTAGATGCATTTTATCTCTAATGATACAAAATTTTTCTTCCATGAGACATCCTAGATAGGTGGCAGTAAGAGTGCACCTCCATCCTGTCCTGCCTGTGAGCTGGTGTAGAGACGAAACCTCAGAGTAGGGCCTCCCCACCCCCCCCCCCCACCCCCGTGTGCTGCAGATTCCCTCAGAGCCCTCGCCCTCCCCTTCCTTCCTTCCTTTCGACCCTGCAGGTCACATGTGCACAGCTCCCTCTATATCCCTCACAGAGCCATTTGTTAGAGCCAATTTATTCTCCCTTTCCAATATCAATTTAGAAACACTGATTAGTCTGAGACTCCCAGACAGGGCATGTTTTCAGGTTGACAAGAAAGTCACCGATTTATAGCTGTTGCCTGAATTCCAGACGCAAATGACAGGCAGTGTCAGGCTTCCAGGGGTAATTTATAGCACATTGAGGCTAAGTGGGTTCACACAGAAATTCATGCTGGGGCTCTTTTATTTCAAAACTGCTCCTCCAGTATTACTGTCCTCCCATTAAAGAGCCTTAAATCTGATGAAATGGGACCCATTGCTCCTCCTCCATACACCGTATTTATGATTCTATGGAAGGAAACACGCAAAGTCAGTACTCCTTACACAACTAAAATATACCCCTGCCTTTCCCGGTGGCTGGAACATAAAATTCTCCCTCTCTCAGACCTAGCAGTTCAAGTTGAAACGAACAGCAAATTTATAGGCTACATTATTTCTGCTCACAACCAGCTGTGTGCCAGACCACCCACTGGTAAGAACTATAACCTAATTAAATTACTGTTGTAAATTATAACTACTTATCAACACTATTAAAGCCACATTCTGCAGTGAGTTTTTGCTTTCTCTTATCTTTTTTTTTTTCCTGCTAGCTTGAGATAGAGAGGATTAAGTAAATAGATTTCATGATAACCAGATTGTTTTTATTACTTATCTATCCCATAAGGTTCTCTTCATATCTACAGCAATACCTCAACTGGATAATTTATTCAGGTCTGTGAGCTAACTTACCTGAGATATGGAGACACTGAAGTCTGCTGTCATCTGGTGTCCTCTGAAGATTGTTAGCTCCTCACCTGGTGGAAGGTGGGAATTCAAAGCTCCACCCATCCACCACTTACCGAGGACTCTGCCTCTGAATGTTCCCAATAGCTCTGTCTTAGTTAGGGTTTTACTGCTGTGAACAGACACCATGACCAAGGCAACTCTTAGAAGAACAACATTTAATTGGGGCTGGCTTTACAGGTTCAGAGGGTCAGTCCATTATTATCAAGGTGGGAGCATGGCAGCGTCTAAGCAGGCATGGTGCAGGCAGAGCTGAGAGTTCTAATCTTCATCTGAAGGCTGCTAGTGGAAGACTGACTTCTAGGTAGCTAGGATGAGGGTCTTAAAACCCACTCTCACAGTGACACACCTACTCCAACAGGGCACACCTTCTAATAGTGCACTCCCTGGGGCAAGCATATACAAATCATAACAAGCTCCATCTCCCAACACTTTTGCTTAGGAGAGTCAAAGCCATTATCCCTGCTGATCAGTCAAGCCAGAGGCCTAGCCGTACCATCTCTGCATACGTTTGATCTGACAGGAGGATAAGAGGGAAGCACACTCAGGATAGAAAGTGTCATTATCTCGAACTTGTGATTTCCTGTCTCAGCTGCACACGACCAAGGCGCAGCCCCGGGTGGGGGAATCACAGTGTCTTCCAAGAACTGTGAGGATAAGTAACCCTGTGGTTAGTGATGCCAGCAACTGACAGAACATACAATTATGCGTTTTCCTCCTGTAAGAAAGAAGAAATGCAATGAAAAGAAATCTAGACTTGCACAGCACAAGTTCAATACACATTCCAAACAGGAAACTGATCATCAGTTTGTATCTGTCTCTCTTACCATGGGAACTAATCAAAGAAAATCAGAGGGCTTTGTGAGGGACACACTAAGAGCCTAGAACAGTTTCCTCCAGTGTTATTCTGTGGAAGATCTGCGGCCTGAAAATTCCCGTTGCTGTGAAAGTTACTAACACCTCTAAATATCCTTCATGTCAGGAGCAATAACTAAGTCAATAATGGGCCAGAATAGGCATCGTTTCGCAAGGTGATACGATCAGAACGAAATGTTTAGGGTATCAACAATGAGTGAGGCCATCATTAGCATCAAAAATAGACAGAAACTGAGCTTATGAGTATTGCCTGAGTCCCTGGAGTTAACTCATACTCATTCATTTCATTCTCAATCACAATTTTCTTATAGTGTTAATAAATGAAGACCACAGAAAGAGTACAGGGCTGTTTGTCTAGCTAGCTATGCTGGAGCGGTTATCTCCGCTATGGGAAAGCTGCACAGTAGAGAAGGGGAAGGGCGAGATTGAAAGCCTTTGTCCACCGGGAAGATAAGGCAGGGGGTAACTTTAAGCAGAGCTCCTACGTGATTGGTTTGTGGGACATATTTGGTTTGTTCTGATTGGTCCTAAGTTGGAAAAACACAGACAAAAAAATAGAGAAACTGGTCTTATCGATCAAATCTTTGCCAGTAGGAACTGATTTTTCTTTGACTTCCTGAAATGTTCCATAGAGGGAGTGGTGTCACGTGACAGAGCCGGCTAGCTTCCTGAGTGGATGGGAAGGTACCGGCTGGTTGCTACAGATCCTGACTCACAGTTAGACTTTGGTTTATGGTCCGACCATCACGTTCCCCTTGACAAAGGTCTGTACCGCGTTTCCCGTTCACAACCTGCTCTTAACACTTTGCCATAGCCGAGATAATGTCTCCTAAGGCACAGCGAGCTGGACGTAAACAGCCAGTCTTACTGTCTTCTGGGTGGTCTTCATTTATTCTGTCCCTCTACTCCTCTACCGGGCCGATCTCGCTGACGAGATCATTTTCTGTTACCTGTGTTTGGAACTCATCTCATGAGATCGCAGATGCCTGAATTTAAAAATCATTTGGTTTGTCCTGCCCACTGATTAAATACACTCCTATACCACAGTTTTAATTACTGTATCGTTTCATGTATTTTAAGCAGTTGTGCTTATTCTAGGCTCACTTCTTATACGTGACTTTTCTGTATGTTTTATGACTTTGATCACGCCCATCCCAGGCCACTCCCACTCCCACTAATTGTCACCTCCCCGCCCTATACCTTCTGGTGTTAAGTACAATGAATGAACAGAGGCAAGTGATCAGTTCACATAAGCATCCACACAGAGAAAGTGCTGGATTCAGGCACCACGAACAGGTCAGCTGATGGGGAGGCCGGGTGGGGCCACTTTGTGCTTCTGCCAATCAAACTGTGTCTGTAGGGTTGGGGATGGCAGCAGATCTGGAAGAGAAGCGAGCACTGGAGTAACTTGACTCTCGACTCCTTGTCAGGTTCCTTTTCTATTCTCTTGGAGGCTTTACTCCTATCATTTGAGAAATGTATCCCTCTTTGTGAATCTCTGTCTCCAGAACTCTAGAATTGTAAATTAGCTTTTATAGCACAGGTTCAAGCTAAAAGTCCTCAGGTCTAGGTAAATATTCTGAACATGTGGTCTTCTGGACGTGGGGTCCTAGAGGGTGCTCCCTATGAGTCTCCTAAATATGAGGTCTTGGAGGGTGCCCTGAGTTGGTGAGTTTTATAAAAAGATAGAGAAGGAATATGTTCTATGGGGGTGTTGTCAGGTATGGGGGGAGGATGCCTCGTGGGCCCATGCTGAGGCATCCCTTCCCCCTGAGGGAATTAGCCACAGGAAGGTATAGTATAGAATAGAGTTTATTCAGGGCTTGGGGGAGGAGAGTTAAGAGGGTAGTAGAGACAGGAAAAGGCGGGGGGGGGGGGGGGGGGGTAGGGGGGGGGAGGAGTGGGGGGGAGAGAACAATGATGTTGGCCATGAGCATTCGGAGAGAGGGGGAGGAAAGAGCAAGAGCAAAGACAAGAGAGAGAAACAAGAGGAAGAGAAGGGGCAAGCAGCCCCCTTTATAGTGGGTCTGGCCTACCTGGCTATTGCCAGGTAACTGATGGGGCGGAGCTTAGACAGAATGCTAACATGGGGTCCTGAAGGGTGCCCTCTCTCTATGCACAGAGGAGCAGTGGCCCATCCTCAGTCCAGCTTTTCTCATGTATTTTACTAACGTTCCACTGAACAAAAAACAAGAAAAAGAAAAAAAAAGCCTTTGGGCAGGAACTGTGACTGCAAGCTGCAAATCAGCAAGGAAAATAAGCAATTAAAAAGTTTGGCCAAAACTGTGCTCAGTTAAGAATAATTTAAAGACATTTAATTAAGTAACTTAAAAGTTGATGCCCCTTTTTTAAAATAAAAAGAAAGTAAAATAATTTGAGTGGAACGGTATAATTGGGAAAGTCACACAGGACAGTAGCAGAATAAAGCTTGCCAGGTGTGTCTGTGCTAATTAGCTCTGGTTCTGAGGGTTGTTACTGTAGGGCTCTGTATCTTTAAAGGTTAAAGTGCTTTGTTCTCATCTGCTGTGATGGGTCTTCAGTCTCTGTGAAGAAGACATTAGGGATGCTGGATCGGAATTACCCATATATGTCAACTGACTTAAACATCGGTTTTTCCACTTTTTTTATGTGTTTTTAAAGATTAAAGTTTAGAATTTTTTAAAAAGGGTTAACATTCGTGAGTATCAAAGATAGCCAAAGAATCAGATAACATGTGTGGGGGTAACCAGGCTTGGTAAAGCGAAAGCTACAGCAAGAGAACCGGGCCCGAGATGACACTGACAGTGTCCTCCGTGACTCGGTAAGGGTGAACTCAAGTCCTGCATTTGTGCCCTCCCTTTTATTTCTTTGATATTATGGTAAACGCGTGAATGCATACCAATTGTCCACAAGAAATAATCAAGGAACTATTTTTATAACCCACACAGGCTTTCAGACTCCTTGGTGTGGGAGTCAAGTAAGACATGCTGGGAGAAATACTGGCTTGAAGGGAAAAGCGTGGGCACGAGGACCCGGCTTTATACTGACCCCAGGTCCCAGGGCCCATCACTGGAAAAGTGAGACACTGAAAGTCTTGACACCTCACTCAATTTATATTATCACTGTTAGCATTCTGTCTAAACTCCACCCACACAGTTACATGGGCAACAGCCAGGAAGCTCCTCCCCACAGTTACCTGGCAACAGCCAGGTAGGCCTGGCCCACTATAAAAAGGGCTGCTTGCCCCCTCCTCCCTGTCTCTCTCTCTCTGATCTCCTGCTCTTTTGCCCTCTTGCACTCTTGCTTCTCTCTTCTCCTTCCCCACTCCACAGTGTCATAGCTGGTCTCTATTCTTCTCATCTGCTTCTCTTCTCTCCCTCTCTCTCTCTCCCTCTCTCTGTCTCTTCTACCCTCTTAACTCCCCTCCTTATGCCCTGAATAAACTCTATTCTATACTATACCAGTGTGTGGCTGGTCCCTAGGGGGAAGGGATGCCTTGGCATGGGCCTACTGAGACATCCCCTTCCCCCATACCTCACCACACCTCCATAGAACAAACTCTCTTTATCTTTATCTTTTTATAAACACATCAATGGGGAATGTCACATAAGCCCTCATTTGAACTGGATAAGCAAAGAGTGTGGCTTTTTGCATAATAAAGAGCTGGTGGCTAGAACTGGGGCAGAGGGACCTAACACAGATGCAGACACAGACAGAGATGCAGAGGGATAGAAGCATGGACAGGAAAGGAGCAGGGAGGTAGAGCATTGAGAGCCATGTGGAGGGACACAATAGCAGAAGTTGGTTAAGTTAAATGCTAGCTGAGGGGCTTCCCCAGCAAACAGGACAACACCCTTCCACTATACAGATGTCTCCGTGTCTTTATTATTGAATCCAAGTGCGTCCCACGAAAGCCCTGCAATACTTAGGGAGGCCTGAATTTCCAAACTAGCTGTCTGTGCTCCTGGGAGATGCAAGCAGGCATACTACCCTGAGAGCTGGTTCTCCCACATTTAGGAGATATTTCCACAACTTCATTATCAGAGTCATAAATATTCCAAATGTGAACAAAGCTGCCCAAGTGGTCTCTTCCCAAAGGGCCTAAAACCCTGGCCCTTCAGCAATATCGACCAGACATTGCCTTTGCTACTTCTTCCCTAGTTTCCTCAAGGATGGACTAAGGGGCCACTCAACGAGCTCCAAAGACAACCAGATTTTGTACTAAGTTTATTAACTAGGCCAGGACCAAGTGAAATCATCTTAGTTACTTCCTAGTGCTGTGAAATGATACCATGACCAGTGCAACTTGTACATGGAAGCATTTAATTTTCAGCTGGCTTACACTTTTAGAGGGCTAGTACATGGCAGTCCTGGTAGGGAGCAGGGCAGCAGGCAGATAGCACGCACTAGAACCGTCCCTGAGAGCTTACTTACATTGTATCTGGAGACAGAGACCAAGGAGACTGAGCCTGCGTGAGCTTTTGAAACCTCAAGGCCCACTCCTAGTGACACACCTCCTCTGACAAGGATACTCTTCTAATCCTTTTTAAAAACATCTTAGTCAGGGTTTCTATTCCTGCACAAAACATCATGACCAAGAAGCAAGTTGGGAGGAAAGGGTTATTCAGCTTACACTTCCACATTGCTGTTCATCACCAAAGGAATCAGGACGGAACTCACACAGGACAGGAACTTGGAGGCAGGAGCTGATGCAGAACCATGGAGAGTGCTGCTTACCGACTTGCTTCCCCTGGCTTGCTCAGCTTGCTTTCTTATAGAACCCAGGACTACCAGCCCTGGGATGGCACCACCACAATGGACTAGTCAATGAGAAAATGCCTTACAGCTGGATCTCATGGAGGCATTTCCTCAAGGGAGGCTCCTTTCTCTGTGATAACTCCAGCTGTGTCAAGTTGATGTGCAAAACCATCAGTTCAGCATCCAAACATATGAGCCTCTGGGGGCCATACTCTTTCAAACCATCAAAACTGGTGATTCCTAACTTGGAAAAGAAGATGTCTTTACCTAGTGAAGAAGTTAAAATGAGAGTCATCAAAATCATCTAACAGGTAAAGACACTTGATGCCAAGTCTGGCAAACTGCCTTTGATTCCTGGGACTCACATGGTAGAGGGCGAGAAGGCAAGAACTGACTCCTACAAGTTGTCGTCTGGTTGTGGTATGTATTAATGTGGCGCCACACACACACAACAGCAGAGAGAGAGAGACAGAAACAGAGACAGAGAGAGACAGAGAGATACATATACACTGAATAAACAAAATCCAATAAGCATTTTTAAAGTCAAAGCCCGATGTTCGTGTACCGCCGTAAGTTTCCTGTGATTATGAACATGATGATGCTGCTAGTGAGTGACTGAGGAACGCAAGTCTCTGGGTCCCACAGTTTCTAGCTTTATCCCATAGTTCACAGAACCTAGGGCCATATGCTTAGGTTTTAATCCCTGAAAGAACATAAGGGAATCATGCCACCCACCACAGCACAGTCAACGCTGATAAATAGCAGTTAAACAGCACCTTGAAGGCAATTTTTGCCTCTGTTTATTCTGTACAGATCAAAGTCTTTAATAATTTATATCAACCGTCTTACACAGGCAAAATCATAAGATGACAGGCATCAAAGACGTAATGTCAAAACACAGGCTTGAATTTCCTTGATACACAAATTTCTAAAAATCATTGGCATCTAAGTCTAAGTGTGGTGAGATGCTGGATGTAGCTGTCTAGCAACACAGCCTGTGGTTTGTTCATTGATGCAGCGGGATGCATCCAGGCCCTCTTGGGTCTGAGACAAGGCACACAATGCTTGTCACCATGTCTCTTCTTAGTGAGGTACCTGTGAGATGTGAGAGAGAATGCCTGCACCAATCCCACACTGTCAGGAAGGAGAACAGCTAAAACCTCGAGCGCATAGCAGTGGTCTGTTACTAGGATATGAATGATGGGTATGATTAAGCAGCTAAAGCTTTGAGAAAAAACTCCCAAATGAAGCACTGTTTGCAGAGTCCTGTGAAAGTGTGACTGGGAAAATGACTGTGATGGCCCTTCCTGGTGGTCAACATAACTGCATCTGGAATGAACTACAATCCAGAAATGGAGGGCTCACCTATGATGCAGATCTTGAGGCGAGAAGACACAGGCTTCTGACCTGGATCTTGACAAAGAGATCTTAAGACAGTGACCATGAAAATCTTAGGCCCAGGTAAGGTAGTGCACACCTTTAATCCCAGGAGACTGAGGCAAGCAGATCTCTGAGTTCAAGGTCAGCCTAGGATAAATCACATTCCAGATCCAGGCATAGTGGTACATACCTTTAATCTGAGTCACATCTTCTGCTGGAGGTCTACATAAGAAAATTGGAAGAAGGAAGACTCTCTCTCCTTTGCCTGTTTGCACTTACTTGCCAACATATCTGTCAGGACCTACTTCTTCAGGATCCCATCTTATACAGAAGACCTGGTGAAACAAGTAGCCTTGTGGGACTGAGCAACTACTAGATTTTTGGACTTCCCATTCACAGCTTGTATCGGGGAAACATTGAAAATGAACCTACAGCCGTGCAGTGGTGGCGCACGCCTTTAATCCCAGCACTTGGGAGGCAGAGGCAGGTGGATTTCTGAGTTTGAGGCCAGCCTGGTTTACAGAGTGAGTTCCAGGACAGCCAGGGCTACACAGACAAACCCTGTCTCGAAAAACCAAGAAAGAAAGAAAGAAAGAAAGAAAGAAAGAAAGAAAAGAAAGAAGGAAGGAAGAGAAGGAAGGAAGGAAGGAAGAAGGAAAGAAAGAAAGATGAACCCACAGACTTCTCAGTGCTACCACTGAACTAATCTCGGCCTGCCAACTCTCTGGTGGGGCTAGAGCTCCCATGTTCCTCTTCACTGTCACATCAGCCCCACGCGATCGACCATCCACCCCTGGTCAGCCCCACAATACCCATTTACCTGGTAGAAACAAAACTCTTAAGCTTAAGCTTATAGTATCTAAACAGATTTATATATCAACACATACTCAAATCCCAAGATGTCCACACAATTTAGACAAGTTATCTCAATTATCTTGACCCTTAGATTTCATATCTCCAATGTTATTCAAAGTCACGAGGGCCCACATCTGCTGTCATTGTCACTGCCTTTCTCTCCCCCCCCTTAGCTCTGCCTCCCTTTTCCCTGTCCAATCACAGGCCTCCCGCTACAAATAGATTTGACAGGGAAATTTCTGCCACAACAGCTGTCCATTGTTAAATGAGTTGGTCATTACAATAGACTCCTTTAACATATATAGACATTCTGTAAGTTCTGTGACTCTAGAGAACCCCGACTAATACAATGATATTCACTTACAAAACCCAGGATCACCTAAATGACCCAAAAGGGAAATTTTCAGGGAAATAGTGCTTCTAAAAAACAAGTTACATGTAGGAAGAGCTAAGGGGGGAGGAGTAAGAAGAGAAGAAGAAAAGGAAGAGGAGGAGCTAGAGAGGGCAGGGATGTACGAGGATGAAGAGCCATGCAGATATGAGAGGCAGTCTCGGGTAACAACTTATATTTAGGGTAGCTAATTGGGAAACATCTCTAATTGTATGGGCATATTGTTATCGAGCATTACTAAACATATAAAGTCCTTTGATTAATGTTTAAGCATTAGAGTCTCATTTTCCAACATGGATGTCAGGTGGTCTGGGCTAGTTGGAAACATAGCAGATTGAGAAAAATCAGATTGGATGCCGCTCGATTTAAATATCTCTCGAAACAGTTACATGTCAAGATATAAATGAACAAGTTACCAAGAAAGTTCCCCGGGGAGATTCCGAGGACAGGAGGATGTCTCTATTTACTTTCCTGAATTACCCACTGTTAAATATTAGCCAAAAATACAACATGTAGAGGAAAAGATGTTACACCCTTCTTATTTGGAATGGAAGAAAATCAGAACCAAAGGTAATCCCATAGACCGATCCATCCCTCATGTTTCAAAATTAGGACATCATGAAGACAACACATGATTCATGGGGTGCCTCACCTATTCATGTTATGGCGTGTCTGCTGTCCAACTTGTCTGATGGTCCCAGGCAATTACGAGGGGCACTATACAGATACCACAGACCAACCATGGACTGAGCCTGGGGACCCCAATGGAGGACTGAAGGGAGCTGAAGGGATTTGCAACCCCATAGGAAAGAACTACAATATCAACTAACCTGACCCCCCAGAGCTCCCAGGGACTAAACCACCAACCAAAGAGTATACACGGATGGGTCCATGGCTCCCAACACATATGTAGCAGAGGATAGCCTTTTCTGGCATCATTGGGAGGAGAGGCCCTTGGTCCTGTGGAGGCTTGGTGCCCCAGCATAGGGGGATGCTAGAGGGGTGAGGTGGGCTGGTGGTGGGTGGTGGGTAGGGAGCACCCTCTTAGAGTCAAAGGGGAGGGGAATTAGATGGGGTTTTCAAAAGGGAGACTGGAGAAGGACAACATTTGAAATATAAATAAATAAAATAACCAATTTAAAAACAAAACAAACAAGAGGGTCATTGTGATAATGGACGTGAAGTTGCACAGCCACGTGAACTCTTGTTTACCAGGGTTGGGGTTATGGATGTATATCAGGTGCCAATGCAACTTTGAGCAAATGGGTTGTGAGCAATAGCTTGTGTACTTTTGCCTGATTAGAACTATCAACATTCAGACCTGAGAACACTTTGAATCTAATGAAATGATTTGAATGCCTCTAATTTTCTCAGAGTGTTATAAATCCCTACAAAAGTCCATTAAGCCCCACAAAGAAAGGCATTATTCTTTTTTATATTCTATGTAATGCTTTGAAACTTCTAATGTCTCCTCTTAGTTTAGATGGTTTATTACCTTTCTTCAACTCATTGATTTGTTTCCTAAAATACATTTCTCTTATTTTCTAAGTTTTCATTTTTAAAAAGAAATGGTCTTGTTTTTCTGATTAAACAATTAATGGATATACACCAAAACGTGCCATAGGTGAGAAATTACTAAATATCTCAATAATTTAAATATATATATTTTATATATTTATATTATATATTATATATATATATATATATTTTGGTTTTCAAGACAGGGTTTCTCTGTGTAGTCCTGGCTGTCCTGGAACTCACTCTGTAGACCAGGCTGGCCTGGAAATCAGAAATCCGCCTGCCTCTGCCTCCCAAGTGCTGGGATTAAAGGCGTGTGCCACCACTGCCCGCAAAAATAATTTATTTTTAGTTTATGTTTTTGCCTTGCATGTATGTCTGTGTGAGGTTGTCAGACTAAGAGTTACAGACAGCTGTGAGCTGCCGTGTAGGTGCTGGGAATTGAACCAGGGTCCTCTGGAAGAACAGTTAGTACTCTTAACCACTGAAGCCATCTCTCTAGACCCCAAATATCTCACTTTTAATACACATAGACTCATAGGAGTGTCACCACATGATGATGACAGTTGTATAAATTCTCCTTATCTGCTCGAGACCCTAGAACTCAGTTTCACTGCACCCTCTTTTCTTTTTTTTTTTTCTTTTTTTTTTTTTTTTTGTTTTTTGTTTTTCGAGACAGGTTTCTCTGTGTAGCCCTGGCTGTCCTGGAACTCACTCTGTAGACCAGGCTGGCCTCGAATTCAGAAATCCCCTGCCTCCGCCTCCGAAGTGCTGGGACTAAAGGCGTGCGCCACCACCGCCTGGCTTTTTTTTTTTTTTTTTTTTTTCCCTCTTTTCATGAAAGCAACCTTAACCCAGTTCTTCACCCAGTTCTTCACTGTTGCATGTGCCCATGTCAGAGTTATGGTGTCGTTGTAGCAGTGATGGCCTCCAGGCTTGTTGCCTTGGGTCAGACTTCCTTACTTGACATTGGCTTCAGTTCTTACCTATCAGATTCCTTTTTGAGTCAGAGAAAGAGAGAATTAGTCTCTCCTAGGGATGATCTTCCTAATAGTTATCTAAATATCAAGTGGTCAGTTTCTGTAATCACACACATACAAGCAAAGCTAAATGGTCTCATTGGGTTGTATTAATATGTTAATGAGTATATATACATATGTATATGTGTGTATGTATATGTATATACTACACTACATATACATATGTATATATACACCAATAATTGTAAAAAAAATGAGGCCATCATTTAGAGAGAAATTGAGGGGAGAGGGAAAGTACATGGGGAGGAAGGAAATGTAAGGGGAGAAGCAATGTAATCACATCATAATTATTTTTTTTTAATTTTAAAAATGTAAGAGAGGATATGACTGGGAGAGCACCCACATATATTGGAAGTGAAAGAACAAATAGGGGTGATGATAATCAGCTTAGAGACATGTAATGGCTGACATCCAGGTCACTCCTTTATAAGAGTTGCCATGGAAGACAAAGAAGCAAGTGACCACTGGGTTCCAGAAATGCCTAAGAAACAAGAGTGGGCTTGACTGTCCATCTATACAAGAAGTAAGTCTGAGCCAGGCGGTGGTGGCACACGCCTTTAATCCCAGCACTTGGAGAGCAGAGACAGGGCGGATTTCTGAGTTCAGAAGCCAGCCTGGTCCCAGAGTGAGTTCCAGACAGCCAGGGCTATACAGAGAAACCCTGTCTCGAAAAACCAAAAAAAAAAAAAAAAAAAGAAGAGTAAGTCTGCCTCACCACACCCTCATCTCATTCACTAAGACCATCTCAGAGGCTCCAAACAGCAGAAGATAGAATCCATCCCTTAAGAAGTGAACCTGAAAGGTCCCAGATGCAAGGGTTCGGATCAATGGAGAGTAAGAGTCCCGTGAATGCAGGGGAAGACTGGGGAAATAGTTCAGTGACTGAACCCGAGGACCAGAATCCAACCCAGAGTGACTACATAATGTCAGGAGGGTGGACATAATCTCCTGGAATTTACACTGATTCAAGCCCCAGAAAAAGACAAGACGGCTCATAAAATCAATGAGGCAAGACTGGTAGTTTAAAGAACAAAGCAGATGTGTGAATGCATGTGATCACCCACATCACACTATAAGTCCATAACTGACACGTTACACAATGTTTGGGTGGTTCCCTCATGGAAAATGGAGGCAAAAAATTTTTTTTTTTTGAAATTTTTTATTGTAAATTTTTAACAAATTATCAAGTGTCTCCCTTCCAACGCCGAATGCGCGCTTCCCTTCCCCTACCAAGAACTCACCTATCCCTTCTCCTTCCTCCTCCTATCTCCACTTGGTGAACCCTCATCCACCCTTCCCTGACCACACTCCCCACCTCGAGTATCCCCCCCCACGACGGTCCAGCCTTCATGGGGCCAAGGAATCTCTTCTCCACTATATATACTCCCTTGCATAATAGCTGAGCCAGGGTCCTCCTAAGCTCCAGGGGGTTTAGACCCTGGGGCTCTGGTTGGTTGGGAAGTTGCTTTCCTCATGGTGTCTCAAATCCTCTCAACTCCTTCAGCCTTCACTCATCTTCTCCATTGGGAACCCCGTGATCAGTTTAATGGTTAGCTGTGGGCAAAGCAAAGTAAATGAAAAAAAAAAGCAAAAGAAAATTTATATATATGACTTATGGGCCATCTCATTCACCATTCTTCCTGCACTTTGAAAACCATGAGAATAATCTCTACCAAAGGAGAAGATGGAAAACTCTACAGTCGAGGAACAGGTGCTCCGCTACATATCTCACAGGTCATACTGGATATTTCTGACATCCACAGTAAGCAATCTTGACAGCACTACCATCACCCTATGAGATGCTCCACCGTGTGTAACGCACAGCCATGTCCATAGAACTCAGTGACTATCAAGGCAAACAACAAAGATGTGGAATGAAGCTGGCAGAAGGGAGTCCACCATGAAAGAACAAGAACAGGAAATACAGAGACAGCTCAGGCAGCTATGTAAGAGATAAGCGAAAACAAGGCATCACAAAACAAAAATAAAACGCCTGAGGACAAAAGACATAGTTTGAAAGAAAAACAGAGTGTCAAAAAATCAAAACAAGAGACTACCATATTAGTCTCAGATCTCAACAAGTGGGACTGACAGACCCTGACAGGTCAGATCCAAAGGTCTGTTGAAAATTGCTTTCTCCAGATACTTATTTATTCCAATTGGATAATTTAATGTAACCTTACTAAATGAATGTCAGGGAACCATTCTTACATTTGCGAGATTTTAATATTTTACCAGACTTGAAAGTTCTAAATAGTGGCTTAAATCTTCAGAAGTTTTGGGTTTGTTTATTTAATGGGGAGGCTATGTCACACAGTGTGTATATGGAGGCCAGAGGACAAATTGCAGGAATCAGGTTTCTTCTTCCACCATGTGGATTCCAAGGAACAAACTCAGGTTATCAGGATTGAGGCAAGCACCTTTACCCACAGAGCCATCTGACCCCATCCAATGTGTGTGTGTGTGTGTGTGTGTGTCTGTGTATGTGTATGTCTGTGTATTGTGTGTATGTGTGTGTCTGTGTATGTGTGTCTGTGTGTGTGTATGTGTGTGTCATGTGTGTCTGTGTGTGTCTGTATGTGCATGTGTGTTTGTGTCTGTGCGTGTGCGTGTCTGTGTGTGTCTGTGTGTGTCTGTGTGTGTGTGTGTCTGTGTGTGTGCATGTGTGTGTGTGTCTGTGATGGAGTAGCCCAGTCTGAACCTAAAGTTATAGTGCTCTGGCCTCCACCTCTTCAGCTTATTCAACCAGAACTCAGGACAACGACTGGCTTCACATGGCTTTCTTTGGTCCTTGGTTATATTTAAGAAATAGTCTCATAATTTTTTTTGAAATCTTATATTTTATTAATGCAAAGTTTCTATGAAATAATAGAACCTATCATTTCATAACTTTTATGAAGTCAAGAATGATTTTCCCAAGAGGAGACAGTAAAGGTGCTGTAATTCTTCATGGATCCTGTGACCTTGAGTGGTCAAAATAATAACAATACAGTATGTTAGTCTAGATTCAGAAAATAATGCATTTTCTTATTAACAAATACTTGGAAAACAGGTCTTCAAATTGAAAATCTGTAAATTTCAGTGTGGTGGTTTGAATGAGAATGGCCCCCATAGGTTCATATGTTTGGTTACTTGTCCCTCAGTTGGTGGAACTATTTGGGAAGAATTAGAATGTGTGGCCTTGTTGAAGGAGATGTGTCAACAGAGGTGGACTTTCGCCTTCCAAAAAGACTCATGGCATCCCAGTGTGTGCTTCTCTCTGCCTCCTGTGTGGATCAAGATGTGAGCTCTCAGCTAGTTCTGTCACCATGAAGAGACACCATGACCAAAGCAAGTCTTACAAAGGAAAACATCTAATTGGGGCTGGGTTACAGTGTCAGAGGTTTAGTTTATTATCATAGTGGCAGGAAGCATGACAGTATGTGGGCAGACGTGGTCCTGGAGGAGCCGAGAGTTTTACATCTTGATCCTCAGGCAGCAGAAGGAGACTTGTTCTCTTGTCCCAATCGTACTTTTTGGATATTCTTTCTCATACTTGCCCATTTTTTTTTTCACTTATAGAAAAAATTTAAAAAAAATAAATTAATAAATGTATTGGCTTTCTTGTGTGTTTAGTATTGTCATGATGCCTTGTCACAGTAACAGGAAAGTAACTGAAACAGTCAGCAATTTTTTAATATTATTTATCCCGGCTGATATATATTTCAACAGTCACTTGCTAGGACTGCAGGTGTAGTTCAGTATTAACTCTCACGTTGTATGCTCAAACCTGAAGTATCACTTACTGAATGAATAGCAGGCTGGCAAATACAGAGAAGTTTTTCTTTGAACAGAAATCATTTTTCAGTTTGCAGTTGTAATATATGCTTATATAGAACTATAAAAATTAAGTGACATTTCAGTGAGGATTAAGGGAGACTAGCTGTTTTCATAAACAGTGCAATTGAATGGTCACAGACACCATCTCCCACATTTTTATATACCTTTTTATTCTGGTGGCTTTTTTTCTTTAGTGGAAGTGAGAGTCTTACTTTGATATATACCACTTTTCTATTTTGGCTTTTTGGCACAACCATGTCTAATGGGAACAGCAAAACTCACAAAGCCAGCACAGTTGCTTGGAAAAGACCCAGCCAAGCTGAGCCGAATCATGCAATAACCATCTCATGGTCTTCCACTTCGGGTCTTGATCTCCACGTGATGCATGCTGGGGCGGGGGCTTTTTCCCCAGGAAATCCTTGAGCATACAGCCTGACCGCTCGTAGGGAATTATCCTTATCTGACCCCACTTGAAGGTCTTCTTTGTACTCTAGAGGTTGTGACACAAATGAAGATGCCAGAGAGTTCTTTATGGGACTCTGGCTCCAAGATATGCGTGGAACATCTACCCCTGTATTCACTCAGGAACAAGAACAAAGTAAACTTAAAAAATAAATAAGATTCGGTGGGCTAGAGATCTTGGCAGCAGATCAAACTAAAAGCCTCTTCTTACTACACCTCAGGCAATTAGGTGACATACAAGATTGGAGGTCACATATGGTATGCCTCTTGAGGGAAAGATACAGCAACGAAGTTAGATTGGCTGGTGTTGTGGGAAGTATTAAAAAACGAACCTGCAAACTTTCCACACTACTGCCGGCCATTCTCTGTCCCAACATGGTCTGGCCGGGCTACTCTCTGCCTGCCAGCTCTCCGGCAGGGGCTGGAGCTCCCGTGTTCCCTTCGCTGACATGCCAGCCCCACGCAACGACTGTCCACCTATGGTCAGCCACCACAACACCCATTTACCCAGTAGAAACAAAACTCTAGAGTCTTATCATTAACAAGTCAGATTTATATATCAATAAATTCTCAATTCACAAGATGCCCACACAATAATTCCTGGTCCAATTGATAATGATATAAGCTGCCCAACTAGATCAGACAAGTTTTCCCAATTATTCTAGCCTTATAAGATATTCTAGCCTTATAAGATATTCATAACTACCTGGGGCTATTTAAAGCCATACCGGTTCGGAATCATCCTATCCTATCGTCTCCATTTTGGCTCCTCCTCCCCCTCGGTCTCTTCCCCGACTCCACCCCCTGGAACTCTTAGCTCCGCCTTCCTTTTCCCTCTCCAATCACAGGTCTCCTGCTGCACTAATATTTAAATAGATTTGACAGGGAAATTCCTGCCACAGGCTGGAGTTATCTCCGCCTTACACAGGGCTTATATTGATAGATAAAGTATGGTGTAGGACAATGATAAAAGAATGAACTACTCAGAGCTCTCTTTCTTAAAGTTAGCTCCTGTAGCCACTGTGGTGTTGTATGACCAAAGACCAAAAGAATACCAAGATTAGACATAAATAAATTCTACAAAGATGTAAACATTGTATTATGGCAGACATTGAATAATAACTGCAGAAACTTTGGCCTGAAGATTTTTCTTGGGCCTAATAACAGTTAACACTCTAACCATTAAAAGTTGATAATACACTGCTTGGGATATGGCAATCTGCCCAGACTTTCTGTCTAGTGCCCTTGAAAATACGAGATTCTTAAAAGTTGGGTTATAGGGTTGATGAGGGGAAATGATTGTAAAATATAATTCTGTTCTGTCACGGTTTATCAATGATGACTAAATGTATGACTTAAGAGGAAGTTAAAACACATGTCTGGGGACAAAAATGATATGATTTATGTTTTAGAACATGAGTCTATCCCTGTTATACTGGCTGGTTTTGTGTGTCAACTTGACTCAAGCTGGAGTTATCACAGAGAATGGAGCCTCCCTTGAGGAAATGCTTCCATGAGATCCAGCTGTAAGGCATTTTCTCAATCAGTGATCAAGTAGGGTGAGCAAGGAGACCTCCTCCTAACTGCCTGAGGAATAAGTCTTCTGTTTGCCTTCAGAACTCTCAGCTCCTCCTGTACCATGCCTGCCTGGATGCTGCCTTGCTCCTGCCTTGATGATAACGGACTGACCCTCTGAACCTGTAAACCAGCCCCAATGAAATGTTGTTCTTCTAAGAGTTGCCTTGGTCATGGTGTCTGTTCACAGCAGTAAAACCCTAAGACACCTACTGAGTTCTGTATAAATAAAGAGGCACTCTGATTGCTAGTCAGTAAAGTTGCACCATTTCTCCCACCCCCTTCCCCACCCCCACGTATCTGACTCATGCCTCCTTCCCAACTCCATATCTCCTCTGTGGGACCTGACCATCACGGGAGCTCTCCCGTGGCAGCTTTGTTAACTCTGATTTTGGTGTCAAGTCCATGGAGCCATCTCCAAAACCACCACGAAAAGGTTTTCTCCGTGTTTCCATTTTTTGTTTGTTTGTTTGTTTGTTTCTTACAGTGAGGCTCCAGCCCACTTGTGTTGGCTTTTGTATAGGGTGTGAAGCAGGAATCCAGCTTCTTGATTTTTTTCTGTTTTTCAAGTGACAGTTCCGTTTTCTCTACACTGTCAGTCTGTCCTTCTGTAATCTGGTTCTGTCTTTACCCTTAACACACATCAATTGATGGCATCTGACACTGGATTTCTCTCAGAGCAATTAAGTTACGTGGTGCAGCGTAAAAGTACTAGTCTCTAATTGTCCTCCTGCCAGCAAAAATAAATGCAAAGAATCAGAGTACTACGTGTAGAAATTAAATCTATGACAAGTGTTCCCAGAAGGTTTTAGCAGGAATCTTGAACATCACTGCAAAGCAGGGTCTCTATGACAGATGTCCTACTGAGGGTGACAGATCGGATGTGTGGATGTGTAAGTCACCACAGGAGAGCGAGAGTGGGAGCACCACACAGTGTCACCCAGATTAGGGAACTGAGAGATTGGCAGTAGTCATTTTCTTTATTCTTTGAACTACTATGGATATTGTGTGAGCAGGGACTTCAATAATTACAATTGCAAAAAGAAGGAAGAAGAGGAGGGGAAGAGAGGAGAAGAGAGGAGAAGAGGGGGAAGAAGGGGGAGAGATAATACTGGAAGTGAGAGAGGAAGAGAAAAAGAAAAGAAGGGGAAGGGGAAGGGGAAGAAGAAGAAAAAGAAGAAGAAGATGAAGAAGAAGAGGAGGAGGAGGAGGAGGAGGAGGAGGAGGAGGAGGAGGAGGAGGAGGAGGAGGAGAATTTTCTTGTCAGAGGTGACTGCTCACAGTTATAACTTCCACACCATGACCTGCCATATTTCTCAGTTCACCCCGGCCATGGTCTTGAATTGCACACTGAATTTCAACTCTGTGCTCTATAGATTTCTGTTTTAATAGATGTGAGTTTTGGCACGGATGGACATTGCTACCTTCAAGTGTGCTTGCCATGTATCACGCTTCATTCTAGGGTCTGGGAGCATAGGGGGTCATGAAGCTCAGACCTCAGGGCACTGGGGACACTGAAAACAAAATTACTAAGGCTGCAGGAATTCATTGATGTGATTAAGGCCGACCGAGCCGACGCTGGGACGGGCTTCTCTCTGAGACACAGATAAAGTTTTTCTTTCATTCTTGTAAAAGCAAATTGTGTTGTGGGATTCCTGGGAGGAATGTGAAAGATATCACTTAGCAGATTATGCCAGACACTGACTAGAAAAATTTTCTCAGGGAAAATATATTTCTCCTTTATATCACCCCAAATTACTCGTTTGTCTTTAGGCTTATTTAGTTGCTAAATTGGAAACCATTTATCTGTTTTCTAAGTCTGTTTCTACACATTAAGTTCGCAAAAGAAGTATAGTAAATATTATAAAAGCAAAACCAAAATAACTCATAGACTGATTGATGAGACAGAGTCTGTCAGCCATGGTGTCTAATGGAAATGGATAGCTGTACAGGTAGATTTCAGTTCCCACAGAGGGCCACAGCATAGCGCCACTCAGAACAAACAAGCATCTTTTCCAGGTAATCCACCGAATTTCAAATGGTCAGATTTCTTTCCGTGTGCTGCCTATGTGTCCGTGGATTGTACATTAGTTGCTGTACTTACACCCGTCTAGACTATTTCTTTTGCATTGTCATGATGGCAAGGAGATGTCAGACATCACATTCACCAGTGGAAGGCTTGCACTGAGACATCTTGGAAATTAAGAAACAATGCCTGGTGCAGACTTGTATGTAGATGTGACCCAAGTCGTGTTGCAGGAAACATCCTAAGAGAGTCTCTGTCTGTTCCACTCTGAACACAGCTACTCTCACCTACTCTCAGAAGCTATGAAGGGAGGGTCTGGCCTGGTTAGTATCTCAATGAATAAAGTTCTG
Source organism: Mastomys natalensis (assembly GCA_021653895.1). Classification (NCBI taxonomy): domain Eukaryota; kingdom Metazoa; phylum Chordata; class Mammalia; order Rodentia; family Muridae; genus Mastomys; species Mastomys natalensis. Next base: position 18,987 of record JAJTUV010002647.1, on the reverse strand, counting down.
AAGGTTATGAATGATTGAGGTTGAGCTGGTACCACCATCGTCCACTGCCCATGTGGCGGCAATGTTTCTCTTAACCTAAGATGTTTCTGTTCCCAAAGAGTGTACTGAGAAGAGCTAAAGGATTGCCCAGAGGTCTGAAATCACTCTACAGCTGAAATGACATTTGGACAGATCCTGATTCTACTGTTCCAGAAAAATCATTTGGGACACTTCTTAGAAATGCCAAGCAGAAAAAGTGGGGAGCTCTTCATGCCCCTGAGACCCATTTTGAGGGACCACGGAGTGGCGTGCTTTTAACTTGCAATGCTTCAAACCCTGGCTTTCACCTGAATCGTGGGAAAGGCCGATGGATTACAGATCCAAGCTTAGTCAGACGCAAGGGGCAGAGGCAGACATATTGGAGGAATTGCTAATGTGGAGGGTGAGTGGTACAAGCAGAACCCAGAAGGCATCCAAACATCCGCTAAGGCTTAAAAGACACAACTGTCCAGTTCTCCTTTTCAGATTTCATATACCCAGTCTTGGTGTGTCACGCAGGACACTGGATGCAGACCAGATGCTTTTCAGGAACCCTGCATCCTCCTGTATGGGCACAAAACCAGTAACAGCTACTTTGTCGGAGATGGCTTCATGAACCCTTAGAGCTGTATTTGGCTACATTAGTCGTAGAGGAGTGTGAAAAGGCAAGTATTACATCCCCATACTCATGAGACACAAAGAAACTAAGTAGCTCATCAGGGCCACTCAGCGAATAGCAGTCACAGGCTAACTTGCTTCTCTGACTTTTGCTCTGACCATCCTACCCATCGGTTGTAGAGACTTAGCAAGCACTTGAGAGCCTTGGGCTGTTAGCCGCATTATATAGATGGCCTCATCCAATTCCCATAGCAGTATTGGAGCGGTGGCATCGTTATCTCCAGCTCATAGAGGAATAGATTCAGGTTATTGGGGGTGAATAGCTGGCCCCGTTTAAGCTGACCCTGAGTGTAAACCTGAAAGCTGATCCATTCCTAGGGACTTAAGGAACACAAAGTGTCTGCTTTGAAAATTGGTGCTTTAAGGGACCAGTGGGAAAAAAATAAAAACACTCCAGCTCATATTGGCATTGTGAAAAGCCACCTTATATTATAAAACTTTTTTTTTTTTTTTTTTTTTTTTTTGTGGTGCTGTGGATGAGGGGAGATAAAAAGAAGGCACAAATCAAAACGAGACAAAAGTTGTCCCAGGCTGCCATCTAGTGGTATGTTTATGAAGTGCAACCTCACTCCCAATTGCTTTGGACTTGAAGCCAGTCCGTTGGAAGGTGAGACAAAGCTGGACGGACGCTAGACATCTATCTAATCCTCACTTATTGCTTTCGCCTTTTTGTGATCTAGGCACTCAAGGGGGTATACCACAGTGTCTCAGGCAATGCTAAGCTAGACTCGGCTCATCACAGAAGGTCTCTCCTTTCCCTCTGCCCAGACGCATCTGTGTCAATACCACTGAGCCACGCTGGCAGCCCCAAGGTCACCTGCTTTTGTGGTCCACCTGGCTAAGCTGTCACTGCAGATCACTTACTGTGACGGCCTCTTCTGGAAGGTTTATAGGGATAGTTGTGCTGTTGTCAAGAGCAGTGTGAGAGACTGGGAGGGTGACAGTGGCATCATGGGACTTTTCTTGGTACCACTGGCCGTAGGCATAGACAAGCGGAGTAAGGAGGCAGCCAAGGATGGAACTATGTGTACCATACTGAACTCTGCAGTATAGGGACAAAGAGTGCCAGCTCCTCCCACCTTCCTCCTTCCGACTTCAGTCTTTCCTGTCCTCCCTAAACAATTCTGTCCTGGGTACATAACAGGCAGTCATGAGGAGAGAGTCTCAGCTTGGTTTCTAGCATTCAGAGAGTAGGTTATAAGGGTTGAAGCATGGGTGTCCCAGCCTAAGTGGGGCAAGGAGACTTTCTTCTGATATACATGCACCACTGGGGGACAGATTACCTGCTGGCCATCAGCAACGTTGTTGGGGTCAGAGCAAAGTCTTCCTATATCTCTGGACATCAGAGTGTGAAGATCTGTCCCCTGTACCTGGAACCAGGAGTGTTTGCACTCTGGCTCACTGATCTTCTCGACAGTTGTTTGCAAAGCCACCATTTCTATATCATGGTGAGTCACTCTTCACTCTTCACTAGATACCCAGGTACAATGTGATGTCTTGAATGTGTTGAGCTTGCTTGCTCTCCATACATCCTGGGATGACTAGGAGTACCCAGAGATAGGAGATCCCCCCAGTGCTTGCCTGCAATGTATTTGAAGTTAAAAGTTCTTCACATGCCCCCAAACCCCACACTTTTCCCATTTCTGGTTCTGGATACCATATTCTGAGAACCCACAGCCCTGGGAGATTGGCTTCCCTCCTGTCCTGGCACACTGAACCAAGACTACCTTCTCTTGACTTCAGTCAGTTACAATCAACAGATATGTCAACACACAACACACACACACACATTAAACACACTGGAATTAAAGAGAGAACAGTTTCTGATACAAGAATCCAGGGCCTTCAGCACTAATGGTTGGACAGTCAGGGTTCACCACCAGAACTGTCCACAAGTATTCGCTACTCTCTGACACTGGCTTCATTGCTTATCCCTGCTCACTCACTGCACGGTAAGACCATAAAGGGAGTTCATAAACCTTGGGCAGTTTCTGCTTTGTCAAGGAGGCTGTGGTGGTTCAGCTCATGACCACAGCATAAAGCATCCTGCAGCCCTTTCAGCAGCAGCCACTAGAACTGTGCTGTTCTTACTGAAGACAGACGAGGCAGTGAAGACAAGCGAGGCTGGTCTCACCCGAGCTCTCCTGTCTCTATTTAGCTGCCAGGACTTCCCTGGGTCCTGATAAAAAATACCCTCTGCCGAGCTGATGGCTCGTATGTCATGGCTGCATATGGAAGGTGTACGTTGGTCTCCATATGCAGATGTGCCTCATCAGTCAGATGAATGATTCCTGCAGGTGCCCGGGAAGCTGCGGCCGGCTGACATCTTCATTCTGTCTTTGTGTTTCACACAACTAAAAATAGCTAAGATGAAAGATCTCAATAGTAGTACATTTTTTATACAGGGAACTGTGCCTTGTATCTGTTCAGGTTTTTTTTTTTTTCCTTTAATTTCATGCACTGTGTTTTTTTGCTAGCAACAAGATTTTCTTATGAGATTGGCCAAAAGCTGGGGTGCAGGGTGATGTGTTTTATAAGGTGGTGGCATGATGGGGCAGGAGGGGATGGACCCAGGCTGAGGCACCCCTGCCCCCAAGGTATCACCCATACGACAGGTCTAGTATAAAATGAAGTTTATTTGGGACATGGTAAGAGGGTCTGGGGAAGGGAGTAGAGGCAGAAAAGAAAAGAGACACAGAAGGAGAAGAGGGTGGGGGGAAGGGAAGAGGCTGGTGGAACTAGGTAACTGTTGGGCAGAGCCTAGAAGAAATGTTAACACTGACCATCCAGTTGGCTTCCATGGCAGAAATTCTGTGCAAAATTTGATGGATTTCTCAACAAACAAGACAATGCATTTACACTGTCTCTTTCTAAGCACCTTAAAGCATTGTCCTTGAATACATTTCTGCTTGCACCTGTTAGCTCTAAAGTAAGATCCATTCTGTCTCTCTTACGCCCAGATTTGTGTAAACACCTATGCCTCTAAGACCCCAAATCTGAGGGTGGTGGAGTTTCTGTATGCCTAACTCATATCTCCTACGCAGGCTCTGACAGAGCAGCCTATAGGCTAGTGCTCTTTCTAAGGGTTCCTTCCAGACTCTGGAAGGCCTCCCACGTTCTAGCTCAGCCAGGAGAAAGCATGTTGCCCGTGGCATGTCTGCAGCACTGACAAACACTTTCACAGCACACGGAAGGAGAGAACTGAAAAGTCCCAATTCATCATGTATTTGAACCACAGAATGTAATCACAGAATTCTGCAGGACAGACCCAGACACCAACTTCTCAGCACAAAGGAAATTTAGGACCCCAGAGAGGCCAGCTGGGGGGAGGTTGTGATTGCAAAACTGGGGGCTGCGGCAGCAGCAGTAAGGATGCAGCAAGCAAGGAAGCTAGGGAACAGGAGAGTCAAGGAAGCAAGAACAAGAGGAGCAGGTTTTAAGGGGAGAAGGGGAGTCTGTGGTGAGGTGAGTTGTCCTGATTGCACATACTAGGCAAATAATGAATTTTGTTTGTTAGACTTTGGCGTTTCGTCTTAGGGATGAGTCTGTGGCCAAATAAGGAGATGGACCTTGGGGGCTAGCTTTAGGAATGTAATGTTTTGTAGCAAGGACTCTAGAGGAAAGGGGGCAAAATGGAAAAACCTGTCTGCAATGTTTGCCATGCTCGGCCGTTAGAGCCCCTTATAATTGAGTCTAATCATCTACAGGTGTTGGGTTTTCCTGTTTCTTCTTTTCTTATTTTTTTTTTCCTTTCTTTTTTAACGCAGCTGCTTTTGAGAAGGAAGACCTTGACCGGAGCAGGAGGATACTGCCTTACATTAACGCTCCGGATAAAACTGGAGCTTCATCCTGGGGCCATCTACATTACCCTAGTGCACGCTTGTACCTGTGCTTCATATCAACATCTGGGGCCCCACCATATCATATACAAAATGACCGACGTAGCCCGGACACACCTTGTTTCTGTCTACTTAAGCTTTACAACGGTGGGAGAGTGAAGCTCCTTCAGAGGAAGTCATATTTCTACTGGCATATGACATAAACCTGCGACAAAGGGTGGGAACAGTTTACTGCAGCTCCGAGCCAGCACTCAATACCAGAGAACCCTCTAGTAGTCAGTAGTGCAGCCAGGGACTGATTGGGTAATAAAAGGCTGGAGCCTGTGATTGGGCAGGAGCGAGAGGAAGGCAGGACTTGTGATTGAGTGAGGGGTCTCCAACGGAGAGAGAACGAAGGTCATCTGTGAGGCAGGATGAGCATGTGGCCAAGAGAAGCTCACCCTGAGGACACAGATAGAATAGAGCAAGCCAGGCGAGACTTAAAAGCAAGTAATACGCGGTCTCTGACTGGGATCTAAGTTACTACCTGCCAGTCTAGGCTTACAGCTTGTTAATAAAAATACCAGGTTTCAGCGGCGTGGTGCGCACGCTTTAATCCCAGCATTTGGGAGGCAGAGGCAGGCAGATTTCTGAGTTCGAGGGCAGCCTGCTCTACAGGACAGCCAGGGCTACACAGAGAAACCCTGTCTCGAAAAACAAAAATAAATTAATTAATTAAATTAAAATAAAATGCCAAGTGTTTTGTTTCTTATTCGGGAGCTAGACAGGAAAGAGTGGGGCAGAAAACCCCCAATAAATATATTTTTACACTGTGTATCTTATATGTCTGGATCTAATGAATTATCACCGTCATAATTCATGGTTGTTTTTCTTAAAATTGTCAAAGACATTGCCTATATCAATAAATATTCAACAGTCTCTGCAAAAGGTGGATTCCAGAACACTGTGAGCCAAAGTCCCTTCGTTTTTGTTTCCTGCTCCATGACATCACAAGAAATACCATTTCCTCTGGGTTCACACTCAGCTCTGGACATTTTCTTTTAGATTATTTATTTATTGTTTGTAAGTACCCTGTAGCTCTCTTCAGACCCATCAGAAGAGGGCATTGGATCCCATGACAGATGGTTGTGAGCCACCATGTGGTTACTGGGTTTGAACTCAGGACCTTTGAAAGGGTAGTCAGTGCTCTTAACCGCTGAGCCATCTCCCTAGCCCAAGCTCTGCATTTCTAAGCAGTGTGAGATCCTGAGAGTTTAGGGAGAGGCACTTTTTAAAAATGGAAATCGTGCTGGGAGTGGTGGTGTACACCTTTAGTCCCAGGACTTGGGAGGTAGATCTCTGTGAATTTGAGCCTAGACTGACCTAAAAATTGAGTTTCTGACAGCCAGGGCTCTGTTAAGCTATCAAGCCTAACAACCCTGTCTTGAAAAACAACAAAATAAAACTGGAAATCGTGAAAGGGATGTTTGGCTCCAGGTTCAGTATTCTAGCAGGGGAACAGCACATGAGAGCAATGGTGAATCCTTGAAGTATCTTTGTATTCTAACACCATTTCATAATGAAGCCCCGCTCCTGTCTGCCAGGAGGCTCTTCCTTATGCACTTCCCATGGTCTTTTCTTTGTCTCATGTTCTGACCTAACATATCTGGTACCTGAGCACACTGGATTAATCGCCATCCCCTGCGTTTCTTTTCTTTCTTTTTTTGGGGGGGGGTTGGGTGTTTTGAGACAGGGTTTCTCTATGTAGCCCTGGCTGTCCTGGAACTCACTCTGTAGACCAGGCTGGCCTCGAACTCAGAAATCCGCCTGCCTCTGCCTCCCAAGTGCTGGGATTAAAGACGTGCGCCACCACTGCCTGGCTCACCATCAGATTTTTTTAAAGGAAGGCAAAATTTGTGCTACACCTTAATGAACTGCATTTCACTGTCCTTGATTGCACTTTCCACATATTTACCAGAATTGATTTTTGTCCGTCCATGTTCGGTGACCACTAAGCAAGACCTGTCACCTCTCTCTTCCACGTTTGACTGAAAACACTTTAGTAGCAAGTCTTTTCACATGATGTAAGAGATGTGTGAATGGCTAGAAAAAATGCTAACTCTGAAAAAGTTAGTGGGAAAAATGTAAAAATAAAATAGAGCTTTAACTTAAAGAAACCACACCAGAATTAATCCCACAATATTATTGAATAGCTTAGTGAATTGATGAACGTTATTTGATGAATAACTAAGTTGTCATGATTAGTTTTTAATCTAACACTTTTTTCAAGGCAGATTTCCACATTCCAACGATTCATTTTAAATATTGAAATGGCCTAGGCATTGCAGAACACCCAGTCCATCTCTGACCAACGGAAGATGCGGACAGCCTGTGTGTGTAAGACTGTAAATGGTATTAGAAGACCTTACAAGAGTATACACCAAATAGGAGGGCAGAACCACTTTGCAGGCAGCAAGCCACAATATGGCGAAGATTTCAATCTTGACACAGCCACTGATTCCAGGTCATTCAGGTCTTAAAGCTCCCACAGGGGTGTGTGGTGAGCTTGTAAAGCCGGTTTTAAAACTTACAAGGAATAAAGAAGACAACAACCTTATCCAGAAGGAAAATAGTACAAGATGAGTTAGCCCATAACCTAGCACTGTTCCACATTAGTTTGTGAGTGAAATCTTGTAAGAAATATTCTTCATAAAAGATGAAGGACTTAGGCCGGGCAGTGGTGGCACACGCCTTTAATCCCAGCACTTGGGAGGCAGAGGCAGGTCAGATTTCTGAGTTCGAGGCCAGCCTGGTCTACAGAGTGAGTTGCAGGACAGCCCGGGCTACACAGAGAAACCCTGTCTCAAAAAACCAAAAAAAAAAAAAAAAAAAAAAGATGAAGGACTTAGAGCCCAACAACCTGATACTGATGTTGGTACTGATGCTGGTTTGCTCCTGTTGCCACCATGGTCTTGGAGAAGATGGTTGGACTTTGTGAATCACAATAAAAATGACAGGACTTTGTGAGTCACAATAAGAATAACAACTGGTACCTCAGAGTTTCACAGGACCCTTGAAGAATTTCAGACACTATGCTGGATACATAGGCATCCAGCAAACCCCTGTGTTCTTTGGAGAAAGCTGGTTTTCTAAAACTTTTGAAAGGTCCTCCATCCATAATTTAGGGTTGAGTAATTTGGGGGGGGATGGGGAAGAAAGGATGTCTGATTAGCCCATAATGCTTGCATCAACGTGTCTTCATGTGTGCTTGAAATTGTTGAGCTAGTCCATGAGCAGGTAACTGTTTTAGAATGCCAGGCTTTTGTGTCAGGTCAGCAGGATGAGGAGGAACTCACAGACCTGTGTGTATTCATGTGATTTCAAGTAAACAGACCTGTGGTAGAAAAGAACCTTGAGCCTCCTCTGAGTACATCCCTGTCATCTCTGCATTTTGTGAGGGAGGCCGGACCTCTTGATCATATCCTGTTCATAGCCAATTCAAGGCTAATGTAGGCTACCTCAGTCTGTCAGAAAACATTAAACATACTTGGTGGACATGAGAAATACTTTCTGTGGTTCATTTCATGTCTTCTGTGAGCGCCATGGCAAATCCATGCTCTCAGCACTTTGGTGTCTTACAAACTACATGTTTCCCTTCCGTTGGCCCATTCCATGTGTGATTTAAACTGTTTTTCAATAGCATACTCTTGTTAAAGACATCAGGTTTTGGTGATTAGTTGTTTGCATTTACTATGTGCTAGAATATTCTGCCGATTTGCAGTGAATATTCGTTCCTTTTGGATAGTAGTTTGTGTTAGATTCTGCTATGACCTGAGGATGGTTTCTTCTGAATTCTTCCAGTTTGCTCCTTTCATATCTAAGCAGAGACGATCATTTCTTCGTTTCCTTTCTGAGTTGACTGATGCAGGGTTCCGTGGTTTACATCCCTGTGTCTTTTCTGAAGCTGTAGCTAGGCTGCATTCCCGTGTCCCCACCAGAGGCTCATCTGCTTCACATGCTTCTTATAGTTAGCATGAACAAAACTTCTTCCACTGTCCCTCACATGGGCACTGCCATCGCCAAAGAATGAAGTGACTGCTAGTCTTCAATGTATAGAATCCATACAGTCTTAGAGCATCTTTTACCTTGTTTTTCCTTGAAGATGGGTCCATTGTGCAATCATGTGAGCACCTCAGATGTGTACAAGAAATATTACTCAGTGATGTAAGAAACACTTCTAGCTCTCTTTCATCCTTACACAGAATCTAGATTTGTGTCCTCGGGCACATGGTGCCTGTGTTGGGGTTTCTATTGCTGTGATAAAGACCACGAGGAAAGGCAACTTAGAGAAGAAAGGGTTCGTTTCAGTTTGCAACTTCAGGTAACAGTTCCTCACAGGGGAAATCGAGGCAGAGACCTGGAGCAGAGGCCACAGAGGAACACTGCTCAGCCTGCTTTCCTGTACCATACAGAAATACTTCCCCAGTGGGGTCCTGCCCATAATGTACTTTGGTTATCTCATTATCAACACTAATTAGGAAAATGCCATAGGCTTGGCCATAGGACAACTTCATGGATGCATTTTTTTCAAGTATGTTTCTCTCTGCTCAAATAATGCTATCTACCAGAGAAGTATCCAGCAGAGTTCACATTGGTATTTAAATGATTTTAGTGGTTTTAATTAATTTAAATAATTGGTCTTTATTTCAGGAAATGCTATCCTTCTGGGATGTGGCCATTGATTTCTCTCCAGAAGAGTGGGAACTTCTGCAGCCTGCTTAGTGGAACTGTACAGGGACTGATGTGTGTGTGTGTGTGTGGGGGGGGGGGTGTAGGGATGTTGTGTGTGTGTGTGTGTGGTTGTGTGTGGATGTGGGTGTGTATGGAAGGTGAATTATTCTCATGTCTCCCATGACCATGAGACGGATTCACTTTGCCAGTGGACGAGTCTGTACCCACATCCTAAATTTCTCATGCCTCAGAGAACACATACCAATTATTCTGCCTTCAGTATTTCTCTTTGTAACATATTAGGATGTTGTAACGAGGGGAACCCTATGTCTAACTAACCCACCAGCCTAGTGCTGCTGGATTTATATCATAGTTCAGTTGACTATGACAGGAATCTGGTACTAAGTAATTTGAGATAAAGGAATGTGGAGGAGATTTGAATGAAGCACATTATTCATGTATTAAATTCTGACCAAATGAATACCATTTTAAAAACTTCTGTTTGGAAATATTCAAAATTGTCCTGTTTTAGCTGTAAATTATGGAATATGACTCAGGCTGTCATAAAAATCACAGAAGGACAGCATCTTCCTGGGAAGTCGTCATGAGGGAACAAGTGAGAAGACTCCCAGAAGGGCTAAGGTGCTTAGGACTCTGCATCAGTGCGAATCTCAGGGAAGAGAAGTGTCTTAAGTCATTGTTATAAGTGATAGTTGGTGGTTTTTTATTTTTTAACCTGGCTAGCTCCCAAATGGATGAGACAGAGACTTTAAGATTTGTTCACTCAAGCTTTTGAGGCACAATTGCTGAGCAGTTAATCTATTCTAATCCTCTAAACCAATCTGACTACTTCTGCACCAAAATTCCTGAGATGCTAGCATTTCAGTATTCGTCTGCTTCTCTTCTCCTGTGTTTTTCCATGGTCTCTCCTGGACCCTCTCCATGTGGCCAATCACCCCCCCCACACACACACACACTCCCCTCATGGCTGGGAGGAAGAAGTCCATCCCTGTTCTCTCACCTGCTCACTCATTGGCTAATCTGTTAGCTTTATTGACCGATCAGGGAATAATTGGGGAGCAATGTTTACACAACATTGAGACAGGAGATTCTTAGAATAATGATTGCAACCAGATACGGGATCACAGAAATCAGCATTTGAACAATACGAGGGTACTTTTTACACGGGGCACAATCACATTATGCCTGCAGACAGGGATGATGCCAAGAGATCAGCTAGTCAGACTCGCCTTGAATCTTCCACTTGGCTTTACCATGAGGACGGCAGAGGAAAGATGAACAGTGAGTGGTCTGTTCACCCTCCTTTTCCTCCCTTCTGCACACCTGGTTAGCACAGCTGCTTTGGGTCCTCGTTATCCATCATTATTAAAGTTAGGACAGGAGTACACCAGCCAAACGAATGAGGTCAGTAAACGTTAAAAAGACAACACATTTTGGTTCTTGATTTTGGTAGAAAAAGGGAGCTTATTTATATATAAATGTCATGTAAACATTAGATAGAACACAGAGAGCTGAATAAACTGATAAATGATTAACACATAGAAAAGAAAGGGTTGCACCCTCAAGCTTTGAATCCCATCCTCTTTAGTAACAATGAAAGGCTTCTGTGTGGACATTCTGTTTTTTAAAAAACTGGCTATCAAGTGGCCAGCAAGGCACTTTGAACAAAGACCTGGATTGCTGTGTGTATGCGACTGAATGTATTCTTTCTGCTTGGAGTCTCTGTAGATTTAGTCATCAGTTTCCTCATCAGCACCGAGGCAGATGTCATTACGCATGGAAATGGCCTCTATGTAGATACATCTGTTCTAGAAGAGAATGATCTCTCAGAGCTGTGGTCTGTGGGAAGTTTCAAGGACAGCGCGTAGTGACTAGTGTCGCAGAGACTCGCTCTCAGCTGTAAGTAGGATACAGCAGAGACTCACTGTCAGGACTAAATAGTGTAGCAGAGACTCGCTCTCAGCTGTAAGTAGATACAGCAGAGACTCACTGTCAGGACTAAATAGTGTAGCAGAGACTCGCTCTCAGGTGTAAGTAGGATATAGCAGAGACTCACTGTCAGGACTAAATAGTGTAGCAGAGACTCCTACTTTCAGGGATAAATAATATAGGGGAATTCCTACTGTCAGGAATAAATAGACTAACAGAGACTCACACTCTCGGGTGGCATTGCTTATTTCTCTGTCTTTTTAAATATCAAACCCTATTATACAAAATATTAAAAATTTAAAAAATCACACATTACAATTACACATAACAAAACCCAAAGACTGTAGAATCCATGAACTTCTGCACCATTACGATGAACATTCAGGATAGAATCTGCGGTGTTCACATTGGGTTTAAGATGGTCTCTACTGCATATGTTTTATGCATTTATATACCATGAAAACCAAAGTCAATCATGGAGTTGGAGATTGATAATCAGTTATGTCCTCTTTCACAACCAATGTGCATTACCTTCTTTAAATCCTTCCCTGTCTTAATATTCAACCTTCATTATTCTCCTTTTTATATGATGTACTTACTATAAATACATTTTAACAATAGACAGTTTTTCGTGATTCCTAGCTAGCTCACAGATGAATGAGACAGAATTTAAGGTTTGTTTGATAAGTTTTACAACACGATAACTGGGCAGTTAATCTATTCGAATCCTCTAAAAGAATCTGGCTACCTCCCTGCCCACATCCTTGAGATACTTGCATTTTTGTATTGTTATTGCTTTCTGGGTGGGATTTAGGTGTTTTTTCATGATGTCTCTCCTGGACTGCTTCCTCATGGTCCATCTGCTCTTCCTTTCTCTCCCCTTCCTTTGGCTAACAGAAGTCCAGTCCCATTCCTTCTTGTCCAGACATTGACAGATCAGCTTGATTCACAAGTCAGATAATAAGTGGGGAGCAATGCTTACACAAACTTGAGAGGGGAGATACTTAAAACAAGCACTACAATGCCATGTCTGAATGGCAACCATATAAGGGGGCAGAGAAATCAGCATTTGAATAATACAAGGATGTTTTTTACACAATGCACAAAAACATGCTTACAACATACCGTACCTGCATGCAAATTCCTTCACATATATAAACATAATAATGTCTAGATTAAAAACCTAGAGGAAGAATGTGCAGTGTTTACCTGTATAAGACTAAGTAATCTCAATATCATACATACTATGTCCATCTATTTTTCTGTAAATTTTGTGAATACAGTTTCTTAGAGCTAAAGAGCATCTCTCTCTCTCCTCCTTTTCTCCCTCTCTCTCTGTATAAGAAGTTATTTTCCATTAATATGTTCAGAGATGCCTATATTGATTCAGGTTGTTTACTCTTGGAAATAAAGGATCAATAAATATGGGGGCACAAATCCCTTCCATACAGTAAATGATGAGGGTGTCTGAGCATAAGCCCAGGACTGAATAAGTAGGAACAGTGCAGAGACTATCACCTGGTTCCAATAGGATGAGGTCATTATGGGTGTGAATTATTGATCTGTAAGGTTCCAGTGCTCACTGCAGCACCCACAGTCTATGGTGTTGTAGTCTCAGAGGCTACTTTAGGTCTGTGGTCCACAGCCTGAAGATAGTAGACTCCACTGCACCTGAAGTTTAGTACAGGCCTCCAGCAGGTTCACTGGATCTAAGAAACAGCCGAGATTTGACTCCATGTGACCACCTGGCTGCTCTGTGAGCGACCCTCCCTCCCTGCTTTCTGAGGGCTCTGGAAGGAAATCTGAGTTGCAGGCTACTCTCCTATCGCTGTGAGGGTGCATACCACTTTAAAATGTTTGTACTCTGCCCACTCTGGTCTCCACAGTAAAACTTGAAGCCTTATACATCTATGTCTGAACTGCATACAACAAGTTGGAGGAATGACTGGGTATGTGATCTGCTTTTCTTACAGACACCTTGATAGCAACAGATAAACCGCGGTCGTCTGTGCTGGACATAGGCAGCCGTTAGCTGTTCTTAATCAATGCCTTCTTGGGCTGCTTGTTGATCTCCTTTTCAATGTCTGAGACGCAGGGGCATTAACTCAGGACAGGAGACTTAGAGGAACCTGAGAGACACACATGCTTGAATGTGACATGGGGGTGCCAATTTTAGCTTCAGAGTCAGCCTCCTCAGTCTGCTGAAACAGCATGTATTCATGTATGTGCAATATTAGCAATGCCCTGGGGGATTGTGTCTATACATTTGAAAAGTAGAAACACAAACAAGAGTACACAAGCTTGTTGGGGAAGAAACCAGCCAGCTTTGTATCCCCAGTCTATTTGTCAGAAGCCACTGAGGAGCTAGGAGCAGAGTCAGACATGCCAACGCTGGTTTCAAACTTCATCTTAAAAAGTTACTTTTCCTTCCCACATTCGTTAGTGCATTGCTTTGTTATTTTAACAAACAACTACATCAACTTTTTTTTCCAGAAAGTAGTAATATTAAAATTAGAAGCAGACTTTTGGGGCTGCTTGGCAGGAATCTGACATGGGCCAAGGACAAGGAAATGGGCTTCAGGCAGGAATCTGACATTAGGTTAGAACAAAGTAATTTCAGGTAGGAATCTAAATCTTAGGCTAGAACAAAGAAGTAGGCTTCAGGCATGAAAGTGACTTTGGGCTACGATAGGGAAGTAGGCTCAGATATTTTGGTCATCCTGATTAACCCTTAAAAACAGTGATCAGGGGAGTGATCACGGGACTTTGTTTATTGCCTTGCTTGTTCATTGACTATTTGTGCTTTTTGTCTTGCTTGTTCCTTGACTATTGGCATCAATTGTATTGCTAGTGAAGACCCCCACACAGGGGAGACCCTCACTCAAGTCTCAGGATGACGTGACCACCCAGCAACTCTCACAAGACACTGAAACTGGATGCAAACAGCAGAGGTTTATTGGGGAGAATAGCCAGCTGCTGGTCTGAGGGGAGTTTTATAGGGGAAAACCACAAACCAGGGATGGGGAGGGAGACAGGGTTGCCAAGGAGATATAACATAAAAATAGCGGGACATTCCAGTGGAAACCCCCTATGTGAGTCAGGGTCATGGGAAAACATCCTGTACATATTTTTCTAGAGAATGCGGTCCACCCTGCCATTGTGGTTACTGGTTTCCTGTTCCCACCTAGCTGACTGGAATTACTCCTTTTGTGGTTAGTCAGTTCCTGTAACTGGCCAGTCCACATTCCTAACTGGTTTCAGAGAAAATTTTCCATGCCCTTTAAGGAAAGACCTAGAAACAACACATATATACTTTATAAAATGATTTCTGTAATTTTTCATTCTTCACTAGTTCCTCAACCTAGAACTGACCTTAATACTTGTATATAATTAGAACGGTATAAAAGGAAAAAACCCCAAAAACATAACAAAAAACAACAACAAAAAAACCCAATCAACTTAAAAAAATATATATATAACAAGAAATGACTTGTAAGCCAAGTGTTTCTGTCAAAGGCTCGACTCATATCCATACATCTCTGTTATGGTACTGGGGTTGGAAACCAACTTCATTACCCATAACTGTTCTGCAGTTCCGCTGAGAAGGCTTAGTCCTCCCACACTCTGATGCTGATTACAATCCTCAAACACCAGCAACAGTACAAGTCACCTAATCTGGGTTCCGGGATTTCCTTCGCACAGACTTCTGGGAGATGTAGTCTGCACCACTGTGACCACAGGGACTCTTCCAGGAAATTACATTCTGACTTCAGGTCATTCCATTCTGACTTCAGGTCTGTACAAGTGAGTCTTCCTCAAAGTTGAACTGAAGTCTTGTGCGGCTGTACATTCCTGTTGTCTGTGATATGCAGGTTGGTCCAGGGAGCAGCGTAGCCTGGGGTTTCTGTGCGGGAAGCAGGGCTCCGTCTCGGAGGGAGCGGACCTGGGCTCTGTGGGACGGCGGGAGAAGCTGCTTGTTACTTACTTGCTGTGCTGAACCGCCTGGGACCCGGGAGGTTGGAGTTTCGGAGTGAGGGTACAGGGCGTTTGGGATTGTGCCCTGAGTGAAGGTTTCCTTAGGACCCCGCGTGCAGCCCAGTCTGCCGCGGTGCTCTGGTAGACTGGGGCAGCTTGGTAGTGGGAGAGTGGATAATAGTGCCAGGACCAGGATTGGAAACTAATGGTTGTCAGCTGACTGCCTGCTCCTGAGACAGTGCAGGAGCTCACAGACCTGCTGTGCTGGGAGCACACTTCCCTGGCTGCCCCATTCTCACGTGGATGCTGCCAGATTCCTGGGTATCTTTAGAGTAAATGGGGTTTCTGGCCCTCCTGTACTCTGTAGCAGCCTATTGTAATTGTCTTGATTATGTTCATTTTCTCTGCTACTTAAAGAATTAAGAGTGAAAAAAAAATCTGAGGTGGACATGTTGGGAAATTCTGGAACACAGCAGGGAGATCTGCCAGAAGGACCACTATGGAAAAGCTTTGACCAGGGGTGACAGAACACACGTAGCCAACACGTGAGGGAAAGAGACAAAGCAGAGTGCCAACGAGGGGAGCTGAATCCTGTTTCACCTTGAGGACTGGTTTTCTTAACCTTTGAAAGGTCTCCATTCCTATTTTAGGGTTGAGTAATTTGGGGGCGGGGTTGGGAAAGACAGGATGTCTGGTTAGCCCATAATGCTTGCATCAACGTGTCTTCTTGTGGGCTTGAAATTGTTGAGCTAGTCCATGAGCAGGGTGAAAAGCTCACATGGCCTTGTTTTAGGGGCCAGGCTTTTGTGTCAGGTCGCAGGGTGAGGAGGAACTCACAGACCTGTGTGTATTCATGTGATTTAAAGTAAACAGACCTGTGGTAGAAAAGAACCTTGAGCCTCCTCTGAGCACATCCCTGTCATCTCTGCATTTGTGAGGTGGGGCAGGACCCTCTCTCTGGTCATCTCCTGCTTCATAGCCAATTCAAGGCCAATGTAGGCTACCTCAGTCTGTCAGAAAACATTTAAACATACTTGGTGGACATGAGAAATACTTTCTGTGGTTCATTTCCTGTCTTGCTGTGAGTGCCATGGCAAATCCATGCTCTCAGCACTTTGGTGTCTTACAAACTACATGTTTTCCCTTTTGTTGGCCCATTCCTCGTGTGATTTAAACTTTGTTTTCAATAGATTTGTCTTGATAAAGTCACTATATTTTGGTGATTAAATACTTGTGGCACTTACTGAGTGAGGAAGAATTTGTCTCTTTTCTGCTTGAATATTTGCTATTTGTAGTGAATTTCATTCCTTTTGGATAGTAGTTTGTGGTAGATTCTGCTGTGACCTGAGGATGGTTTCTTCTGGTCTCTCCTGAATTCTTCCAGTTTGCTCTTTTTATATTTAAGCAGAGACTCTATCATTTCCTTTCTGCAGTTCTTGACTGATGCAGGCTACTGTGGTTTACATCCCTGTGTCTTTTTCTGCCTTGTCATTGGGCTACCATCCTGTGTCCCTGTCCCAGAGATTAGCTGCTTGCAGATGCTTCTTACAGTTAGCTGAAACAGAACCACTTCCTCCACTGTCCCTCACACGCGTACCACCATCTGTCACCAGTAAAGCAAACTGCTAGTGTGAGATGCCTTCCTCTTGCACAGGTTTAAGCCCAGTTCCCTGTGGTGTGTGGTTCCCTCTGTGCCCCCAGGATTCCTCCATTGTATCCTAACATCAGTATGACGGAAGGAGTTTCTTGTCTTTCCTCATGCGTGAACCTTGCTGTGTTAGAAAACTGGAGCGGAGTTGTGCTGTGTGATGACATCAGATCCTGCTGATGGATGTGAATATGTCAGAGGCCGTGACGAGAGCTTACAAAAGACTGGAACAGTTGTCAAACACGTTTGCAAGGAATAAACCTGAGCACTGCAGACCCTCCTCACATTGTCCTTTTCTGTCACGCAAGTGTCTGTCTTCATAGTGTCCTCCAGGTCACTTCCAAATGAGGTGACATGAGTCTAAAGCTGTGTCTGCTTGCCTGGCGACTCTTTCATATCCTATAGTCCGTAGTTCTCTTCTTTCCAGCATCTATGTAAAAACAGTCATCAGAGTGCAAGTCCCTCTTCCTCTTTACTGAACACACTCTACTTCCGGGTGCTGTAAGATGACTCATAAACAATATACAGATTATTAGAATCCAAAAATATCGCTAGAGGCCTAACGTATGGATCAAATGTATTATTTATTTTAAAATTAAAGTTCTCATTATATAATCCATATTTTCCAAAGGGGGGGCAAAAAAAAAAAAGATCATTACATTTGGTCTTTCATATTTTTCACATTTTATTCCATTTTCTGAGTCGTATAATTGCAAGACTTGAAGCAAAAATTAATGACTGTATTATGCCACCTTTCTGCAAGTAAAGCCCTGGGAGAAAGACCTAGTGTGTGTGTGTGTGTGTGTGTGTGTGTGTGTGTGTGTGGGAGGGGAGCCGTTTGCCTGCTTTTCTGAAGCAGAGAGACAGAGAAAATAAGACAATCTGTCTGCCCGGCAGAGTCAAGGTAGGTCCAGACCTGTTGGCAGAGTTCCTGGCCTGCTGAGGCTTGGAAGGACAGGAGGAGGTGCACCTGAGTGTCCAGGTGAGGGGCTGAGCATTGCATTGTCCTTGGGGGAAGGAACAGGGAGGCCCCTGGGTAAGAACAGATGTCTCCTTGTATATTATTTCTGCAGTTGTTTCTGTAGCCTGTAGCTTTGCTTCCCATGGTCTGTGAGGTATAAAAAGGCCGTGAAAAATAAACTTAATGCTGAACTTTGGAACACTTCCCTCCCCACCCCCCTTGCCACCACCACTCCCTGTAAGGGAGAGGCTGATTAACATTCCTGGTCAGCTCAGGAGCTTTGGAAATGTCTTGGGACCCTGGCTGGACAGGATAGGCTAATTAACATTCCTGGGTCAGAGGACCCTTGCTCACCTCAAGGGAGAGGCTGACTAACATTCCTCAGACTACAGGGGAGGGAATCCACCAGGGAGGTCCTTGCCACCTCTTTCCCTAAAGACCAATCAGTTTAAAAGTCATACTGTTCTGCCAATCATATTGTGCCTAGTCGCTGTTTCCCTAGTCTACACCTTAAACTGTATAAAAACTGACCAATCTGGCTCTCTCCTTTGGGTGCAGCACAACCTCAACGTGTTGGAACAATAACTTCCTCTTGCTTTTGCAAAGGACTCCCAGCTCTGCACTGTTCACACAGGAGCCCCCCCCCCGCCCCCGTAAGCTAATGCTCCCCCAGAGTCTTACACTCCCAAGTCTATTTCTTGGCTCTGCATCTTTTTTTCTGCCTTTCCTATCTTTAATTCTTGCTTCCCCCCACCCCCCAAGACTGACCCTCTGCACAACCTAGGAGCTGCTGCTTTGTGGTCTGTGTTGTATGTATTTTAAGCACTATGTAGTTGTATAGACAGGCTGGTTGGGAATGGAGAGTCCATATTGTTTGGAACCTGATCAGGAATCCAGTCTTCTCTTTGCATCTCATGTTGACTTCCCACCAGTGTCCTGCTAATCTTTCGTTCTGCCAGACTCTCTGAAAAGATATCTCTGAGGGCCACTGACGGAGATGCAAGAGTTCTTAATATATCTGCTCTGTCCATTCTGTTGCTCTGGCCTCCTCTAGGACTGGCTTCCATCCCAGTGGAATGCAAATATTGACTTCCCAGTTGTTGTAAGAATATGTAGCAGTTGTTAATGAGAGACAGTGTCCCTGTCTCTGGTCAGACGTTATTTGTATTACTCTGTATTTCCTCTTAAGTGCTTGCTGTTAATTGTAT